>CM021100.1:403592201-403635208 GCA_007115665.2 Sequoiadendron giganteum | reverse complement strand
AACCCTTAATCCCTCAACCCTCAATCCTTAAACCCTAAACCCTCTACCCCTTACATTGGACCCTGAACCTAATCCTTCAACCATATACCCTCAAACCTATACCCTAAACCCTCTACCCTCAACTAAGTAAACCCTTAACCCTAAACCCTTAACCCCAAACCCTTCAACCCTAAACACTTAAACCTTAAACCTTCTACCCTATACCCTCAACCAAATACCCTCTACCATCAAACCTATTCCATCAACCCTCAAACCTTAAACCCTAATACCCTAGAAACCATCAACCCTATAGGTCCTCCACCCTAATCCGTCAACCCTATACCCTCAACCCCTATCAGTTTCTCTCTATATATACATCTCACCTCTCCCTCCTTCCCTCCTTCCCACCATCTCTAATTGTCTCTATCTACCATCTCCCTCTTTCTGCGTACCTCTCGTTCAATCAATCCCTACCACCCTCTCTCACTCCCTCTATCCATCTCTCTTTATGTCCCTCCCACTCCATCCCACTCTCTCCCACTACCTCTCTCTCCCTCTCTCTCATGTCTCTTCCTCCCACCCCCTTTCTCTCTAAGGTCTCTCCCTCTGGCAACCTACCTAGGTAACTCTCTCTTTGTCTCTCTCCCCTCTCTCTATATATCCCTCCAACCCTACCTAGATAAGTCCCTCTCACTCCACCCCCCTCTTTCTCTACCTCTATCAGGTCACTCCCTCTCACACCCTCTCCCTCTCTCAGGTCTCTCACTCACACTCCCTCTTTCTCCCACTCCCTCTCTCTCACAATCCATCTCTCTCACACTCCCTCTCTCTCCCACTCCCTCCCTCTCACACTCCATCTCTCTCACACTCCCTCTCACCCCCCTCACACTCTCAAGTCTCTCCCTCTCACCCCCCTCACACTCTCAAGTCTCTCCCTCTCACCCCCCTCACACTCTCAAGTCTCTCCCTTTGGAACCCTACCTACATAACTCTCTCTTTCTCTCTGTCTCTCTCCCTCCCCCCTCTCTCTCTCCCTCTCCCTCAATTATCTCTCTCCCACCCCCCCTCTCTCTCTTCCTCAATTGTCTCTCTCCCACCCCCTTCTCTCTCTCTCCCTCCCTCTATCCCTCCCACCCTACCTAGCTAAGTCCCCCTCACTCCAACCCCTTCTCTTCCACTCCCTCTCTATTAAACTCTCACTTCCACCCCCTCTCCATCTCTCTAGACTCTCTCTCTCTCTCTAAATTCTCCCTCTATCTAAAGACATACATAAATGCATACATACAAGCATAAGACATATGTACATATAATCTTATATCCATACAAGCATACATACATACATGACATACATATACATACAAACATACAAATATATCAACACACATTCAATATATTGGAATTTAACATAAAGGAAGACAGAACGTGCTTGCGTTATGTCTTAGTTGACATGCTCCCCGTAGAAGCAAACACCATGTCAAAAGTGAGATATAATGCGAGCGCGCTATAACGCACTCGCGTTATATCTTGCTTTGGGAATTCTAGAGCCTTAAGCATGGTATTTGCCTTGGAATACCAACCCAAAGGCTTGGAGGGCATTCCCAATGACCAAAGACGTGTTTTTAAAAAATCCACCATATTTCTCATAATTGAGTTTGTGCTCATTGTCAGGATTGCACGTGGTTCAGTATCGAAAAAATCAAACACATGGGTAATGTTGGGTTATCTCTTAGCTATCCAACGATGTAATTTTTTTCACTTTCTGAAAATGTTAAGTCTTTCATCCATAATTTATTTTATCTGTATGTTTTTTTTTTGCCAAAAAGTAGTGTTTGGTATTTTTTTCATTATAAATTAACCGTTCATCAATTTTTCAAATAAATTACATTTTTAGAAACTAGACTCCATTCTACAAAATTTTAAAAAAAAAAAAAAAATCAATTAGTCTCCAAAATTTGTAGGGGTAGCACGGCCAAAATTCTATTTTCAGGAAATGTCCACTTCGCAAATTAGAAAAAAATCAAATATTCATTAAAAAATTATCAGAAAAATCATGCATCAACTACATACTGTTAGCTAACTTCTGACCGTTGCGATTTTAAAAATAATTAAAAAAAGTTCACCGTACGAGGGTCGTACAAGAGTTGCTATGTTATGTTTTTCTAACAAAAACAACACCAATTTGCGTACATCCCTCGTTTGAACCCCTTAATCTCAACTATTTTCAAAATAAATTAGTAGTTTAGAAAGTAGACTCAGAGCACTTGAATCCTTTTTTTTGTTCCATCTCAAAATTTTGAGTCTAAGTATCCTCAATTTCATGTGCAAGGTCAGTATTTCCTGATTTCAAAAAAAAGCTATCCACTTAAGTCCCCTTTTTAGGAACCATCTTGGTGCACTTACCCTTAGGGGCCCATAATAAGTGACCTAAAGGGAAATTAATGTAGGGGATGCTAAAATAGGTCAAAATTAAGTATGAAAATGCCAAGTTATGAGTTTTACTACACTACATCTATCAGGTTCAAGCATAATCCCATTTGCATTGAACATAACAAAGAAAACATAACTCAGATATCTTCATCTCAAACACATAGAGAGTTAATCAGATAAAATTCTCTCACATTCAGCATCTACACTCTTTCAAATATCATGGAGATATATAGAACAAAGATAACTCAAACAACAAGCAAGTGAAAAACAAAGTAAAAAGGGTTTTGAATGATTTAGATTGTTTCTAAAAATTATTTGGGTAATATCATAGATTAGTACCTAATCAATAGGCATGGAGTCAAATCTAAGATCATGAATGTAAATTTAAACAACTTATTTCAAATTAGTGGCCCTCCAACAATTAATGCCTTACATTAATGCAATCTCTCATATTAGTACATAATCACACTTGAAAATTCATTTAATTCCCTCAAATACATAGTAATTTGTACACAAATTCAAATCTTTACTCGAAGAAACCCATACACAAATCACACAAGTACAAAAGGATTACAATAAATCAACATATCCTTGATATATTTAACCCATATGCAATTTGAGAACACAAAATGGAGGCAACTTCTATAATATTTTCATTGATTTTCTAAAACTAATTGACACTGTAAATAAAACTCCAACTCCTAGCTAAGAATTCTCTATTTCCTTCCCTTAAACCAGAAATTCAGAATCCTTAAAACTCAGAAAGAATGAGAATAAGGAGAAGAGGAAACCATAAAACTACATATTCATGTGACACCTGGGTCCTTCATCCTCCTTTGATCTATAGTTTCCTTCAGCTCATGAAGAATATTCAATATGCTCTTCGTTTCATGCCTCTTGCTTGACTTGTCGTGTAATAGAAAATATTCTTCACCATGATGACCTTCTTCATCCATTCCCTTTAGCTGAAAATATATGATTTCTGAAAGAATAAAAATCTCCATGAAAGTCTCTCCACTCTTCATTCACCTTACAGCTAAAAAATAAATTATTTTTATCGTGAAAGAAAACCATCATTCTAAGAAATTTCACCCTTTGTTTTTCTCTATAAAAAATCAATTCCCGTGCACTTGACCTTTTTTCTCTCCTACTAAAAAAAATCTTTTGTTTAACATATGTGACGACTTTGATTTTTTTACATCAGGCAATAAAATTTTATTATCCATGCACCATATTGTTTATTTGCCCAATGCTTTAAATTTTTATTTTTACTTGTGTTGGCATCTACTCATTTTATCAGGCTGCAAATAAAATTATTGTCCCATATATATTTTACTTTTAAAATATTTTCTCCATTTCAATCAGACAATAAAATTTCACTTTCATGAGCAATTTATTTTCCCTTGATTAAAATATTATCAAATGATAATATTTAAACACAAGTTATGAGGGTCCCACCATCACATTACATAAATATTTGCAAGTATTCATCGCATATCTCTAATCCATTTCAAAAATGGGGACATCAATTAGTGATATGCGGGGTGATCCCATAACACTGGTTTAATTTTTTGGGGAAAATTGGACACATAACTGATTTTTTTTAACTAAATCTTCACTTTTGGGCTCCTATAGCAGCTAAATCAAGAGGAATTTGGAGATGATGCAAACTAGTGATTTGTGAAGTTTTGTCAATAGATTCTAAATATATTTCTTTCAAAAAAATTGGAATCAGATTGCACTAGGTTTTATCAATAAACAACAATTTTAAGGAGTGATGCTCACTGTATACAACATAACTTTTTTCATTTGAAGGATAAAATTCTATTTTTTTCAAATTTATATTTGTAACTATGATATCTAACCAGTTCATTCAGTTTCATGGTGTTTTATTAAATATTTTTTCCTTGATCAAGTTTCGAAGTCAAACCAATTACAATTGAGACATAGGCGGACTATATACAACATAAATTTTTATGTATGTATCAATTTATTTATTTTTTAATGGATTAAGGACATCATTACCCAAGCTGAACATATTTTTCAAAATTTTATTTTGATAATCTACTATTTTCCACATGTGTAGAACAAAGAGCTTGATTTTCGGTGAAAAACTTACATTCACAAGAAATAAAAATAAATATAACAATCAAATTAAATTTAACTAAAATTATACTTTTTTGGAAGCTTATAATAATGACTACATACTTACAAAATATAAATTTTAAATGAACTCATTTGATCCCCCAAAAGGTAAATCAAAAGTGGCTTTTTATCAACATTTTGATACGTGTAAAGGAGACTCCATTACAGGTATGGTTTAAAACTAGTGGGGTTCTCTCTAATGGGGCTTGGTCTAAGGTGGTTTGATCAAACCCTCTTCAATTGGAATCCTTTAAATGGAACTTTTCAAGGCTTAAATCATTATATTTTCTAAAAATATGTGATTTCAACAAAAATCAGGATCTCCCAGAAAGTGTAAACCACTATTGTGGTAGCACCCTGTGATGGAGAGCATCACCAGATCACTAATACAACATGGAAAAGAAGAATCCAATCAAATATACGCAATTAGGGGAACTCCACTATTTGATTGTTCTTCACATTCAACTATTGCACCATAATGGAAATTGGCAATGTCCAAGCACATGCTTACAGTAGTTAGCATACATTTCAATCCTACTCTCAATAGGAGCACAAGCTTGCCACAAACCATAGTGAGCTAAATACGTAGGGTACATTCCTTAATCAGACATTATTCTAGGAAACCCTATCTATAGTACACCTTCTACCTCTAAAGCATTGACATTGAAAACCTTTGTATTGCACTACACAATTATAGAATGATATATAATTTGAGGATGCGAGATGTACTACTCTTAATGATATCCCTCTATATTCTGGCCAAAGTTATATGGGCATCCAATAAGGATGCATCCCGCACACATTTCATGTACACGTGCTCAAAATTTCAAGATCAAATTTCTTCCTCGCCATTTATCTATTAGAATGGCTACACTATGCACAACAAAAAGACTCCTAGGGTTCTACACCATCATCTTACAACATATCTCTATGAATTTCTCAAGATGTGTTGCCTCATACATTGTATTCATCCCTTTATTTTGATAAATGAAAATTAGTTCTCGATTCCAAGTGAAATGCAACACCAGAGTTCCTCGATCCTATTTCATTTTATGGAGCTTTTAATGTTTCTTTTGCTTTAAGTTGATCACTAGTTTTAACTTCATGTTGCACAACACACATAAAATTTTGATGATTTTGTATTCACTCCAAGTGTACCCTTGATTTATTGTAAGCTAAATTGCTCCATCCTTGGCCAAAGCCATGGCTGCACAACTAAATATACCTCCACATTTCTAGGAAACCCTAACAAGATCAACCCTTTCTTAATCGATGGAAGAAATCTATATACTCAAAGCACATGAAACCTGAGTGAATTTTGTGCTTCATCTTAAATGTGCCTAGTGGGTAGAAATATGACATTTTATGGAAAGAGAAAGCAATTTCCTCATCCTTTGATGTGTATTCTATTGTCCTTGTTCAAGATAAATACAATGATATAGTGCAAAGTTCTTATCCTTTTCATTTAGTCCCTCAACAAGATGGTAGAAAATTGTTCCTTCAAATCAAGTTTGATAATTGTCATTTCCAAATGTTGAAATGGGAGAAGTGGCTTGCATGGAGACATATGACCCTTCAACAAATATTCTTCAATATGTTCAATCAAAGACTTTCCTTGATATCTATAATTCAGATATTTCTTTAAGATCATTTCCCCTCAAATGGCGTTCTCAAAATAAGTAGTGCCTCATTTCAAACCTATTCCTTATTTTTTCCAAATCCATGGGTTTAGATATAATCTTAAAGTAGTCTTGTATTTTCAAATTAAGTGGGAAGCCATTAGAATCCTCTTTCAAGCACCTTGCACAGGAGTCAAAATAGGTCAATTGGCCTCTCGAAACACCCTGGAAAACTAGTCAAACAACCTCCTAAATTCAAGAAAATGCATAGGCATGTAGACATTTAAACCTAGAAATCAATGCAATAAATGGTTCAGAAAAAGAGATCTTGAGGTGCAAGATATTCAATTCCAAAGTGGCTCACTTAGACATTTCTACAATTGCACCTATCTAAAACCAATTAGGGCTCACCAAGTCACCATCTCAAAAATTTGTCAAATCACCTCCTAGGAAACAACCGCTACAAATACTAGGTCATTTACATCCATTGAGCATGTGTGCAAGAGGGCCTTCCTTCAGTCCACATTCTTCACTAGATATTAAGTGTCCAAGTTGACCTCCTTGAAACGTTCTAGAAATGTAGATGTCAAAATAGAACAAACAACATTTGCTATTGCCATGGTTAAAATATCAAATTTGATCTTGTGGCTCTTAAACCGGACCAAGGAGCACATGAACATGAGGGGAGAAAAAATAATTTATCAAATTTTAATAATTATCATCCAGCTATGAAATATTAGTCTGAACAACAAGCCAATTCACAGGACTGAGTGTATGCAAACAACAAAACTATCCTAGAACCCTCCAACTTTGTTATTCAAAACCTTGTCAAAACTCATCATAGGAAGTTGAAACTAAGTAGGTGTGTTCACATATGATAAATGAATATACCCCCAAAATTATTTGGCATGGAAGCAAATGGGCTTTGAATTATGACCCTCCAAAGGAGGTCACTAGGGCAGATTTTTCAGGTGCACTTCTGAGTGTGCTAAATAAATTTTTCAACATGGGCACTTAAATTTTGAAAATTTGAAGATATTATTAGTGGCTTAAACTAGAGATGCTTGCCCCTTGTGGGAATGGTGAAATTCTAGATCTCTAGGGAAAAGACTAAGTACTAGAAACATTGGGCAGCAGAGTCTTTATCCAATTTTTTAAACCATATTTGACGGCCCTAGGTCACCAAATGAAAAGGAGAACCAATATTTCTCTCTGTCAAACACAAGCTTGTTGAATAAATTGGTTTACCTCAACCAACATTTACCTCTTCCATACCACTGCAACAAGTACAACTCTCTTCTTACAAGTATAAATATATGCTTACCACAAAAATTTGCTCGAGTACACGCACTGCCACTAACATCTCTCAGAAATTTTCTAAGCATACCATTGCTAATGTAATAATTGTCATTTTTCATTGTATAACTAGGCATAAAATGAAAATAATTCATCATCACATGACACAAATGTGTTACATTCATCATAGGAAATAATATCATATTGAAAATAACATTCCTTGCTCTTCATTTTATCGTCATGCTCCATCAAAATATCTCCCAACTGAACTGGAAATTGAAAGTAATCATACTCCTCCAAGTAGTTGGCATCATGATACTCAAACCTATCCGCAACAACTATATCAAATTTAAAACATTCATAGGCAATTCCCTCATGGAGCTCAACATGTTTCTTTGTTTTCTCATGGCCACATTCTAACCCTATATCAAATGCATCATCAGAATCTTCAATAAAGAGTGGATTATCTCTACACTAATAAGGATCATCATTTCTCATTTCTAGTGAAGATGGAGGCTCATCAAATAAGGGATTTTCCATTACATTCATTGTTTTCATAAAAGCCTCAGCCTCCTCAGCATGAAGGTCTAAGTCTTTTGTATCTTCATTGTATTCAAAATCATTACAATCACTAGAAGAGTGTATAGATAAATTTTCAACTCCATTCTCATCATCAATAGTTAACATCTCTAACTCATATTTTGAAAACTCTTCATAGGAAGAAAGTTGTTCCTTCTAAAAAAAACATGCATTCCCATCATTATCAACACATTTATCATTTATAACAAAGGATTCTATCTCTAATTTATGAGGATAATCATAATCAATAGAGGAATGACCATATTTAATGCCACCATCATTACTACAACAAGAGGACTCATCAACACTAAAACTATGTTAAGAATTTTCCAACTGAATGCTTAGTCTTATGTCTTCCATAAGACTATAGGTACTAGAATCATCACAAGAATTGAAACCTAGCAAAATAACAAACATGTATTTAGGTTCCTATTTTTTAGATTGGATCTTCTCATACATTATTTTAACATCACCAATCACTTGGGTTGATTCATCATATTGAACACTTGAGCCCATTTCTATTCCCTAATTACTAGAGTTTCAACAAAGGATAACTTCACATACCTCCTTTTGTTATCTAGAGCATGCATTTTAAATATGATAACTATGATCATTATCTACATAACCAATGAATGTGCCACTCATTTCACTTTCTTCAATGAGCTGTGCATTTTGAACCTTGTCTCTACTCCCTTCCTCCTCATGTGATATTGAATTTCTTGACTCATATGGGGCATTAGAAAAATTATCATTACAAGTTGAAAACATGATAGCTTGTTGATCATCTCTAATCTTTTCAAAAAGAGAAGAGTATTCACACACTTGTTCAAGCCTAACAGGATTTAAATCCTTTAGCAGAGCACTCAAACATAATTCATAAGATTCATAAAATAAATCAATGCACACTAAATTTTTAGGTCTATGACACTCGGGAATTGTAGATAGAGTATCCATAAATCTTGTATAGAGATCATATGATGATTCCCCTCTATGTCTTCTTATGCAAGAGAGAGATTGACCCAATACCATATGATCATTATTGCATATATTGCTGACAACTTGTTTGATATTATACATGATCAACACCATTTTCAAGTGTTATGCCATTCATTTTCAATTTCCGAATTACACATTTCATCAGCAATAGGTGCCTTAGGATGGTGAACACTTGTAGATAGACAACCCTTGTACATTCCATATTTTCAGTATTTTTTTATGCTCATGGCTATATCATAGGCCTAATGCAAGGTTTTAGGATCCTTATCTCTCAACAAATACCTAATTTCTTCATTGTATACATACAAGTATACAACCAAACACACTACATCACTTAGCCTTAAAACCTCAAGAATATCCCTTAGTTTTTTAGTAAATATCTAGTTAAATGCTAGGACCATCTCGTCCTCTTCTTTCTCAATGATCATAAATTTACTAATCATAGAACTAGCATTGATTCTTTCACCAAATTTCTCCATGAACATTGCTTTGAACTCACTCTAATAACTCTATAGAGTATGCTATTAAATCAAAGAACCAATCTCTTGCATCTCCCTTTAGAGACTGAAAAATAAGCCTCATGATCACATCTTCATGATCTACCTCATAGTCATCCATTAGATTATTGAATTCTTGAAGATGCTTACTTGCTGATTTAGACTTCTAACCATTGAATTTCGGTATTTTATTTCTGATTTCAAATGGCATGACATTTTGGAAACCACAAATTCCATCAAAATTTATGGCTTTGAACCTTTCAATAGAGAGATTTATTTTATTACATGATAGGGGGCACACTCTATGCATTATTACATTTGGGTCCACACAAGGATGCATAGGGTGATGATAAACTTTCTTATATCTTCACAAGCCTTTTCATGTTAACTTTGAAATTATAGAGGGAAACTCAAACTCCTTTTACAACATGATCTTAAGTCTTTACAATACAAATTTCTATCTCAGCTTTCTTAAGATCTTCTAAATGTGTTTCTTCAAAAACATTGCATACATCACTTCATAATGAAAGCTACAATCTATTAATATCGAAGTATGCAAGCCTACCACTATTATTCCCTTTCCTAGTGCTTAGTCACTCAATAGGGAGCCAAATTCTTTCAATACTTTAAAATATGGTTTTCACATACAAATTTATCCTTCTTGAAAACCAAAATATGAAAAATACCTAGATATTTTGCAGTTGCACTGCAAAGTCTTCTTCCTAACTGGAAATAGTTGTATCTATCTAAAAAGTTATTCACATCTTCATTAGGTTCGTTTGATAGAGTCACCACCTCTCTTCACAAAAGATAGATGTTCAATAAAAATGAAGCTCCTTTAAAGATAAATTTCATTTTGAGTTCTTTTCACTAGTAGAGCACCACAAATCATGAAACTTTCAAGTACACTACAACATATTATTTCTCCATGTATGAATTCCTTCAATATTTGAACCAGATATTCAAATCAACAAATAATATGACTATGAAATATTATTCTACAACTGGAGATTCAAATTTTCTCCCCAACGAACTCACCATTATGTTGGTTATTTTTCTTGCAACCTTCAATCCTAAGGAGAAAAAAAGTGGTGAAACCAAGGGATTACAAATTTAGGAAAAGAGATCAACACTATCAATGAATTTAAGACAAGAAAATCCAATGAACAATGCTCTAAAAGCTTTCTGCACTTTGAGCTCCATGGGACTCAAGAGGGTGCTCCTAATTGTAGGACACATTTTAAGATAAACTTATGCCAAGCAACAAACTACAAACCCATGAAAGTGGATAGTTCTCGGGAATATGAGTCATGGGTATTGTATATTCTGCCAAGTTCAATCATAATACTATTTGCATTAAACATTACTGAGAAAATCTAACTTATATATCTTCATCTCAAACACATAGAGCGTTAATCAAATAGAATTCTCTCACATTTCGCTTCTACACTCTTTCAAATATCATGAAGATATATAGAACAAAGATAACTTAAAAAAACAAGCAAGTGAACATCAAAGTAAAAAGGGTTTTGAATTATTTAGATTGTTTTTGAAAATAATTTGGGTAATATTATAGATCAATGTTGTAGACATGCAAAATTAACATTATTGATTAACATCATACTTGATCATTTTCTTCTTAATTAATTAAATCAAATTAATTAATTAACTTCCTAAAGTCTCTTCATTTAGTTAAATCAAATGTATTTAATTAAATGACTGATAATAATTATCTCCTCTCATCTTGATTTATTTTAACTCACAAATTTAAGTGAAAGTGTCACAATCAACTAATCACTAGCCTAATTAATCAAATCCCTGATTAATGCTAAGCCTAACCCATGTCCCATCCTCTAGCTTTTCCCACTTGCATAATAAATCATTTATTTTGATTTATTAAAACCTCTATATTCCTCACAAATCATATTCCCAAGGAATATGCCCTCATTAACTCCCTTTGTTTGACTTTTTCTTTTCCAAACAAATTCCCCCCAAATCTCTCAACCACATGTATTTAATGACATTTTTCAAATTTGAAACTCACCTAAATGCATTTATCTTGCACATTAACCAAAAATTGCACAAGCATGGCCCATTCACATGGTGACAAGTGGCACGAACCTATTGGTTGAGGATTAGTCCCACATTCCTCAAATATGTCTCTCCTCTCTTCAATCTCACCTCTAAATCCAAGACCTTCTTTCATCATTTGGACAACACAATCTCATGCAAATTTACTCTCTTCATTTGAGAAATAATTTTGTTCATCATCATAGCATTATATTTTCATCATTTAGCTTGTCAAAAGGATTGGGAAAGGGCTCCTTCACATACTCAAGGTGCACCAATCTGCCATAGAATAGGCATCTAATATGCTTTTTTGCTTTTAATCAATTTAGTTTGTTATGTTGTTTATCAAGCATGTTCGATTATTCTATAGAGATGTTGATTACTTGTCTTGTTTAAAATACTAACCATACTCAAGTGGGTGTATGTTGAAGGTTTTCTAACATTATGTAGATTTCACCATCCATGAGTGCCTAATCCATAGGCATGGAGTCAAATATAAGATCATAAATGCAAATTTAAACAATAGCTTATATTAAATTAGTGGCCATCTAACAATTAACACCTTACATTAATATAATCTCTCATATTCCTACATAATCATACTTGAAAATCCATTTCATTAAACCTTAAACCCACATTAATTTTCAAACATAATTTATTTTTTTACTTGAAGAAACACATACACAAATCACACAACTATAAAAAGATTGCAATGAAAAATCAACATATCCTTGATATATTTAATCCATATGCAATTTGAGAACATAAAATGGAGACAACTTATGCAATAATTTCATTGATTTGTTCAAACTAATTGACACTATTATAAAAATCTGTGAATTTATTCATTGTAAATAAAACTCCAACTCCTAGCTAAGCATTCTCTATTTTCTTCCCCTAAATTAAAAATTTAGAATCCTTACAAATGAGAAAGAATGGGAATAAGAAGGAGAAAAGGAAACCGTAAAACTACATCTTCATGTGACACCTGATTCCTTCATCCTCCTTTGATCTGTAACTGCCTCCACCTCATGAACAATATTTAATATGCTATTTGTTTCACGTCTCTTGCTTGACTTTCCCTATAATAGAAAATATTCCTCACCATGATGACCTTCTTCATCCATGCACTTTAGCTAAAAAATCTGCTTTGTGAAACAATAAAAATCTCTATGAAAGTCTCTCCACTCTTCATTCACCTTGCAACTAAAAAATAAATAGTTTCTACTGTGAAAGAAAACCATCATTGTGAGAAATTTCACCCTCTGTTTTGCTCTGTAAAAAACCAATTCCCATGCACTTGACCTTATTTCTCTCCCAAATAAAGAAATATTTTGTTTAACATATGTGAAGACTTGGATTTTTTTTACACTAGGCAATAAAATTTTATCACCCATGCACCATATAGTTTATTTTCCCAACATTTTAAATTATTATTTTTACTTGTGTCGGCATCTCCTCATTTAATTAGGCTACAAATAAAATAATTTTCCATACCTATTTTAATTTTAAAACATTTTCTCCATTTAAATCGGGCAATAAAATTTCACATTCCCAAGCGATTTTATCTCCCTTCATTAAAATATTATCAAATGATAATATTTAAACACAAGTTACGGGGGCCCACCATCACATTGTAGAAATATTTACAAGTATTCATCACATATCTCTAATCCATTTAAAAAAAGGGGAGATCAATTAGCGATACGCAATGGAGAGCATCAGGTATTGCTAATACAACATGGAAAAGAAGAATCAAATCAAGGATACATGATCAAGGGAACTCCACCATTTGGTAGTTCTTCACGTTCAACTGTTGCACCATAATGGAAATTAGCAACATCCAAGAACATGCTTATAGTAGTCAACATGTATTTCAATCCTCCTCTCAATAGGAGCATGGGCTTGCCACAAACCATAGCCAGCTGAACACATAGGGTGCATTCCTTAACCAGATATTATTCGAGGGAACCCTATCTACAACATGTCTTCTGCCTCTAAAGCATTGACATTGAAAACCTTTGCATTGCACTACAAATTCATAACATGATATATAATTTGAGGGTGTGAGATGTACTAATCTTAATGATATCCCTATACAGTCTTGCCACAATAACATGGGAATCAAACAAGTATGTAGCCTACAACAATTTCATGTACCCGTGCTCAAAATTTCAACCTCATATTTCTTCCTCGCCATTTATCTATCATAGTGGTTGAGCTATGTGCAAAAAAAACACTCCCAGGGTTCTATGCCATCATCTTACAACATATCTCTTAGAATTTTGCAAGACATGTTGCTTCATGCATTCGATTCCTCCCTTTATTTTCAAAAATGCAAAGTAGTTCTCAATTCCAAGTAAAATGTAACACCAGATTTCTTCAAGCTTGATTCATTTTATGGAGCTTTTCATGTTTATGTTTTTTTCTTTAAGTCGACTACCAGTTTTAACTTCATGTTGCACAACACACACACAAAAATTTGATGATTTTGTATTCATTCCAAGTGCACCCTCAATTTCTTGTAAGTTGAACTTCTCCATCTTAGGCCCAAGCCATGGCTGCACAACTAAATCTTTCTCCACATTTCTAGGAAATCCTAACAAGATCAACCCTTTTTTAATCAATGGAAGATATACATATACTCAAAGCACATGAAACCTCAATAAATTTCTTGTTTCATCTAGAACGTGTCTAGTGGGCCCAACAATCTAAAATTTTATAGCAAGAGAAAGAAATTTTCTCAGCCCTTGATGCTTATTCTATTTTCCTTGTTCAAGCTAAATACAACGATGCAATGCAAAGTTATCATCCTATTCATTTAGTCCCTCAATAGGATAGTAGAAAATTGTTACTAAATCAAGTTTGATAATTCTCCTTTCCAAATGTTGAAATGGGAGAAGTGGCTTGTATGGAGACATATGACCCTTCAACAAAGATTCTTCAATATGATCAATCAAAGACTTTTCTTGATGTTTTTAATTTAGATATTTCTTTAAGACCGTTTTCCCTCAAATAGCCTTTTCAAAATAAATTGTGCCTCATTTGAAACCTAGTCCTTATTTTTCCCAAATACATGGGTTTACCAATAATCTTAAAGTAGTCTTGGATTTTCAACTTAACTAGATCAACAAGAATATTAAAAACCAAACCCAACCTATGTGACATAAGCTTGTTCAAAATATTTTCTCACTACCTCATCTACTTAGTGTAGGTTTTAATTTGAACTAGATCCATTCTCTATCCTTTCTATCTTTGATAGCTCGTAGCAGACACATTTGATGGACAATACCAAGCATTCCATTCTTTAAAAATTTATATCAGTTAGATTTTCTTAGTGTACATTAGAACACAAGCAATTGTAGGGAGAGAATGGAAGAATAAGTTGTCCCTATTCTAATGTCTCCAAAACTTTCTTCTTGAGTTTCTTGCATTGATCACATTGTGCTTGGAGTAGCTCCAATATTGTCACCATGTGATCTCTCTATGCTTTTGATACCGATTTTCATTCTAAATTTGACCTGTACCCTATGTTGCTAAACCTACATAAAAAGTTTGATGAGTTTTTCATCCATCTTGAGTGCATCCATATTATCAGGAAACTTGAATAGTACCAACATGTATAAATGACTTGATTCTTTAGTATTATGCAATTGTTCAAACAATCCCACCAAGATTAAAAAAAATTGTGACTTTATCCCATGGTATCTCAAATGGAACATCGCCTTCTAAGTCATCAAATTCATCATCAAAATAGTTTTACCAACATATCCTTGTCTAGAAGAAAATTGTGTAGGACTTCTACCTCAAAGTAGAGAATCACTAATTTTGCATTCATAGCAGTAGCAAGCTCTAAATTAATATGCAAGATATGTGACTCGCTATTTCATTCAGATGGTTGAATGTTTTCCTTAAATAGTGTGACACATGTCGGGTCCCCTTGTGGGCTCGACTAAAAGTTTTATATTGAAACAAGTTTTTATCCTGAACTAACCTTGAATCTATTTGAGGTCACCCTTGAATGCATCTAGCATGAAATTTTTTAAGTGGGCAACCATCAAAATCCACTTTTAGGCACCTTGCATAGGAGTCAAAATAGGTCAAGTGGTCTTTTAAAACACCCTGTAAAACTAGTGAAATGACCTCTTGAAGTCATGAAAACGTATAAGCATGCAAACATTTCAATCAAGAACTTAGTGCAACAAATGATTCAGGAAATGAGATATTAAAGTGAAGGATATTCAATGCCCAAGTGGCTCACTCAGACATTTATACAATTGAACTTGTCTAAAACCAATTAGGGCTCACCAAGTCACCATCTTGAAAAAATGTCAAATCACCTCCTAGGAAGCTACCATTGGAAACACTAGGTCATTTAGGTCCATTGATCATGTGTGAAAGAGGGCCTTCCTTCAACCCACATTCTTCACCAAATACTAAGGGTCCAAGTTGACCTTCTTGAAACATTTTAGAAATGTAGATGTAAAAATAGAACAAACTGCATTTGCTTTTGACCTGTAAAAAATACCAAATTTGATCATGTGGCTCTGAAACAAGACCATGGAGCACATGAACATGAGGGGAACACAAAGTATCAATCAAATTTTCATGACGATTATCTAGCTATGAAATATTAGTCTTAACAGGAGGCCACTTCATAGGACTGAGAGTATGCAAACAACAAAACAACACCAGAACCCTCCAACTTTTCTTTCCAAAACTCATCACAGGAAGCTAAAACTGAGTGGGCATGTTCACATATGACAAATGAATAGACCCCCAAGGTATTTGGCATGAAAGAAAATAGGCTCCAAATTATGACCCTCCGAAGTAGGTCACTAGGCATATTTTTTAGGTGCAGTTTTGAGAGTGGAAATCAGATTTTTCAACATGGTCACTTCAAATATTGCAAGTTTGAAGGTGTCATTAGATCCTATCTAGTGCATGATATGATTATATCTATAGAAAAATGAATTCTTTAGTATCTACAAAAAATTATCTTCATATTGATAATTATAGTAAAGAAAAGGTGGATGGTTCAAGGAAGCATTATTGAAATTTGGGTAAAAGCCTACACACCCCGTAATATCCAATGATAGTTTTTGAGCATGATATGGTAATATTCATAACCATGAAAATAAAGGACCTACATGGTAAAGCATGTAAATTGAATAAAGATCCAATGAAGGGTAAGTTAAGCATTAAAAAGAATTTATAAAAATCTTTAAAAATATTCAAGTAAATACCGTAGTTATTATAAAGCCAAATTGTATAAAACAATTTGGCATCCTACTTACTTGTGTTAGAATAGGAGCTTTGGAATAAGATATCAACGACCATAAAAGGATAAAGGAAGGGAAATTTTCTTCAAATTTTAGAGTTTCAATTTCCTTGACAAACATGTATGCAAAATGTGGAAGCATAGTAAAAGAATGTGAACTAGTTTACATAATGCCTCAAATGGATGTGTCCTCTTGGACTAAAATGATTGTGTGATGTGCAAAAAATGACTTGTTGAAAGACTTTAAAAAATGTAGTGGATACATATTTTAGTAGTGTAATTCTAAATTCTGGATTTTTTGTTGACATTGTGCACACCTATGCTAAAATTATAGCTTTAGAATAAAATATGGCCATCCTTGAAAGTATAAAGAATATAGGTATTTTCTTAAATATATTTTTACTTATTTTTTTGTATATGTGTGTACAAGACATTCAAAAATTTGAAATGGTTCCTCAAAGAGATGTGGTTTTATGGAATTAATTGGTATGTGTAAAGTGAGGTTGATAATATTTGTTAGCATCTTCCTTGCTTGTTGCAAAACAAGAACTTTGGAATATAGTATTAGAAACAATGAAAGAATAATGAAAGACCAAATTTTATCAAAAATAAAATCATTTTTTTCTCTTCCTTCATTCTTGTAAATATGTAATCATACATGTTACAATTCTAGCCCCTAAAATATAATTTACTTGGAAGAGAAGAGTGAAATAGAGAACAACTAATCAAATTCTATTCGCTCCTCTAATAATAAATGTGGCAACCACCTATTCTCCTTCAATAGTTCACCAATTGATGAGTTGGAGAATTCAACATGATTTTATTACATATTGTGGTAGGTTTAAGAAGTATAGTGAAGCTCATGGATTGAATAAGGTATGAGAGAGAATTTTGAAGTGAGTGCAACAAAGGTTTTTCCATTAGTTTGGACAATGAGACAATCATCAAGATATTAGGGTAGTGAATAGTATAAAGCTAGTTTACCATAAATCATTATACGTTGGTAAAATGTATTTACATTCCATAATGGAAGAAGACATTTGAACTGCTCAAATTTGCAGGGACAACATCTTTCTATAAATACATAAATGTAACTTACAAATTGAATAAAATTCTACCATGAAAAACTTAGTTCATGCTAATACATATTTTCCACTCGTCATTTAAAACATCTTAAAATTATTTACAACTCTATAATGAAAATGTTGAGTGCATGAGGCAATTATGTGGACTCAAAAACCTGCATAAGAAACCTATAGACTAACTTAGTATTAGTATTAAAATATTCAATTGATTGTAAAACGTGACCTTTACCAAACAAAAAAAAAAAGAAGAAGAAAGAGGGAAAAAGGGATGACGGGAAATCGACATATCCAAACTAAATATAAGTATATATATAATTTTTTATATTTTCTAAGTTGATGTAATTGACAGCACGACTATTTATCACGTAAAGCCCGACCATCATAGACGACATGAAAAGAGCCTAAAAGACTATCTAGATATCATTTGCATGACATCTGTAAAGTTGATAACGTTGTTTTCTTACAGTGGCTCAAATACCATCCGCACGTTTCTTTTCCCACTGCACGTAGTCTCAAAAAATACCGTGGCATCGAAATGTGTTGTCCTTTGAAGATAACTAGCGACTTAACATTTGCAATGGCATTCACTAATAATTCTAACATTTATAGACTCAAATTTCAAAGCATCACATGAGCTTGACAAAGGTTGAGTTAACAGCCATGTAAATAATTCAAGTTCATTGCATTCATGTGCATTAAACGCACTAAATGTTTAATTTCAATATCATTCACGTTATGAAAGTAAAACGTACAACCAATCAAATACCTACAAACTAATTACCTTACGTTTCTAGTTTTTCTTTCCACGCCAGATATGCCCAATGTTATTATCACTTCCATGTGTATCTCTTGGTTCTTTCCAACCTTTCTATATAATGGAGATTCCTTTCACAATAACTCATACCATACTTACTTTAAAATTTCAGAATTCTGAGCAAGGAAAAAACCATGTCTGCTTGCGTGAAATGCCTCCTCTCGTTGCTCTTACTCATGGGCATACTCTGTAGTCTAGCAGTCTCTGCATCGGTATATAATCTTAAAAGCTTTTCCTCCTTGTTTATTCTTTCAAGATGGGATTTTTGTGAGAGTCTTACTCCTAAGAGTCACATGAGATATCTATTTGGCTGTCATCAGGGGGAACAAGTGAAAGTTACCTTTTTAGCGCACCAAACTCTGGAACGTCCGGGAGTGCTGATGATTTTTTGTAGACATTTTCATAATGTCACGTAGTCGGAGCATGCAGCTGACGTGTGGTGACGTTTGGGTTTTTACTACGGTATACTATTTTTTTCTGCAACATACTCCACTGTGTTTCTCCTATTGCAGGAGCTATGATTTTGTCATTGATCGTTCTTCGTTTGGATTATTATGTGTGTTTTGTAATAGACACTAACCAAAGGACAAGAATACAACTACAGAATGCTGGTGTTTCCAGATGGGAACTCTTTTCTATGCACTTATTCACCAAATGAATTCAACATATTACAATGCCGAAAGATTATCAATTCTCTTATTAGGTGAAAATAGTGTTTGGGTATTACTGTAAGCAGGCTAACTGCACCAACAAAGGTGAAGGGAAGATTAAGGATCCTATTCGCCAGCTGTACGACAATCTGCAATAGGCTATTCGACTATAGGAGATAATGTTGTTCCATAGTACTATAGATCGCCATCCTTGACCCTATAAATGCTAGCTTCTTGAAAGCTATGGTAGATATGTATGTGTGTGATAGTAAAATTGTGTGATATTATCATTCATATGACGATATCATTGTAACTTTATGGTTTTGTATGTTATAATTATTGTAAAATATATCAATGTCAAATGTAAACTTATTTTATAATATTTAACATTATTTTATGATTAATTAAAAATATATAAAACATTATTTTAGTTTGATTACATTTAATTTTTTGAAGATTATATATATATATATATATTAAAAAGTATGTAAATAATTGTAAAGTCAAATTTATATATCTATAGTTAAGAGATTGTTGTTTTAAAGGAAAATAATTTATTTTAAAAATTACTTTTAATTATGTAATTTAATCAATTAAATAGACATTAATCTTTAATTAATTCATGTTAGTTGAAATTTTGTTGGTTGATAAAATTATACAAGACTAAGATTAATAGGATTAGAGACACACCTTGTCTCTTGAAAGGAGATTCAAGAGAAGATCTATTCAAATTTCTAAAAAAATATATCTTGATTATTCTAAAATATATGCAATCAACTATTGATGTTATTTGTGAATGCCTTCACCAAATTTTCTTCATATATCTCATGGGATATGTAAACAAAAACAAAATCAAAATTCTATTTGAATTATGTTTAAATAATTATTTATTATTTGTCAATATTTTAAATAGATTGTCATTATATACATGCCAATGGAAGGAGGTAGGATGGTTGTTTAATATTCCATTAGTTTTATGGTGTATTATAGTTTATTTTTCTTTATAAAAGGAAACCATGTATACATAAATATTTTGATTCTAGAAACAAAGACATCTCATTCTCATAGAAACCTGTAAATCTCAGAGATTAAAAACAAGCACAAATGAAATAGGTTTGCATAAATTCAACTAGTATATTAGATCAATAAGACATACATAAATAGGTAGGAGAAAGGCACCTGATCTCCATAAAATCGGGACAAGAATCCTAATACATGGAATGGTGGTGAGTTGCCTACGGTAAAAGTAGCACAAGGTGTCGAAAGTCAGAGGACACCTTTATAAAACTCTTAACTAACTTGACACCTTGCATGTGCAAGTGTCATGGGCACCTTAGTAGACTTAATGCCCATGCATATGCAAGTAAATGCAATAATGTCTATATGTACGCAAGTAAATGTGATATATACACTAACAAAAGACTACCGATAATATTAAAGTTTTTAAATTTGAATATTCAACCTAAAATCTTTATAAAAAAAATTTGATCACTACAAAACTTATATGAGATTGTGCTCCTCTATATCTATTCATGAATTAAACAAGTGAATTGAACAACATTAACTAGGAGATACCCAAAACCTTTGGCTACGAACACATAAAAGATGACAGTCAAAGCATAACCTTTGCCCTTTCATTAATATAACCTAGACGAAACAAATTTAAATAATAGATTAGAGACAAATACCCAGTAATCACACGCAATAAAATTGTAACTTTTAAAAACTAATCAAAATATGCTATGGCAGCTGTTATGTGTGAATATGAATAGTTTTCGTACATCCCATTTTAAAAAAGAATGAAACCAAGAAAACCCCATCCGTTTCAGGGCACACTACTCGGAATGTGAAACGAAACGAATGAATTTGCATCGGCTATATATTTTCCTCTTTTGTTTTGCAGAAAACAAAGAAATCCTTTCTATCATCTGCCCGGGTCCAGTTGAACTTTGCAAAAGTATTTACTTAAAGTTTTGCAGCTTTTAACAGAGGGGCGGAGGGAAAAAATTGTTCAAGAGAAATAAAATTCAAGGACGGTAGAGATAATAGGCAGCAAGTTAGAGCAGGAAAGGGTCGAGGGGGAATGGAAGGAAGTTCAAGCCAACAAGCTCAAAAACAATTCATGGACGATAGAGATAATAGGCAGGGAGTCGGACCAGGAAGCGGTGGAGGGAGAATGGAAGGAAGTTCAAGCCAACAAGATCCTACCTCTAGTAAAGAGATTGATCTCTTGGTAAATCATTTCAAGGTCGAATTCCAGCTGGATCAGGTGATAATCTGTTACCATGTGGACATAACCCCGCGTGCACCTCTTCAACAGGCTTCTAGAAGCCAGACTAATATGTCTATGGAAGATAAGAGAGTCATTATGAACAATGTCATTAAAGAGAATCACACATTTTTCCATAATACATCGCCTGTCTACGACGGCACAACGAATCTTTACAGTCCAGTTACATTGCTACATAATAAGGATTTTCAAGTGAAGCTCTCTAAAGGCAAAGACATTGACGTCAAAGAATATATTGTGAAATTGAGCGGGGGGACGCCAGCGATAATTAAGGACTACCTTGATAATGTGACCATGAAACATGAGTTTTTGCAGAGGTTGGATCTGGTTGTAAAGGAGCATCCCAGAAAAAGCTACATAGTTACAGGTTGAGGTTTTCATAAAGAACCAGCAGACAATGAGTTGGGCTTTGCTAGCGCAAAAGGGTTTTCAATGAGTCTCAGACCTACAAGTGAGGGAATAAATCTTAATGTGGATTATTCCGTTGCGGCCTCCTACATGGAAATTACGGTTCTGAAATATTTGAAAAATAACAAAATTGTGAAATTATAGAAAAACTACCCTCTCGATAGTATTCAACGAAGAGACGCTGAAAGAGCTCTGAGAGGTTTGAAGGTGAGGGTCACTCATAGGAAGTCACAACAAAATTTTACAGTCCTGGGACTCACTAACGAAACGACCAAACAGATCGAGTTCCAAATTGGAGAACAGCAAGAAAAAATTAGCATTATTCATTACTATAAGAAGTTTTATGACGAGGCAATTATCAACATAGAGCTTCCTTGTTTAGACCTGAGCAAGAATCCCAATGAAAAATAATTTGTTCCTATGGAACTTTGTAAGATTTGTAAACAGCAGAGGGTTCTCAAAGATAATTTGAAGTTTGAACAGGAAAGAAAACTGCGGATGGACATTTTGAAGTCGTCCGATAGGTCGAGAGAAATCAATCAAATCATGAGTAATGAAGAAGTACCGGCAAGGTAAGTTTTCATTAATTGGTTCTGGCAATGTTTAAAATTTGAATGGTGGCTTAACAATCGCTCTATGCGAACATTAGATAGTTTAATTATATAATCGTATAATTCACCTATTTATATTTTGTTTTTATTAGATTTTGTTGAGGTATAATTTATATGGATTGGCTATCATTCAAATATAAGTTCACTTATTTGCGGTGGAGTGTTTTATGAAGAGAATTATTAGCTCAATTTTTTTATCAATATACTGTTGGTTTTTTTGGGTATTGACATATTTTCAATAATCATATTATAGATGCTTGGGGTTTTATGGTATCTTCTTATGGACCAGTTTATACTTAAACCTAACATCTTTCATTTGTTCTTGACATTTTTGTGGCCAATCCATCTCCATCTAAATGTGACATGTACTTTATAAAGATTAATAACAATACCATTTAACAAGCTCACATTTTAACATTTTATTTTGTAATTTTCATCCAATATTTCAGAACTAATATTAGAAGAAAAAAATAAGCAATATATTTTGAATTTTCGTTTTTATGATCTTTTTCTATAATTTAATTTCAGCTGATTTTAGTGAAATTGTCACGGGCTTCCAGATGTTGGGAGGCTGAGACCTTACTGAGTAAAATTATTCATAGATAACAAGGTACCATTGGTGACACCGATGGATTTTAATCCAATAATATTTTTTTTATACTCGTGATTAGTGCAGTGGTCCGTACCTTACCCATTTTAAAATGAACGTGGTCACCGACATGATCGAAGTGACAGCACGCATGCTAGACGCACCTACGCTACAGCTGGGTAAGAAGAAGCAGATAAGTCCAAGGGGTCATCAAAGGCAATGGAACATGAATTATAACACTGTTTTGAAAGGGGAAAACATTAATAATAATTGGGGAATCATATACTTCTCGAGAAACCCCGAAATGCTCAAGGATGCGGCGGACAACTTTACAAAAGAAATGGTAACGAGGTTCAAGCAGCTAGATATCGATATCACAGAAAGGCCCTTGTTCTCGCGAGGTCTAGAAGAGAACCTGTTAAACAATGAAGTAAGGCTGGAGAGCAGACTAGAGGAAATTCTCAACGAAAGGAACAAGAAGCCGCAGATTTTGGTCTGTATAATGGAGCGTAAACACCTTGGCTACAAAAGCCTCAAGCTTATCTGCGAGACCAAAATAGGCTTGGCAACGCAATGCTGCCTGTTTCAAAACTGGAAAAAATCTGTAAGCCAAAATAGCACTTCCCAATATTTGGCAAATTTGGCTCTGAAAGTCAATGCCAAGGTAGGCGGGAGCAATGTAGCTCTATGGCAAGACCGACCGAATCAGAATCCACACACTGTGTATTTTGGAGCGGACGTGAATCATCCGAACAATCATGATAAAGAATGTCCATCAATTGCCGCTGTTGTAATGAGCATAAACTATCCCCTTAACAACCGCTACGTCGTCAGAATGCAACGCCAGGAGCACCGTCAAGAAATAATTTCAAACCTGGGAGAAATGTGTAGGCAATTGCTACAAGAGTATGCGGATGCCAACGAAAATACATTGCCCGAAACGATTATATTTTTCAGAGATGGGGTGGGTGAATGGCAGTTTGAGGAAGTCCGTAGGACAGAGTTAGAAGCTTTGAAGACTGCATTCGAGGAGACAAGAGAAGGTTATAATCCAAAAATTACTTTCATACTAGCGCAGAAGCGGCATCACACAAGGCTGTTCCAAAAATCAGGTTTCGATAATGTGCTTCCTGGCACAGTTGTCGACACCAAAATTATTCACCCCTCAGAGCCTAACTTCTATCTGTGCAGTCACTATAACACGCTGGGAACCAGCAAGGTAACGCATTATTACGTTCTGTTCAACGAGAACCAGTTCCGTCCAGAGGAGCTGCAGACACTCATTTACAATCTATGTTTCACGTTTGCCACCTGCACAAAGCCTGTCTCACTCGTGCCTCCTGTTTATTATGCTGACCGGGCAGCCTACAGAGGCCGACTGTATGTCGAAGCTGAACAAGATCCTCGACAGGGCACTCGCATCAACATACTACTTCGGAATGACAAATCCATGTTTTTTATTTGATTCCATTATGTATTTCTCGCAGATTACCTTTTCAGGGCTAATGATATTTTGGGCCTTACTATGTTTTGTTCGTCGATTTAAGCACGTTGATGGATCTACTCTCATATTTCGAATCTGTTATTGCCCAGTTTTCTGTATGTGTCGAATGGTTTTGGTGCAATATTTTGGTTTCCAATAGTAGCGAAGAATTTCAAATTTCATTGACAGCTTTTTTGGCACGGTGTACACGCTGTCGACCAAAGTGCACGCATAATTGTCTTATTGAAAACGACGTGGCCTGTAAAGAATATGAGAAATGCTTCAAGTAAAAATCGCATGTGAAATAGTAAAAACAATACAAAAATATACTAAAATAGTTGAGATTATGTAAAATAAAAGAAATAACAAGTACAATAGATTAGGAGAACTGATAAAAAATATGATGTAACTTTCATAATATAGAATCATCACCAAGAGTAGGGAATTAAATTTAAAAAATAATTAAATTGTATGTTTCTTTAATATTGTATACATTTAGAATTAGCAAAAATGGTGTAAATAAGAAAATTAATATAAAATCAATAATAATAGTTATGTTTGTATATATTGATGAAAGAGAGTTAGGAGATTGTCAAAATGATGATGCAATACAAAACAATAAAAAAAAGGTAAAGTACAACAAATTATTTCAAAAAAATGGAGACTAATGTCATTTAGGATGCTTCACAGTAGAGATGAAAAATGTACTAACAATCAATGTTGGTACAACATGTTAGAGTGTTTTGGAATGCTAGAAAGAAACTTGAAAATGTAAAATATTGAAGCTCTAAAAATTATTTCTATAGATGAAAAGGAATTTGATTTTAAAATGTCCATTATAAAATAGGTTTCTTGGAAATGAATAAGAAGAGGATTATTAAGGGGTTAGAGGATTCTACTATTGAGAGAAACCATGTAAAGATTAAATAAAAAATGTATGTAACATGGCTCTTGAAAATTATATGTACACTTACATGGTATATGACAAGATCACAAGTACATAAGTTATAGATAATATTCTTTTATTCAAAGAATAAATAGAATTTAATGCTATCTAAAATTATTCAAGTTTGAACACGACAATATTTGAGAAACAACTTGCAAACCACAAGCATGCAAATATTTATTTTTAAAATTAAATCTTGACTAGTAAAAGAGGCTAAGGATGGGTGCAATGAACCTTCAAATATTTTATTAAAATTTGTGCCTCATTAGTAGGATTGTACTAATAGGTTGTAAATCTATGGTAAATTATAGAAATAAAAATATTGCAAGTCAAATATGAATAATAAAAAATTAGACACCATGAAGATGGTATACAACAAAATATTTGAAAGAAGAATCTTTGCCTTCGGGGTAAGATCTATTATATAAACATGTTAAACAAAAAAATTACAACACAAATACATTAAAAAAAATAATCCTATGACTTAAATGTATTAGAAAGCATAAATCTATGAGACAAATATGTCACCACACAATATATGTTCTATTATTTGGTGATTCATATGTAGATGTAATATTAGGGATCAAATACATACTAGCATAGACTATTGTTAAGTGATCTTATAAAAGATGGTCATGTCCAAGCATACTATGGGCTTAAGACTATGGCTATGATTGCCTAATAGTGTATGATGGTGTAGTGTAAAAAGTTGTATATTTTTACAATTTCACATTATGGTATGGCCTCTAATTTATTGGATTTAAGTATGATTCTAATTTGAAAAATTATGCATTTTAAAGCTCAATTTTTATTGCTTTTCAAAAGGGGAACCAATGCTAAACAAATGCATTCAATCATTAAATTCCCTTGGATCATGTGTGTCCTAGAAATTTGAGCTAGGACCCAAATTTGAATACTTTCTTGGCGCCATTTTATTATCCAAAATTCAAATTGGAAGTCTTAGTTTTTATAATCTAATTTTCATGAAATTTAATAAACAGCTATAAATAAATAGCCATTGTATCATTTGAAACTAGAATACAATTTGGAGAAGAACTTATAATCAAACATTATTGTTAAGAGCATAATTGAGCATTCAAGAGTGACATTATCAGTCTTTTGTAGCAGCAATTGAAGATCCTAACATCATGTCAAATTTTATGTGTGTTCATGTTATCTTGTGAAGGCCAACAAGTGTCGTAGGTATTCAAGCATTCAAGCATTCAAGAAAATCTATCAAGCAAGATGCAAACTTTTGAAGAGATTTGAATGACTTGAGTCCTTCAAAGAAGCTATTGAAGGATAGTGAGTTGCAGCAATTGTATTCACTCGTCATCTCCTTCCTTTTTATTAAGATTTTCATCACTGATATTTTGTCATAATGAAAGTGAGAAAACTATTCACAAAATTTGACTGAGACAAACCCCTCTATGACAACCATTTTCCCTCTTTTGTGTATATACATGATAGAGGTTGAAGAAAGAGGTGGAAGCTTTGAAGGATGCATTCAAGCAGATAAAAAAAGCTATAATCCAAATGTTACTTTCAGACTAGCGCAGAAGCGGCATCACACAAGGCTATTCCAGAAAATAGGATTGGGTAATGTCCTTCCTGGCATTTTTGTGGACACTACAATTGTTCACCCCTCAGAGCCTAACTTCTATCTGTGCAGTCACTATAACACACTTGAATGAGAACGACTTCAGTCCAGAGAAGCTGCGGGAACTCATTTAGAATCTATGTTTCACGTTCGCCACCTGCACAAAGCCTGTCTCACTCGTGCCTCTCGTTTATTATGTTAACCGGGCAGCCTACAGAGGCCGACTATATGTCAAAGCGGAGTGAGATCATTCATCATGGCCGACTGTATGTTTTTCATTTGACTCCATTATGTATTTCTCACCTACAAAGGCCAATTGCATATTTTTTTCCTCGATTTGAGGAGGTTGATGCATCTAATCTCATATTTCGAATAATTTATTGCCCAGTTTTCTTATGTGTTGAATGATTTTGGTGCAATTTTTTAGTTTTCAATTGTAGAAGAGTTTCAAATTTCATGTCAGTTTTTTGTGGACAGTGTACACGTTGTCTTCAAACTGATTAGGGCCTTTCTGTTAGGGGTTCTTGTGCTGTTCTTGGGTCCCAAAGGTTTCTTTGGCCTTGTGGACGTCATTAAATTTTTTTATTTCATTTCCAATAATTAGGAGGAGTGCACGCATGATGGTCTACTTGAAAACAACGTGGCCTGTAAAGATATATAAGAAATATATCAAATAAGGATCGCATCTGCACAAGCAACAAGCGGAAAAAATAATAACAATACAAAAATATAATAAAACAAGTGATGCAGTGCATCATGATCTTGTCGTCTAACAAGGTGTTTTTTTAGTTTTGTATTAAGTATAGCAAAGAAGATTGAAATGGAATGTTAAGAGTATTTGATTATAAAAATCAAATATAAAGGGTAGATTTTGTATTAAATGTCAAATAAAAATTAGAAAAAATATGGTAGTAAACATTGTTAAAAAATTAATAGTATATGTAATTGTTTGTAAATGAATCTAATTTCTTAGTAAGCTTAAATCAAATTATTAGTTGTAGAAGATAGGTAGTTGTGGAAGGTAATATGGTAAATCTAAGTATTATGTAGTTTGTAATTATTCTCTTCATAAAAGTATATTTATAACTGTTAAATATACATGTATGGACACTATAATTATCCCCTGGCTAAAAATATTTAATAATGTTAGTTGAAATTAAATAATATTTAAATATTTTTAATGAACATATATGATATAAATTTATATATAAGAATTATAAATGCATAATATAATGCCTATCATCACCATTATATTAAAGTTCACCACCAGTTGTTATGCAACTTTTTTCAATTTAATTTATTTATACCGTCAACGTTTTTCAAAAAATTAATTATTATCTATGTAATGAAACAAAAATATAATTTATTTATTGTTTGATGTTGATTCTTCTTCTAATTATGATCATTCTAGTCCCCCTTCTCCTTCTGTGCACTTGAATAATCCTACAATTTATGGTGCAACTTCTCCTATGGCTTCTAAAGAATTATTTCTCCACACAAGAAAACTCCTACTACTGAGTGTGCAACTTCGTTTGAGACCCCTGATGCTCCCATTTCTGAAAAGGTTGTTTCATCTTCAAATCATGATGCTTTTGGCTTGATTTGGATGCTTCACCTAAAGCATCTGCTATATATGTTGTAAGTTACTCTCGAGGGGATTCACCCCCTTCTGATTTAAATGTTTATAATATGGCTTTTGATTCCTCTTAGACAATGGTGCAATGTAAAAATAACCATTCTTCTAAGAGGGTTTCAGTTTCAATTGACAAGCCCTTGGGGGAAAGGTTGTTGGGTCCTTGCTTTCGTGCTTGAGTTGTTCTCCTATTGTTTTGCTCTTTGTTTTTTCTTTGGCTAGTGGCTTTGTTGTTGCTATTAGTCTATTTTCTCTTTTTGTTCTTTTCTTGCTATTTTTGACTAATTGTTGTGTTTGTCTCATCTATTTTGTTGGGTTATTTGGCTCTATTTTTTCTTTGTTTGTGATTAAGGCCCTTCCCTTGCTTATCTAATACAAAACAAAAATATAAGAATATTTATGTGTCACTATTTATTATTATATATCAAATTTAAATTTCTTATCATAGATATTAGGAAAATAAATTCATTTGAATGTTACCATATTTTTGAGAAAAAGTAAAGATTTGCTAAGATTAATATTTTTAAATCATGTTAAAATATTTATGAACAATCAAATTATGTATTATGTATGAGTTTATCATAAATTAATAGATATTAGTGTATATAATAAAGAGGTGAACATTCTTTAAAACTGATTCTTATGTTCTACATTTAAGGTGATATCTAAGAAATTTAATTCCCTTAAATTAAATAAGGATTCTTCTAACAAACCATTTATATATTCCTAGATTTCTCATTATTTTATACAATAATATTTGAGAATTTCATTTTATAAATGAATTTATAGGTACATAGGTGTTGGTAAAATAATGTTAATTTCTTCCAATTTTATTTTTGATGAATATTTCTATTAAAAAAAATTCCTAGTGTATTGTAATCCTACTCAAGTTTTATAATATATTGTGAAAGTTATTGAGTGGGGTTTCTCTTCATAGAAGTTTCTGTAATGCCCCACCACGCAATCCTAGAGGAAGTTGCATTTAACTACTTAAACAAAATAATTTTTTTTTTTAAAGTATAATTAATAAACAAGTTCACTAACTAATGCCAACAACCTCTAAGGTTACGAGACAGAGGTTAAAAGAACCTAAACAAAAAACATGATTTAAACCATGTCATTTAATTAACCAATAATTGAGCACATACATCCAAGAAGAAGAATTACATCAAAGCATAAAGATAACTTTCCATTCCATTAATTCATAATTAAATATTACAATTACATCTCTCATTCCCCGAATGAGGTAAGTCCAATAAACATAATTACAATTACACTTCCACCTCGATAACAACTGAGGGGTAAAATAATACAAGATCAACTGAAATGAAATACAACAAGAAATGATACTGAAACCAACGAGCTCTCCAATTGGAAGTCTCGTCCACACGAACATGAAGATAGAACCCAACGGATTTAGGTGCACGCCACCCAACCAAGTGGAACCCAAAGGCCCACCCCCCATGCTAGGAGATAGTAACCAAGAATCCTAGTCAAGACCATCTACCTCTAGACATAGGCTAACATAAACTGAAACAACTGAAACAACCAAACACATGAACCTCACAAGTTCATCCCAAGGTACATCACAATTATAGCATAAGTACAACATAAGATCAACACATGTACATCTCAGATACCATGCAAGTACAACATAAGTACAACATAAGTACAACACGAGTACAACTCTACAAGCTCACAATGCTTCCAGAAATAAAGTAGAACAAGTATGTTATGAGAACCATACACATAATAATCAAACACCAAAAATGGTCACATCAGGTATGTTACGAAAACCATACCCACGATAAACAAGAACCAACCATGGTCACACAAAGTGCCATCACATAGCACGTCATGAGTTACCCAGCAGATCGTAAGGAAGGTGACCCAAACCGATCATCAGACCTCATACTACTAAAGCACAACCAAAAGCTAACTGTTGTCCTAGACAGAGTGTCATCTCACAGCTCGTCATGAGTTACCCAATGGATCGTAAGGAAGGTAACCCAAACCGACACTCAACCCTCACCACTTACTAATACGGAGCCAAATACCTTTCATATAGACAAGATAGATGACCTTGCCTTCCCATGGCCTTCTCACACATCCCAAGTATAAACAAGCCCTTGCGCCTATGAGTGAGGCATACTTATCTTGATTAGTGAAAAGTTAGTCCTAATCTTCTAAGTATTGTATTTAATTATCACTTGATTAAACCACTTTCGAAGGTTACCCAATCATACCTCTTCCAGGCTCTGGCCCCTATGGAAGCCACTCTTCTACTTGACAACACACACACACCAACCAAACACAATGGTACCAAGGTGCAATAAACAGGATAACACGTCCACTCCTTTCTTAGGAGGTGACAAAAATTGAAACGCACTTCAACACTGGAGGCAACAACAATAACAAAATGCTCCTGACCACTCCTGACAAGGAGGCACTCATTACAAAATCACTCCTTACAAGGAGACACGGATCCCATAATCCGCTCCTAAACCAAGGAGGTACAAACATCCCCATTCGTGAAAATCGGGTACAAACATAAACATAACCTCATGCACTGTCCATGAAAAATTTACAACAGATTGACATCACAAATGACAACCACATAACTAAAAATCACATCTGGAAGACTCATTAAATACTAGGCACTTAATCCCATTTCCAAATAGAACACGAAGGACGTGTTCACTGAATTCAACTGAAGGAAACTACCTTTGGATATCCTAAATCCATTCCTCATTAACGTTCAGTAATCTATCGCATCGATAAAACTGAATTAACATTCATCTTTTCAGATAAGGGAGAAATTAACAGTAATATTTATTTCCCTAATTTCTCTTAATAAAATAATCATTTTCAACTATAACACAATACATCATGTTTTAAATAAATAACCGATTGCCCTTGCAAATTAAATCATTATTAAATACATCAGATTAATTTCGTTATTTAACTCATTAATCACAATCCCAACATTTGTCCTTTTCAAACCTATTGTTTAAAATAAAACAATAATTGACTATAACCTACAATTTCAATTTCACAATTATATTTAAATTAAATCAATAATTGACCTTTTGGCATCTCAATTTAAATTCCATAATTAACTTTAAATTATGCATTCTCTAAATCCAAATTTTAACTCCTTCAATTAAACTTAATCATGCCCTTAATGAAAACACTATTTTGATATAATTACAGAAATAAAATATAACCCATTTTTAAAATCCATTCCAATAAATATATAATATTATAATATTTTATCCTATTATATTAATTATTAATATATATACTATATTATCTATAATATATATTAATAAATTAATATAATAAAATATATTAAAATGTTTTTATATATATAATTTTATTAAATTAAAATTTATTTGACCAAGGGCCAGTCGCACCTCGATTTGCGTGTGCACCCTAAACACATAGGCGGCTGGCTTTTTCTTTGGCCGCGGGTTCAACCTAGGCGGCGGCGCTGTGTTTAATGGTGGTGCGACGTTTGCATTAGGGTCGGGCGGAGGTGGCGACCGGGCCGGGCAGTGGCAGTGCTGATGCCGACGGCGGCGACTATGCAAAGCATAGTCATCCACCTTTGCGGGTGGCGCGGTTGTGCCTTACACAGCTGACCATCGGCGGCGGTGGTGACTGTGCCAACCGCGGTGGTTAAGGGAGTGGGGAGGGGTGCACTAGGCGCGGCTCCCTCCACCTGCCTCCATGGGAGGTGCGGTGGGGGTTGAGCCCCCAGCCCCCCAACATAAAATTTGATTTGATTTGATTTTTTTTAATTTTCCTTTCCACAGACCTGCAGATTTTTTAAAATCCGCGCCTCTTCACATGGGGGTTTATTTCAAAATTTTAAATAGCATACCCCCCCTTTCTAAAGATTTTTTTTTTTTTAAAGGAATATATGTAAAATATACATACCCCCAATAGCATTTTAAAAAAAAAAATTAATTGAAGAACCCAAATTGAAAAACACAATTTCCAGCCAAGAACACAAAATTTTATTGGAGAAATATTTTTCCAATGAAGAGATTTTTGCAATAAATTTAGAATTTCAACATGGGTTATCTAATTGCAATACACAACCAAGATTTAAATGATTTCCAAAGCATACTCAAACCATATAATTTTTCAAAAAGAAGCTATCAATTGAATGAACCTAATTTTAGAAGTTTGAGAGGAGATCCAGACGATGCTCAGCCTCTTCCTTGATTCCCTCTTCAGTTCAACAAATTTCACCACTCCAATCCAAAACCCACAAAAATGAAATATTTTTCCTCACACAAATTCCAACTTTTCTCCAAAACTCCAAGATCCAAAAATTGAGACAAGAAATTCAATAATCATGAAATTCCAAAAATATCTCCCAAATATCTCATTCAACAACTGCAATAAATTTCAGAAAACAGAAATGCAAAATATCCTAATTTTCCAATTTTTGAATTCAAACTTTCAAATTGACTTTCAAAATTCATTTTTTTTTTCAATTTTCTTCAATTTCAAATTTCACAATTGACTTTCAATTCACTTTTCAATTTCAACAATTAAATCAATAGTTTCCAAAATGAATTTGCTTAACTCAAATTAATTAATTTAATTAATTCAATAAAATAAATCTAATCCAAGATTAAATTATTTTATTAATTAAATTAAATTAACTTAGTAACTTTAAATAACATTTTCCACATAATAACCAATTAATTCAATAAACAACTTAAAAACATTAAGCCATTTAAATCACCCAATTTAACTTGCAATTTAATAACGAAGAGAGGGAACGAAATCCAAAGCAACACAATCCGACTACCAACTGATGACAACAAGGACTAGGGTGACGACTTGGCACGAAAACCTAGCTACTATCTCCCAATCGAATACCGTTGGGTATTGAACACGCTCCAACCTATGGAACCAGGTGGAGTTGATGTCCTGTACCTATCAACCTGCTAATCAAGTAACAACAACATATAATATATCCAGCATAAAATACACACTATGAAGAGGAAATCACGGGATCGTAGGGCACTCGCAAGTGAGTGATGTGATACCGTCCTCTTCACCAATACACTACAAATAATTGACACTTCTAACATGTTGATATAATTCAAAGCATAATCATCTTTAATTCAAATAACCGCTATGCTAATCCAAAGCATGAAATAAAAATAACATCAGAATAACCAGAACCACATCATAGCAACATACCCACACAAAGACACACAGTCTAACCAGAACGCAAAACGGAGGGGTGTTACAGTTTCTATTTCATGATATAATTATTTCCCTATTTAAGATTGTATTTTTCTACTAAGTTCTAAAATAAGTTTAGATAATATTAAACATGATTTATTTATATCACTCCCTTGAATATTACTATATTAAGCTCCATCCATATTACATATTTCCTTTCAAGTTGTATACAATCCTAATCACCTTTGGTTCTATTTGCTGGGTAGTGGGTTTTTTGAGCTAATTATTTGAGTTAAATATTGCACTATAAGAGAAACTTGTGAACTTTGTTAAAATAAATAAACATGACAATGATCTAAGGGAGGTTTGAAAACAAACTAGGATTTACTTTTGAGAAGTAGAAACTAAAAATGGAAGATCTATTGACTCTAATCTATGGATTCAATTGATGTAAATTTTAGAGGCCTATAAATACTATTAAACCATCTTAGTATTATGTATTAGATTGAAAATAAAAGGGTTTGATTGTGACTTATATTTTTTATTTTTAATGTCCATGAAGAACTTGTAGAGAAGGGGGATTCACTACTCATGAGTCTCCAGATTCTCAAGAGATTCCCAAGAGGCAAACTATCCTAAACTACCTCAAGAAATAGAGTGAGAGTTCTAGAATTTGAAGGAGTAAATCACAAAGGTTTTCTAGACAAATTGACGAGCTTTCAACCAAAGGATGGTAGCATAGAATAAGGATGACAGTGTAGTGTGTTGGAGTCCCAAAGATGCATTAGCATCTTGTATGGACCAAAAAGTGAGAATATCCCAAAAAATAGATTAGTGACTACTAACAATTAGATTGCTAAGAACTTATAGAATGCGAGAAGGTAATAGAATGTAAGAAAATTGAAATGAAGTGAAGCATAAATGGTAAAATAAGATAATAAGAGATAGAAAATTCTCATAGAAAATCAAGTAATGACGCCTTTAGCAAGAAAATATATTTAATATCTACATACATAAGATTGATAGAAAATATTGGGGTCATGTAGGGGTTTTCCTTAGTCAAAACAATATTTTGCTGTTTCTACCTCCATGAACAGCTAGATAGATAGAGAAAGTGAATGAAGTAAGAAAATAGGGCATGATAAAAGAAATCTTCACTCGAGGAGGAGAACCTATATCATGAAATAGAGATACAATAGATAGGGATGTGAGAAATCCTAGGATTCTCGCAAGAACAAGATGAGGAAGATGCCAGCTGCAAGGCTTAAGGGAGCCAAAAAGATAGAGCAAAGATAGTTGCAAGAGTCAAGAGAGACCCAAAGAGCATTGTAAGAGCTTGAGAGTGTTGCAAAGAGATTTTCCAAGAGGGATTGAAATTGTTGTAGAAGGCCATTGAAAGCTATGCAAGAAATATAGCAAGAGGAATATGGGAGAATGTCCAAGCTAAAAGCCAAGAAGGCAAAACGGATTGAAGAGAAGGGAAAAGAAGCTTCTCGAGTAGTTACAAGGTGTATCGAGCCATTACCATTGACAAAACTTGCTAACAAGTGCAAAACATGCTCATAAGTGGTTGTTTGAGTGTTGAAACATCGTAGGACACTAGCATGACATGTAGACATTCGTGTGGTGTGCTAGTGTCTAGACACATCATGCTACAAGGTGACCCAAACAAGAAAAGAACAAGCTTCAATGTGAAGCTGACACATTAAGGTGGCTATGGAAAATAGATCTTTGAACATCCCAGGAGGGGAAAGGTTGATCCATGGGCTAAAATGAGCCTACAAAAGATGCCAAGGGAGTGGGCACTAAAGTGGATACAAGAATGTATGTGAAATAGCAAGGGGTACAATTTTACACCATTATAGAACTAGCTACAATATTTTTATGGAAGAAACTTAGAGAGATTTGTTAAAAATAAATCCTTAGTAAAAAAATATTCTTGATAGAGAATTTCCATTCCTTGAGGATAAAATAAGGTGAATAAATTGTAGACTACCATGAATAATTTATCATGTTCATGGCTCAAATAAACTTTATAGGTGTAAATATGGATGTGAAAAAAAAAGTTCTTATGTTCACTATTAGACTTGTGTGATAGTTCCTAGATGTGTTCATTGAAAGATATTCTATGACTCTTAAAGTTGATACTATTTTTTTATTATTTTATTTTTAAGGAGACGAGGAAGGTTTCTCTAGAGTTAAAAGAAGGATTTGAGCATTTGAGGAAGATAAAATAAAGAGAAAACAAGAATAATAAATAACATGAAAACTATAAATCCACATCCAATGGGAGGCCTAAATTTCCTATAAATTCCAAGGTAATTTGTAGAAGCTATGGTAATTGTAGTCACTTTTATAAGGAATACAAAGGACAAGTGAAAGTAATCTAAAATGAATTCTAATTATTAACGCAAGAGGGAAGATGGTGACAAATTAATTATATATATATATATATAGTGTAGATGGGAAAACATGGTTAATTCAAATTAGTTCCATAAGTATGTGATTTTGTTTCTATAAGTATTACAAATACCAAGGAGGTAATATGTAAGGCTATAACCGTTATTTAGATATTATTAGCTATGGTAGTATACAAAAGAAATTATTGATGGTAGAGACAGGAAATTTGATGGTGTATTTTATATCCCAAGATCAGCATAATTTATTATCTAGGAGAAAAATAATAGATGTGACCACATAGGTGAATTTTTCTAAAGCATATGTTGAAATGGTAAGAGGTGTTATGATGATTTCTAGAGGTAGTAAATTGGGAAGCTTGTTCCAAATTAACATTATTGATTACTAAAAGGAGTGTTATGGAAAGACAATTGACTATTTAGTTTTTATTTCTTTGGACTTGAGAAAGAAGCCTAGTGAACAAATTTATGTTCATATGGAGTTTTGTAAGATTTGTAAAGGGCAAAGGGTCTCAAGGATCATTTGAACTCTAAATAGGGAAAATAATTGCAATGGGCTATTGTGAAGCCATTCGAAAAGTGAGAAGAATTCAATCAAATCATGAGAAACCAAGAAGGGCTGATAGGGTAAGCTTTCATTTAATTATATTCTATGTTTTTAGATTTTGATGAGATACAATTCATATGGACTAGCTAAGACTCAAATCTAATACCTTCCATTTGTAGTTGGACTCCTCTACCAAATGAATTGTTAATCCCTTTGGTGCTAGTCCATCATCAGTCTAGGTGTGGCTTAGTCTGGGTGTGGCTTATTTCTAACAGTCCCTTACAGCCACACTATATGTGCTTGGGCTCCTAGTTTGACTACAATATCACATATTGAACTACAACACCATGGACCAATTAGGACTCAAACCTAGGACTTTCCATTTGTTGTTAGAATGCTTTATCGACTAAATTATTGACCACTTTGTGACTATTCTATCCTCATCTGAACATGACTTATTCCCAACAGATTTAAAGTTTAATATCAGCATTTAACAAACTCACTTTTCAATATTTTAATTTGTAATTTTCCTCCAATGTAAAAAAGGGAAAAATGGAATGTACTTTCAATTTTCGTTTTAATTTTTTAATGTTTTCTAGTTTTATTTCAGCCGATTTTAGTCGAATTGTCACGAGCTTCCACATGGTTGGAGTCTGGGACATTAATGAGCAAAATTATTCACAGCTAATGAGTAAGGTAGCATTAGAGACATCGATATGTAAAACTGCCCCTGATGGATTTTAATCCAATCATTTTTAATTTTTTTGTGTTCTCGTGGTTAAGTGCAGCGGTCGTTGCCTTCAGGATTTCAAATGACTGTGGGTACCGAAATGACCGAAGTGACAGCACGCATTCTAGACGCACCTATGCTAGAGCTAGATGACAAAAAGCAGATGAAACCAAACTCCATTAAAGGGCAATGGAACATGAATGGTAAAATTGTTTTCAGAGGGAAAACCATTAATAATTGGGGAATCATACTTTTCTCAAATGAATGTGTTGCAGAAGTTTAAAAAAGACATGTTCATGAGTTTCAAAGAGCTAGGTATCAATATAAAAAAACTCCCTTTTTCTTCCAAGACGTAGTAGAGAACCTGTTAAACGATGGGGCAAAGCTGAAGAACACACTAAAGGGAATCCTCAATTGGGTGACTGCAAAAGCCTAAAGCTTATCTGCGAGAACGAAATAGGCTAGGAAACACAATGCTGCCTGTCTGGGAAAAATGATTAAAGAAAATTAGCGATTCCCAATATTTGGCAAACTTTGCTCTCAGAGTCAATGCCAGTGTAGGCGGGAGCAATGTAGCTCTGTTACAAAGCCGATCGAATCAGATACCAAACATTGAGTATTTTGGAGCGGACGTGAATCATCCGAGCAATCTAGGGCTTACTTATTATAATATCTTGGAAAACAAATAAACAATGGTAGGAAAGAACTTTACCACTACCATAAGTTGTTTATCCTCCACATTGGAGATTTTCAAGAATAAAATCTACATGTTGTAATTTATTTTATGATTAAGTGTAAATAATAGGGGAGAGCATTCAATTAGTTGAGCATGTTTTAATATTTGTGATAGTAGTTGTTTATATAATGTTTAATAGTTGTGATAGTTGTTACTTGATTATTCATAATTAAAAAAAATGTATTTTTCTAATTAAAAAACAATCAATAATGTGATTTCACATTAGCGTTCAATTATTCATGATGTGAATGCAAAAGTATTGGTAGGACCTTTGTTTTGGCCTTTTAGAACACCTTGAGAAAACACATGTTGATGTGACCTCAAAATGAAAGTTATAAGTAGGGGGCTTGCCCAGTAAGCTATTATAAAAAATTGGGAGTGATTTGAAAATTCTACATAGGATAATTAGAAGCGTGAAGTTAGTGTGCACAATTACTGGGTCCTCTCTCCTAGTATTGTTTTTTTAATAATTTAAAATTTTCAATTTCTTTAATAGATCTAAATTATAGATCATTTTTGCAATAAAAGTGAAACAGGTCTAAATAAATAAGGGTCAAATTGTGAACCAATTCTAACATAAAAATTGTAAAACAAAATAAAAATACTAATTTTCATACTACATTTATAAAAAGCTTGAAAATATATAGTAATTATTATTCTTTATCATAAATAATTCACAATCCATTTTTATTTGGTGGTAAAGATTCATAAGATAAAATCTCTAAAAAAGCATAATAAAAATTATATTTATCATAAATAATTAGCAATCCATTGTTATTTAATGCTATACATTTAGAGAATAATTGAAATTGAAACTAGACACAATTATTATTTAAATAAAAGAATTACTTTTATTTTTATATGGAAAATATTTTTCATATATACAAAATACTTCTAAAAGAATTGAATATAAATATTGCATAATTTATATTTTAACGTTATTTTGTATAAATAATTGATAAGATGTAATAGTTCAACATCTTTATAAGATGACATTAAGATTACAACTCTAACACGAAATTCACAAATTATATAAGGTCTTTTTGTGGGAGGCTCTTGTAGTGTCCTTTGATCCCATATGCCTCTTTGATCTCATAGACATCATTAAAATATTTTATTTCATTTTACACCAATTCAAAAAAATGATAATGTAACGTGAAAAATTTTAAAAACACCTTTTTTAAAGATCCAACTAAAAAACAGAACAAAAACAAAAACTCAACAAAAATACTAAATAAACAATGAAAATTCAACCTCATCTCCCTGTGCCAGTTTTCCATACTCCAAGAAACATAACAAGCAAAAATCCCTTTTAACAGTTTTACTTTTAATGGGATGGTCTTTGAGCTAATGACCATTTGCTTCAAACCCCAAGTTGTTCCTATGGTGGGTTCTCTTATAGGCCTAGTAGAATCCCATAATCAAATTTGTTATCATTCCATTCCTTAAGGCTTAATTAGGCCAAGTTTCGATTCCATCTCTGTATTGAAAGAATTATAAAAAACACAAAGCATTTTCATTTAATAACGCACATGACACTGACCCAATATCATAGAAATCTGTAGAAGACAAAGAAACGCTAACAAAAGGCTAAGAAATTTATTTTCGTCTATCTTTGTTTCTGACCACATTCTGATTATTATTTTCATCTATCTTTGTTTCCAACCATATTTTTTGATCTATAATCAGAATGAGATAATTAGGAAAGAGAATCTAGAAGTAAATAACCAGTTTTTTTTTCTTTTTTTGATGGAGGTCATCCACAAATTCTTTTTTGCTATCCAATACGGGAGCACGGGCTTTCTTGGACTGAACCTCTTCGGGTAAGAGCCAAAGACTGAACCAGTTTTCTTTTGGAAAGTATTCCTCCAAAAAAAACTTCACATTTTCTAGATGTCTCCAAAATTGTCTCTGTTTCGGAGACTTGAGGATTTGGGGGACATCCCCCACCAACTCACCACTAGCACCACCATTCCATCATGAGCTTTGCTTTCTCCAGCTAGGATTTTGAAGACGTCGGGATGTTCTTGAGATTTTTTCGAAGACTCCTAATTATCTCAAAAATGTATAATTCTTATACATCTTTTTATAACTATTTTCTCAAGTACTATATATATTTCAACCCCATGTCACCACCCGCCACCATCCCCCACCGTCTCCAAACTTAAACCCTTGATCCCCTCGTCCCTAAAACCCATCCTACATCTCTGCATCCCCTGTCAGAAAATGAAATAAAAAAATAAGAAAACATGATCTACCAGTTACTTCTCAATTCTTTCCTCTATCTATCTCACCCTACTAAATGTGATTTGAAAGATTGAAGAAACACAATAAATTTACATAATCTAATTAGCCGATAGGCTTCTTATTGTGGACTTTCCAGTCCACAAAAGCACGGCATACCTGTCTCACACGCCTGCAAACAAATTTTCGATTGTCTTTAAACCATTTTCCGATGCAACTTCCAGGCACTCAGAAATTCGCTGAGCTTTTGGCTATCAGTCTATAAGATTGTTATCTTTGTAGTAAATGCAGGTTATCATTGGATTTGATTGACCGATGACCCGCATTCATTGTCTCAGGCTCACAAATCGAGTAGCTCTGAAATGGTACTTTTAGATCTATTTTTTGTTTATTACGAATAGATTGAAGCAGCCGCTATATGGAGACGGATCTTGGTTCACCTCATCTTTCACAAATTTTTGTTGTGGTCAGTTTTCCTATTATTTGTTGTTCAAACTTTGCCCATTTTTCTCATCAACCTCGTGTGTTTCGTTATGCCAGGGCCGAATGTGATAAACACCACACATTCAACTCCAAGCATATGGCCTTTACCATAAAAAAGGTAACTCATCCTGCGTTATAATCTTTTTCTTCAATTTGGCTCCATTAGTCCTACGAATTCTCTATTAGCTAATATTACTGCCTGTGATTGTTCTGTTTTTGGTTTAGGAGATCGACAGGGCATATGGACCGGCGTGGCATTGCATTGTGAGAACTAGTTTTGGGTCTTTCGTTACTTTCTCTGTGGGAGGATTTTTGTATTTCTCTATTGACAAAGTCTCTGTCTCCTCTTCCAGACCGCCATGGAACGCCTAGGTTAGCGGTGGAAAAAGGCACAAAGATGAATAAACCTGCAATGAATAAGTCCATATAAATACAGCTTGCTTCAGATCAGACATTAATGAAGTCGAGCCCTATAGTATCCCTAATAACAAATTTCGGGTAGCGGGCTGAATTAGTGAGGCCCATGTGACTTGGGCGCCTTGTCAGGGCTCAAGAAAATTATAGAAATAGAGCAGGAGTCGGGATTCTCATTTGGGTCCTGAATTGCTGACATTGTGTGAGAAATTGTGACAAACTGTCGAAGAGTGGTCGGTTAATGGTTATGGTTTGTGCCTCATTTACTACTGTTGATGACTAAATCACTGACGCCAGGTATAATTTATAGTAAGATAGGATTTGGTATCTAGCAATACTTTAGAACCTTTAAATTTCATGGCCACCTATGGTCGTCAAAGCATTGTTTCGCCAATGACAGTTCTGCATCGAACTTGTCCTTCCTTGTGGTGTAGAGTAATTAATACCAAAATTTGCCCAGCAAGACAGAGCTAGATTTCCTATCTTTTTTGTACGCCTGTAGCACTAATTTCTCATACATGACCCTTCTAGCAGTGCTTGAACATTTATTATAAGCAGAGGAAACGTGCTGACAATACATCTTTTCTTGAAAGGTTCGGAGTAGCTGGATTAAATAACCGACCCTTTTGACCACAATTCATGGTTATACTTAGCCCACTCAAGGCAGTGGAATGTGCCTGATGTCTGAGTAATCTTTCTTTTTCTCATTATTTTATATCTTTTTATTTTTTTGTCATTATTTTTCTCTTCCAGGTTTGAAGGAGCTATGAAAAGTGGAACCAACTATATTGTTAAAAAACCATCCATTTACAACTGTTTAAATCTACTCATTTCAAAGAGGAATCCAATGGGTTAGATTTATTTTTTTCCTTAGGTCTCTGTTACATTGTTTTTTGCTTTTTTAATTTATGTTTTCTTTCCATTCTCTTCTAATGATTTAGAAACAGGAATATATGTGTAATATTAAGCATCCGGTAAATCCATCGTCACTGAATTGAAGGAACAGATTCACCATCAGCAATTCACTACAGCCGAAAATTAACCATAGTGAATTGCTGGAGTGAATTTTACTTGGCAGTGAATTTTTCATGATGATGAATTGCTGCGATGAATTTTCCTTGGATGAATTGCTGACGATTAATTTTCCTAGAGCCTTAAGATTGATATCTACATATATATTAAATCTTTGGCATTGCAATCTATAGTTGATTGTGACATCCACAGAGT
>CM021100.1:403578580-403592101 GCA_007115665.2 Sequoiadendron giganteum | reverse complement strand
CACTCCATCATGAATATCATTTATTTAGTCTAATCTCATTAAGACTAAATCGAGCAGATATCTTCAATCTCAGAAGTTCATCGGCCCTCCACCTATAAATAGATTGTGATGTTCATCAGTTCACACAGTAAAATTTGGTTTCAACCTCATTTCTGTTGTCCACCACTGCCGCCGCCTAGGAAGATTTGGTGTCCAATCTCACTTGAGGTAAGTTACTTGCCATGGTTTTAGTTTGGTTTTTTTTTCAGGTATAAAGCTCTCATTCATGCTCTCGACAATGGAAAATCACGCCTTAAATAGACCCGCTGATAAGATGGAAATCTGTTCAATCAATGTCCTCCTAGGACTTTTCATTTATTTGTTCCACATGCACTAGCTTCTATCAAGTCTGTTAAGGACTATTATGATGAGAAATGTCTCTGTTATGGTCATGGATATGCTTCAAATCTCATGTTTCACAGTCTTCTCTGAGTTTCCTTCTTTGTTGTCTTAGTTTGTATTTTGTGTTTCTTTCAGTTTGTAAAAAGTGTCTGTATGTAGCATTGGTAACGAGCAGGTATACAAAATGCAATTGCCTTTATAACTCTGTAAATTTTAGATAACAAGAGAAGTATGTCACATTTTTTCAAATGTCTGGAATAGTTGCAGTGCCAATGAGGATGACCTGCAAATTCTTTAGCCTCAAAAACTAGACCAAATTATGTTAATTTTTGAGATGTTAATACAAGATACCAAAATATAATGAATAGTTATGTGGATAATCAATGATGTGTTTGATAGGTTGTGTGTGAACATTCTTCGTTCTTTACTAACTCTGAATGATGTACTTGAAAAATCCAATTGAGAACTTATGGTAGCTGAGATTAGTTTGCACTTGCCCATATGGACATGTAATACAACCTGCAGTCTATTGCACAATGTGTGTTGATGGCTTCTAGTTTTTTGTTTTAGAGATTGCTCGAAAATTAGACACCCTGTTATTTGAATTTTTTCAGTTTGAGGGTGTCTTTCTCATGAAATATGTTGATTGGTTTGGTGGCTTTCTTTTATATGTGCATGGTCTTCTCAGAACCAAAGTCAGTTTAAAATATTACTGCAATGAAAGAGATAATCATTGTATTTTTATGTTATTGCATTTCATAGCAACACCATACTTTTGAAAACCTCAGTTACATTGATTAATCTTTCTTTGAACAACATCTACCGTTGCCTTATAGGCAGCACTAAGAGGGTCTCCCAGCTTGAGTGCACTTATTGCTGCTTCCTGTGCCTTCAACAAAACCTTGTAGGCCTTACCCTGAAAATCTTTGGCATCTACCAAATGAGTCCTTTCCACATTTGAGCAAATAACTATTATATCTAGATCTAATTGAACAAATGATAACACCAGTGGCATCATAGTAAGGATAATCATCATTGCTAATAACACTAGGCCTTAAATCAAACTCTCCCTCACTCTAAAAAATAGGGGAGTGGCAGATATCAACATTATTAGCCTTTAACTTTACTTTGGTTTTCTTGCCAGTAGAATGAACTGTGGTTTGGCACTTGCTTTAAGAATGTGCATTTAGAGAGTATACCTCTCTAAAAATCTCTTATTACAACTTGTGAATTATGAAAACTTGAAAATTTTGAATAACTTACCTGAGAATTTGGAAATTTCAAATTAGCTGAAAAATTGGCACTTTGAAATGCTTTAAGTAGGGTTTAGTTTACCAGTTTTCTTTTTCCTTTTAATTTCAATTTTCAAGATTCAACTTGTGAATTTGGAAATCATCAATTGATAATTTCCCTTGATAGTTAAGGTCTTGCATTTGTTGATGACAAATTTGCAGCCATGTGAGAAATATTCAGATCCATATTGAAGAATAAATTTAAATGTAGCTTAACAACTATTTAAATTTATATGATCGATTCACTCAAGGAGGTGCCTTAAATAAAGGATTAAATATTAAAGACATAATAAATAAATATTATTTTAAGAAGCCGATTTGCATTGGAAAATCGCACCCCTCTTGTAAAGACGTGTTTTGTGGTTGAGGTCGACTTGATTATTGAAGAGGTGTGATTCCTCATTTGTGTATATATACAAGTTGTATCTCATTTATTTGATCATCAAGAAGTTTGCATTGTGTGAAGGAAAAGAAGTTCGCACCCATCATAAGGAGATATTCGATCTGAGCAAGAAGTTAGTTTGTTGTAGCAGTAGATTCAGTATAAGGAGAATCATCTTCTCTTGTATTCTGCATCTAAGTGAGGTGCTATTATTTATTGTATCAAATCGGCATTATATTGTGCCTTAGTTGTAAGCAGATCTCTGCTCTTATTTAAGCAGTATATAAGAGATATATTGGTTGGGTTTTTCTCCCTCAAGTTGGAGGGTTTTCCTAGGGTATTTTTTGTGTTTCTAAGTCTGTTCTTGTGTAATTTTTGAATTAAAAATCTGTGCATTACATCTGATCCTAAAACTAACAGCATTGGTTCTATATACAACCACTATGGCTACAGACTAGCCTGTCGAATGTGTATCTAGAGCTTATAGATTGGAAAAAATAACATTTTTTGTGTTTTACAGCATAGTTTGTATCAATTGGTTCCTAGTTTGTAATGATGAGTACTTTTTTGGGTGTTGATTATATTCTTTGATTGGATGATGATGTTTTTGTTTAATATGAGATTTTTTTTAATGGATGATTGATTAAACAAATGTTCAAATTTTCTTCTTGGTTTAATGATGAGTACTTTTTTGGGTGCTGATTATATTCTCAGAAGCTAAGATAAATTGCTTATAATTATCCACACCTTGTCATTTGCAATATTTGTAGTGATAGGAGGGTTTTGTGCAAATTGAGGTTTCATTTAGTGTTGTTAAATCAACCTTGCACATGTTGTATTTTCTTATAGCACCGAATTGGACCATTTTCAACTGCTTGGAAAGCTAGAGTTTGGTATGGTTAGAACATGTAGTACCTAAAGTTATAACCCCTTTACTATATAAATAAATTAAGGTACACACACAAGTGATAATAAGATATTGGCATCGCTGTCCTTAAGTAGCTGATTACAACATGTTGAGGGTAAGTATACACCTGCACTAGATTTCTCCTTTGCCTCAGCTACCATGACTAGGGTGAATACATTTAGTTAAAGTTACACAAGGATTGAACATGACCATCTGAGGATTATGGCATGATACACCATCATCGTGGTCAATTTTCCTATATTTTTCACTTGAGCTAATCACCCATGTTTTCTTGTTTGTTACATGGGAACAATGGTGGAACATAGCCTGTATTTCTCATAGCAGTTTCAAAAATAAATGTTGTCAATAGTTTATAATTATGGTCATCAAACCCACACTCTTATCTCCTGGTGATTATGTTTAACGAAATATTATTGGATCTTATTTATACTGTTCCCTATTTCAAAATAATATATCTGGCCCCACTCTTGTATCTATCATCTCAATTCCCCTATTCCACATCTCCATTTGATTATGTGAGTTATGTGGCTTGGATAGTTGTTAATAAACTAAAATTTATAGGCTTGGAGGGACAAATAATATTTCAGGATCTTTCTAAAATTTATTTGTTTCCATGATAAATGCTCTGAAACAAACTTAATTAAACATATCTATGCCGATATGGCATTTGACATTCTAAAAAGATTGTTTTCAGAAATGTAATTCTTATTTCATATATTTAGTAATTATTTTATTTTAATAATTATGGATTATTAAATTTTGGAATGTCAATTAAAAAACTTACAAATAATTTTAGTAACAATCTTTTGTATTAATTTATTTCTTTAAATATTTTTTGAATAAATGAAGCAATTTTTAAATAAGAAATAGAATAAACAATATTATATAATATAAATAATTAGAGTAAGGAAAACACAAATTTTAAATAAATAAAAATAAAAATTCTGATTAGCAGTCAAATTTAATGGAAAATTCAACAAATCTGATTATCCTAAACAAAAAAATTTAACTTGGAACAATTTTCTATGCAACTCATGTTCAAATCCCACTGACAATTCATTTTCCTTTCCCTTGAGTCTCATTTATAGAATTCTCCAAAATTTTCTTTGAGCTCTAGGGATTTTGCAATGAGGAAAGTCGCTGACATTGTGTCAACATACAAGAATTCCTACTGTCAAAACAAAAAAGCAAAAGGGGTCCAAGTGATTGTGTATGGTGATAGTACCAATGTTTTTTATTTATTAACTAAATCATTTCTGTCCAAATAATAAAAAGCCATTTTGATTTCTGTTCAAGTGAGAAGGCGTAATTTTGTTTCTAGCACAAATTGTTTGTACACACTTTGGGCAAACACATTGATAGTGTTCACTTGTGAATGAAATAAGAGTGCTTTAAAGGCAAAGTGCATAAATCTAGAGCTAAATGTTTTATTACTAATCACAATGCTAACTCCATAGTTGAAATGGCTAGAGAACCACAAGATGGGATAAACAATGAGGTTGAAGCAAATGAAAGTGGCCTTAGCCATATGAATGAACAATGATGAACCAAAAACTAAATTTAATTTGTCTAACTGTTATTCTTCTATTTTTGTTGTAGTATTCCATTTAATGTAATATTAAAATATATTTAAATTTTATCTTTAGTTTCCTATCGGCTACCCCTTGAACTTCCTATAAGTACAAGTGCTAGTATATAAAATTTGGAAGCTATTATAATAGTACTATTATGATAGACAAGAGAAGTGTAGTTCAAGGTTACATACCGAAGTAGGGACTGCAAGAAGGCTGAGCGAACCCACAAATAGGAACAGCAGGGCAAGGCTTTTCACCTAGACAGCCATGACGTTTTGTTTACTCAGAGCAATCAGAGAATGCAGGATGTTCAGCAAGTGAGAAGGGAAGGACCTTCATATAGAGGGATCAAGCTGGCGACCAGAATAGACGCACGTTATTGAAATTAACGTCTGGCTTATCCATTTGCGAAAGGGCAACAAGATGTATTGTCCTTATTATGCCAGGTGTGCGTCTATACGTACTAGAATGACCATGGGAATCTTTGAAATGATAAGATATGATAACGACGACACTGACATTTAGGGCATTTAATGGGGGATGAATGTAGCAAGTCGAAGCCGGCTACAGTCGTACTGATAGTGATAACAAAAACGTGGAAACTCGTGACTTAATCTACTCATACAAAGCTCTTAAAGGACAATAATTGAGGTGTATTCTCTATCAGACTGGCTGTCACTGCTGGTAAAATATTGAAACTAGTATTTCAATTATTCTTCCATGGTATCAGATTTTCACAATTCATATTATATTGTTTAAATATTTTTAGATTTGATTGTGTATAATTTAAAAGATCAATATTTTGGATCACATCCATCATCAAAAAACATTAATGTAAAAAATTATACACAATCATATCTACAAAAATATTTATGTTTACATTAAACTAATACAATAATTCTATTTCAATCTTCTTCCTTATAATTAATACTTCTAGTGTCGGTGAAGAAAATCTCACCTAGTTTAAAGAAGAAATCATGATAAATAAATAAAATAGACGAAAGGCCATCAATTTGCATGCTTCAGAACTTGGACCACATATTTATAACTATTGTAGCAATTAAAAAACTGATCTATAGTACGTCTTCATGTCTTTTTAGAAGCCTCACTAGAAATTCTCAATAAAATTATAATCACTATATTGTAGTTGTAGTATGTTGTCACTTAAAATTTGTGGAAGTCCTTTTCCAACTTTTTAAAATAAAATGTATTCCGATGATTAAGAATATCATAAATTGTATGACTTGTGAAATACTTACATAATCAAGTAATTCATTAAATAAAATAAATTTTAAAAAAGTTTAGGAAATCCAATAATTTATCAAATTTAATTTTTAAAATTTTAATTAAAAAATTTAACTTTATTTTTCAAAATAAAATATCACCATTTTCAAATTATCTTTAAACAAATATGAACATCCCTTTAAACAAGATATAAAAAATATATATTTTAAAAGAAAATTTGAAGTATTTTAAATAAACAATATTAGCATTCAATATCTAATTAAAATAGTTCTCAATGAGTTTTTCACCAAACTTTTAAGTTAGGTTTTTTTTATTTTGTGTTAACACAATTTAATGTATAATTATCTAGTAAACATTTGTCACATCAATGGGATTCAATAATCTCTATTTACAAAATCAAAAAATAAAAAGTCATAAAAACAATCTTTATAAATTATTAGATATTTATTGTAAAATAGAAAACCATCTTTTATTTAATTTATATAATATAAATTATTAAATATTAATAAAATTAAAAAACATATTTTATTTTATTTTGACTCTATATTGATATCTCTTAGAATTATATATTGTATTCTAGTTTACTTGTTTTTCATAGAATTCTAACATGAGGATAGAGAATATGGTTGAGACTCCATGTAGGATTTTAATAGTCAATAGTATTTGAATATCTTTGATATATTTTTTTATGTTAGTTGTTCAATTTGACTAGATTATCCTTAGACCGACATTTGAAATAAATTTTTAAAATAAATTGTAATTTAAAGAAAAAAAAATTACATATTTTAAAAAAAAAAATTAAATATTTAAATTACAATTATAACATTTAATCTATTTTTTAAATCTTTAGGATTTCAATAGATTATTTTTTATTTTGATATATTTATAAATTTAAATTTTTTTTTAGTCAATGATATGATAGGATATACTAAATATTTATCTTTTATAAAAAAAATCATTTTGATAGGGAAAATTATAATTCTTTTTATAGTTTTTTTACATGATAATATTTTAAGTGTAATAAGAGATTTTATATATTTCAAGTGTTTAATATGATAAATATAAGTAGCATCAAATTGTAGTTTTAGATGACCACTTAAGGTGGAACTCATTTATTATTATAGACACTAAAAGTGTTGTTCTAATTATTGACCATTAATTATTATTTATCCATGTCATTATTACTATTTACCATTATCATTATAAAATTTATTGTTTATTAGATATTATTATATCTTTTATCACTAATATTTTTAATTAAGAGCGGTAAACATTTTTGGCTTAGAGTTATGAACCTATAAGGTCACAAATGAGGGACCTTATCCCCACTACAAATTCTAAACTACACCTCAATGTGATTTGAACCTTGATGATAAGAATAATAACACAAAAAATTGGCAATCACACCATGCCACTATTGATATTATATCATTTAGCATCATCATTATTTTGTATAATCATTTAATCAACTAGTTATTTATTATTTAAATAATATGAGCTAATTTTCAATTCAAATAAATTAATAATTTTTATTAGTAACCCATTATTAATTATCATTATTATCCATTATCATTAATCAATCAAATAATTAAATAATTTATTATTATATTAATCAATTAATTAAGGAATTATTAATTATTCCTTTAATTAGTCAATTAAATAATTCTTAATTATTCAATTAATTAAACAATGATTAATTGTTTCATTAATCAAATAATTAAATATTTTTTAGGTATTCAATTATTTGATTAATTAAAAAATTATTAATTTTTGAGTCGATCAATTAGTTATGTATTTTTAAATTATTCAATTATTTGGTTAATTAAATATTTTTATTATTTAATTAATATGAGCTAAGTTATACACTTATTACTATTAAGATATTCATAATCATCCTCTCATAAATTCTACATTTTTTTATTAATAATAGGTTGTTAAACTATTATTTTATATGATACTTTGTATATTGTAGCTGCACTATGGCTATACACCAAAACACATCATTGTTTTAGCCTTTAAACATATGTTGAGCTTGTTGATTTTCTATACAAAATTATAGTATGTACAAGATGGAGCTAGATTTTGTCAAGTGCATCACTGTTATACAAAAATACAAGCTTATATATGTTTCCAACTTGGAGTCAAAAGAAGGAAGTTCACTATTTAGTTCCATTTGTAGCTCTGATAGTAGTTTCTTCTTCTTCCTTGTCAAGGTCATCTATCACTCGACATCGATTAGGATCTACTTCTCGCATCATGGACTGAGCATCACTTTGTTTCTTCTTGGAAGGGAATGGACCCTTGTGCCTCCCATGTACCTCCACTGTCACATTGAAATCTCTTTGAAATTCATTAATGGCCTTTAGAAAGATCTCATGTTTTTCTCCTTCCAGATGACAAGCATGCACACATCTGACTTCTTCTTTACTAACCCTCATCAATTCATCTCTAATCAAGTTGACAAAATTTGGAAATGAAACCTTACTATGCAAAGAAACCTGCAAGGCAATAGAGATAAATGCGAGTCTTTTAGTTGACTTAGCAAGAGGCCTCTATTACCCTTGAATTTTTCATCATTCCTTGCTTTCTAGTTATGCCACATTATTTCAGTAGAGAGATAACTCCAAAAAAAATTATAATCTTTGTCTATTGTCTTATCAAACATTAAAACATCTTTCCAAATAATCTTGTCATTAGTATCCTAGATTTTAATATTGGCACAAAACATTTTCCATATATATTTAGCATAAAAGAAGTCAAACAAAATATGTTTTACAGATTTAGGTTTTTTGCACATATTACACACCTCAATATCATCAAAATTAGATTTAAAAGGAATTCTTTGTAGGAGAGCCAACCACCTAAAATAAGCCTTTTTTGGCTCAAGACAACTATACTAGATATTAATTAGGATTGCATTGCATTCTTTATTATTTAGAGCCAAACTCCAAGAGTTTTCCAGGTGCTCCATAATAGTGCTTTCACGTATTAGCACTTTATAATTTTTTTAGCCTTAAGTTCAGAGACAGGCCCCTCATCTTTCCAAAAAGTTATCATTGGATAGATCAAGGGAACTTCTAGCTCCTAGGGGAAAAACAACATCCTTGTAGGCTTTAGAGAGTGTGGAGTATGTCTTGAAATTGGAGGTTGGGAGGTTAAACTCAGTTTCCAATTCAAGTCATATATTCTAGATTAGTTAACTCATTCTTAAAATTAGTAAGTTCCTCATCAAAAATATTTAGAATAAATTAATGAAATCCTCATTATTGTTTAGCTGAAAAATGGATGCTTTATGGTTTAAGATATAGAGCATCACTTTTTTCCAACTAACATTCAAATATGCCTTAGAGACCTCAACCCAATGAAGAATGAAGGAAGAGATCTGACCATAGGGTATCTAACACAATGAAGGATGAAATGCAAAATCCTAGTTTGATGTAATGTTTCAATGAATGACCTAGAAATGACCATGAAAATAAATAGAAAGCTACAAAACTGAAAGTGTGCACCTAGAAACTTGTAGAGACTTGGATGGAGGCTAAAAATGCTACCGATTCTAAAATTTTAGCCCACTAGGACTCATTCACCAATCTAGGTGAATCAACCTAAGATTGAGGTTTCTACACGGGAACAAGTTTCTCAAAAAGGGTATTCGAAAATGCCAAAATCTCAAAATTGACCAAAAATGGGACTCATTCATCACTTGTGGCAAACGAGTCGAGTTTGGATTTTTTGGAAATTCAAAGTTCTGATCCGCGCCTCTCGGTCTACTCTTTCTACTTATCCAGGTTTTGAGATCTGAAACTTTGATTTTGGGGTTGTAAGTGACCTTTTAGTAACGATTTTGACCTTGAAAATAGGGAGAAAACTCCAACAAGTTTGAAACCTAATCCTCAATGATACTCAAGATCCAACACACCTAGATCTACAATCACAAAAAGAAAGAGAGAAAATATGGATTAATAGGGAATGGGGGTTTGCCTTGGTCAAACCCCTGTTAGGTAATTAAACCAAATGATGAAATAAGATAATGAAGCATGAACATAAAGTAATTCAATTAGAACCTTTCCATGTTGATGGATCTTTAATTTTTGTCACAATGGATGAAGAATCTTACCCTTGAATGCCTTGGAATTGATCTTGAAAGCTATCTTGATGACCTTGTGAAGACTTAAAATTATCAACTCTTTCTTGGTGTGATCTCATGAATGTATGGTTCTTGGATGGAATGAGGATTTGAAAGCTTGTTTATATAGGAAATCCACTAAAATGATCATTAATTTGATCCCCAAGGCTGACATTAAGGAAATTTGAATTAAAAACCCACTTTTCCCACTCAAAGCCTCAAAAATAGGCCAAATGGGACTCATTCACCATCTTGGGTAGATGAGTCCCACCTAGATGGAGCTCATTCACTCAAGGTGGTGAATGGGTCCTACAGGGGATATTTTCCATGCTAAAGTATCAAGGAGTGAATACTTTAAGCTTATATATTGATTTTGTCGGGTCCTTGATCAAAATATGCCATGGGATGCACAATTTAGGGTCATAAGGGCCTATTAATGATGATATAAAGGTTATAAATGTAATGGGGCCTAAAATACAATGTGAAAGTGTAAATAAATACACTTTACAACACTAAATTAAAGCAGAATTGGGTCTATTGATCTTAGAAGGGCCCTAAATCCTATGTGAATGTGAAAAACACATTACAACACTAGATTAGGTCCACTTGATTTACAAGCCTCCTAAATTTTATGTGAAGATGTAAATAAATACATTTTACAACACTAAATTAGGGCAGAGTTAAGTTAATCTAGCTTGAAATGGGCCCAAGACCTAATGTGGATGTATAAAACACTTCACAACACTATATCAAGGTGACATTAAGTCCATTTTATCATTAATTAATCCCATATCAAGTATGAAAATGCAAAGGGACACATTTTTCAACACTACATTTAGCCCCCATTTTAGTGAGAGGATGAACCTACTTCAAACTCACACTAAAGTAGACATTCAAGAGGGGTCTAATCATACCAATGAAGATGGAAAAGGATGACAAAGATTGAGGCAATGGTCAAGCCCCCAGGATCGAAGATCCTAAGTCGAACCAACATGAGAAAAAAGGACACAAACAAGGTGCATAATATATAGCAGAACAAGATACCCAATCATGCAATGTCAATAACTAAAAGAAAGAAGAACAAGGTGGAAAAGATGCACTCACTCTGGGGCCAAAAAACATCAATTTGTCTGCGGGTAGATTTGAACCAACGAAGTGGTTTAGTGAGAAATTCATAACAGTGTGTCGGCTTCCCACTGTATAATGAGAAATTCATGCTAGTATGTCGACTTCTCATCCTACTAACCGCATCAAATTTATCCTCCTGATACCTTTCATAAGTTACCACAATAAAAAATATTTTTTAAATGATTTGAATGTCATGTAAAAAAAATGTTAAAGGGTATTTTGCTTTGTTCATGTGAGGTCTTCTTCTTAGGGAGCATTGTGCCTCAAGTCTCAAAGAGAGGATAGGTCAAACATGCTAGATCGTCACCCATGGGATGCCTCATTCACATCATTCCATGTTAGTAGATCATACACTCTTTGACGAAATCAAACCCAATGAAACCACAAAGAAGAGGACCCATCACAAGAAAAAATAAAAATCATGCCAAAAGATGTCATCTATGTATGCCACCACTTTAAAGCAGTTTTTAACACCATCACTATGAGAAATTACTTTAAAGTAGCCAATGATAAAAGAAATATGTGAGATCCAACTTGGAAAAATATATGTCAATTCATGGGTATGTGTAGGATCATGATGGGCCAAAAAGTGGCGATATCTAAGTGAAATGATGGCCCATGTGGCTGATGACTTTTTTTTTACCCAAAATTGATGAAACGAAAAGGGGTTTTAAAGGATATTCTCAGCTTTCCACCAATATAAATTATGCTTTACTTTGAATTTAATAAATAATTATTATTCATTTTCTATTTGAATTATGACTAAAGTCCTAATTAATAGGTTGATTGAAAAAAAATCTATAGCTTTCAAACGGTATCACATTTTTTGAATCCAAAACATGTATCACATTCTATGCTTCACATACTATAGGATTAAAAAAAAAAAAATTCATGAAGTTTTGACCAAGTTAAGGTGGTCAGACATACAAGTTTTTATATTTTTTAAAAGTTGTAATAAAAAATTCACAATTAATTATTTACTTGGAAATAAATTACAAAAAAATATGCATCGCATCAGGACATGAGTTCCCTACTTATATTTAAAATCTTATAAAAAAATATTATCATTTTATTGTGGTTAGGGTGGTCAGACAGACACCTACTTCTTATTTTTTCCCTGAAATTTAAGTACTACTGCATTGAAATTTCAAATTTTCACCAAATAGATTTAAAATAAAAATAAATGAACCAATTAGTTTAGAAACTACATTCAATTTTCTACAGATTCTATTCTTACATATTTTTGAAATAATATAGATAACTTATTCAAATTTTTACGTCAAGTTGCCTAACTCTGATTTTTTGAAATTTATTGCCACTTAAGGGCCTTTTTTTCCATGATGATCCTACACATACCCTCATATGTTTCCAAATTGAGCTACATCATGAATAAGTATGTCACATGTCAGCCAACTTAAGGCATATTGTCCACATCCCCAACTTGCTCTTTTATGTTCATGAAAGCTGGTCAACTAGCCAAAAGAGACAAATATAAGTGACATACAAGGAGAATGCTAACTAACTACCTTTCCCCCACTTAGTGTAGGACAAGGGTGAGCCAGAAATGCATGATGATATGTTGCACCTTGCAATGAATGTAAAACATGTAATAGTGAGTATGCTATGATCCTACAACTATTATTAGTTTAGGATGTACCAAGGTTTTCTTGAAAGAATTATTTGTGATGGTGTTGACATTGATTGAAGGTTTTGTTTTGAGGGAAAATAACCAAGACCATTAGTCCTTATAGGGACATGGATTCCTTGTTCTATAGCATCACATTCATTCCCAAGTTTCTTCACAAGTCCTTCAAGCTTGACATTGGCCTTGATTGTATACACTTTTCTCCAACTAACATTCAAAGATGCCCTAGAGACCTCAACCCAATCAAGAATGAAGGAATGGATTCGACCATAGCATATCTTAGGATATGAATTCAAATTACAAGAGGGGTTCATCACCAAGTTTATACTTGGAAATACAATGTAGGGTAAACCCATAATAGTGGTGTACAATTTTGATGAGGAAGAAAATTTGTAAAAATGCTCACACATTCAAATTTTCATATTTTTAAGGGTTCGTTCAAACTAGGGAGTTTGCACGAACCCAAAAGAGGGGTTCAGTCGAACCTCTAGTTTGAGCAAACCCCCTTTTGCATGGTGGGTTTGCTCGAACCCTATGATGTCACGTTTCTTTATAGAAATGAATGGAAAATTCAAAAAAAAAGCGGATTCGAGTGAATCCCCCTTCGAACGAACCCCCCTTCGCCCTTTCAAGTGAAGGGGGTTTTCTCGAACCCCCCTTTTGTGCCTTTCTCCCCCTCTTCCACCAAATTTTACTAGATTTCTTCCCTTCGAAACTCGGGTTGAGGATGAAAATGGAGAAGACTTCGCAAACCCAACTAGAAGATGGTAGTCCTTAGAACAGGCTATCCAATGAATAAAATTTTAATATGTTTTAGTTT
>CM021100.1:403200796-403578480 GCA_007115665.2 Sequoiadendron giganteum | reverse complement strand
TTCCTTTCTCCATCAAATTCTAAACCACTATTGTGGCTTCACCCCTATAGAAGGCATAAGAAATAATTTTTCATCATAAACTATTTAATGTACATATATTATATGAATCAATTACTTTTAATTTTCATTTTACTCCATTGAAATTCAATAAATCCTCATTTGCAGTCATCAAGCCACTTGAAGGAGCATTGTTTACTTTTATTTTATTCCTGACATAGCAACAACTAAAAAATTTCATGTTATTTTCAAAATTGTTGGTTATTTCATGCTAGCTTTGTTTAAAAATGTGGTGTTTTCTTAGCTTAATACTCTGTAAAACTTTAAGATCGCTGATCTAAATAAGATTTTCCTTTTGTTACAAATTATTTGTGGGTCATTATCTTGATCAATCCATTTTATTGTTGTAGAATGTAGAAAAAATTTGATAGAAGAACTAGACAGGATAATAGAAATATTACACAAGATGTACCGTGGAGAAAGCCTTTCAAGAAAAAACTCCACCAAGAATTATTATCTATTATTGAAACTCTGAAATAAAATAGATCCAATTCTTGCTTGAGAATTCTTTTTCTTTCCTTCACCAATCTTCTTCACAACCTGCAATAACAATTGATCCAAAATATCTTCAACTTGCTTGAGATAAATAGACTTTAATCAACTTTGTAAACTCCAAATGAGTTACAATAACAATTCTCAAGCCCTAACCCTAAAAGGTATGCCTATCTCATGCAAGTAGATTTGTGTCATGAAGAAGAATGTTAAATCATCTCCTTCATCCATTTGGGCGTACCAACCTGAAGTCATAACTCAACCTTTATTCTATAAATATTTTAAGACTTCATCCTCAAATTTGGTGCCCAAAAGAGGGCCCCACTTAACTAAGCCTTCAAAAATATCTCAACATGCAAAGGAGCTAATTCCAAGAAGCCAACTTGGGCGCCCAAGGTGGGTCGAAGTTAATTCTTGTTAACTGAAACATTTCTCAACACCATTCATGCAAAACAATGTGCATGCATGATTCTCCATATGTTAACTGAAATTAGTCCATGTTATTTGTCATGCAAATCAAGTTATTAGCCATGCATTCCAAGTTAACTGAAGTCAACTAGCATTCAACTAAAACTAACTAAAGATAATTGAACTGAACTAAACTAAACTAAACTGATTTTGAATTGAACTAAAGTGAACTTAACTTAACTTAAATTAACTTAACTTAACTTAACTTAACTTAACTTAACTTAATTGAACTAAACTAAACTAAACTTCATTCATGCAAACATCAAACCCTAACTCCTAGGATCTTTACATGCATTCAAAAGTGTTATCTCTTACTCTGAATAGTTAGCTAAACTCAAGGTGAGTTGTCACCAACCATATGTGCACCCATGTGATCCTATTTTGTATGAGCTAATTCCAAGGCATCCATACATGCTTTTAACATTTAGAATTAATTACAAATGTTGATTAACATTATTATTTCATCAAATATTAATCTCTTCCTAATCCTAGTGTTTTTGAACACATTCCAAGGACTTAGGATATATGGTGAAATAAATAATCTTTAGGACTGCAATTAAATGGCATCCTATTTCCAACATTCTCCTACTTGACCTTATACATTGCAATTATTATAAACAGGGAATAATAAAACAAGTACAAGACTCAAGGCCAATGGCCTTCTTGCACCATCTAATCAATCCATGTTAACTTCAAATGCAACTTGCATAATCATGAAGCTTCCAAGAAAATGATTAAAACCAAAAGAACTTATCTGTATGGTTTCATAAGATAATCTGTAACATTAATTAAAGTGTTAGCTTTCTCAATTAATATCTTCCCATTATCAACCAAACCAAAACCTTTCCCAAGTCTCTATATCCAAACCACCTCTTTGAATGTATGCTAAACCACCGAGTGTGTTGAACTCACGTTCAACCAAGGTCTAGGCTCCTTGGCCTTTTCTGTTAAAAAAAAAACTTCTCTTACAAGTAATCATTCCAACAAATATCTCTTACCAAAAGAGAATTCCAGCCTCACCTATTTCTCTAAGTATCCACAAGGACCTGTAACCAACCAATCCATGCCAAACTCCAAATGCAACACGAGACTTTCATGAAGTAATCAAGCAAATGATTAATGTACCCGATACTTAAGAGAACTACACAAGACCAATGTCAAAGCTCCAACCTTGAACATAAAGATGACATCCATGATCTAACCATCTCCTCCTAGGAGATCACATGCACCATAACATATATATATATATACATCCTAGTCTCAAGAGAACATGTAATATGCCAAAAATCTAATCTAGAATCAAGTGTAAACCATGAAATAATAGAAACCACTCTAAATGAAAAACAAACCATATCCTCAATCACATGAAGATAACCTTACCAATGATGTATCCAAGTCACTTACAACAACTCCCACTAAATCGTGGTACCGAGTTACACATGGCATCGTGACTACCATCCTCTCCATGAAGATTACTTTGAAACATGAAGCAAATAGTTATCACAAACAATATTAGCTGAAATAACCAATGCATCATTACTATCATCTGAGGACTCCTTTGTAGAAGAATCAAAACTTTCTTTCTTGTTCTTACAATCCTTCTTCACATGTCCCAATTTCCCATAGTTCCAACACTTTACCTTACTTCGTCCTTTTGACTTACCCTTCCCTTCCTTGTTTCCCTTAGGTTCCTTTTTCTTAGGACTACCTTTAACAAACAAGGCATCTTGGATTTCCTCCTTAGACTTCCTCCTCATCTCCTCTAATAGGAGAGTAGGAATTATATTGTCCATCCTTGGATCTGCACCATTACCACTAATTGCAACAATTATATTTTCCCAAAAATCTAGTAAAGAACAAAGTAACAAAATGCACTTATCCTCATCTTCTAGCTTTACATCTACAGATGCTAACTGATTGAGAATTAAATTGAAATAATTTAAATGTTGTGCAACAGATTCACCATCTTTCATTTTTAATGTATACAACTTCCTTTTCAAATACAACTTATTAGTGAGACTCTTAGGTTGATAAATATCCCCTATTCTCTTCCAAAATTTATATGCAGTATTTTCATCTAAAACATTCAAGAGAACTGCATCAAAAAGACATAACCTAATTGTTCCTCTTGCCTTCTTATCTAACTTAGCCCAATCCACATCTGAAATAGTTGTAGATGTATTTGTCTCATTATTAACCGCTAACCACTGATCTCTTTCTTCAAGAAGATCTTCCATTTTTAATTTCCATATTTCATAGTTAGAACCATTGAACCTTTCAATATCTAATCGATAATTTATTGTAACAAAACTTAACTCCAAAATCAGAAAATAACTAAAATAATCAAAGCTAACTCAAGTTATTAGCCATGCATTCCAAGTTAACTGAAGTCAACTAGCATTCAACTAAAACTAACTAAAGATAACTGAACTGAACTAAACTGAACTAAACTAAACTACACTACACTAAACTAAACTAAACTAATTCTGAACTGAACTGAACTTAACTTAACTTAACTAAACTAAACTGAACTTCATGCATGCAAACATCAAACCCTAATTCCTAGGATCTTTACATTCAGAAGTGTTATCTCTTACTCTGAATAGTTAACTAAACTCAAGGTGAGTAGTCACCTACCATATGTGCACCCATGCGGTCCTATTTTGTAGGAGCTAATTCTAAGGTGTCCACACATGCTTTTAACATTTATAATTAATTACAAATGTCAATTAACATGATTATTTCATCAAATATTAATTTCTTCCTAATCCTAGTGTTCTTTAACACATTCCAAGGACTTAGGATATATGGTGAAATAAACAATGTTTAGGATTGCAATTAAATGGCATCCTATTTCCAACAAGCTTAACTTTTCTTGCAATGGTTGTATAGGATGAAAATAGTAGCCATATCAAATTCCTTTTTCCCAAGTCCTACTCTCTCAAGGTTAACAATCTCAATCTCACTAATAGTGATTACTAAGAAAGGTAATTCCACCAACTCTACCAAACAGTTTATTGTATGAACGATAAAAGCAAATGCTTTGAAAGGAACTCCATGAAAACCTAGCTCTCTAAATGTTATATCAAACTCTAGTTTGCAATATTTTAGATGAGGCTACTCCCATAGCTCTATTACTTGCTTGAAAAATCCTTCAAACTCTGCATTGATTTTATTTTTCTTATCCCTCTCTTGTTGTTCTTCCTCAATTTCATCAGGATCATACATTGACCTTCTTGCCCCTCCTAAATTTTGGGCCACATCTATTACCTCCACATAAAATTGGACATCCTTGGTCTTGTTGGTTCACACCATGATATGGTTATGCAAATTAAAATGAAGCAAAGTAATCATCTCCTTCTCCACTGGCTGGAAGAATGCATGCTTAATGTTTTGATACATGATATCATCTCTCTTCTGCTCTCATGGTTGAATATCAAAATCCATTATGGTGGGCCTCTAAAGTTCTAGTCATCTTTCTTCCTCTTTCACCAAATGATGACATATTTTACTAGCGTTTATTAGAATTGTTGCATGTTTTACATCATTGGAATGACATATTAGCTGTAACATTTTTGAAATTTTATTATGGTATGTGAACTTTGATATGATTCAATATGATCATGGTTTTGTTTCACATGTTGTAATATTAGATATATAAAAGAAAAATAAATTATTGAATGAATTAAATAATAAATTTTCATTTTAAATGATTTTTTTTTGTAGAAAATGGGTCTTCTAGAAGATCAAGATGATCCTCATGATATAGATCCAGAATATGTTGGTTTTGGTACAAATCACATGGTAGAGGATGATGATGACATAGATACAAAAGACACCGAGGCCGATGATGATGATGATGATGACAATGATGATGATCATGATGGTGATGATGATGGTGAGGCAGTTGCTAGTAGTATCCAATGACATTCATGATCATACAGACTGGATCATGGATCATTGCCAATATATCATTATGATGCCTCTTTTCATGGTTATTATAATATGTATCAGGTTCATGGCTTGCAGTACCATATTATTGAGTTGTATCATTTTGATATGTATAATTTTAACTTGTTTCATTTTGAGCTATATAATTTATCATTTTTACTTATATCATTTACACATGTATCATTTTGACTTATGCCGACTAATGGACATGTATCATTTTGACATGTTATTAATCTAGTGGCATATTTGACTCACTTGTTTTAATCACTTGTTTTGATCTACTTATATAGATATTTCAATCACTTTTTTTAATTATAAATGATCATGTTATAATAATTATCTTTTTATTTAATCATATTGAGTTATTTAAGAGGCATGATATATTTACCTAATTAAATTGAAATAAAATCGTGTGAGAATAATGGTCTAGCTAATAAGATAAACTAACACACCAATGAAACATTAAATCGAAGGAAACTAATTAGAAAAGACAAAAAAAAACTTTAAATAGTAGTAGCCCCTTCAAATGCGTCCCGTTGTCCTCTATCTCCAAGGATTTGATACAAGTTACTGGCTCTCAGTTGGTGTAAGCAGCAGCTTGTTGAAATTACAACTTAGGAGAATGAGATTTATGTAGCATGCATGTCTATTGCTATGTGATTTAAGCTATGAAGTTGAAGAACTAAAATGCTATGAACTTGAAAATGATTATGTTAAGATGCTGATTTGAATGCAACTATAATGATTATGCTAGATTCACAAAATCTAGGATCCTTTTCAACTCACAAGAGGGTTGCATTTATAGATTTTTGGAGACAAGAATCTAGTTGGCCAAGATCAACAGGTGAGTTCAAACCTATCAAGATGAATGGTGAGAGATTGAGAAGTTGAGAAAAAGACGGAAGGTTGAGAGAAAAATGGGAGATGTTTCCTCCTATACAGCCTTTTCCATTTAAAAATGAAAGAAAGTTGTCATTTGTGCACTTCATTTATGAAGAGTTAGTTGATAGTTGAGGAAAAATTCATAATTAAATAAATAAATTTATTTAATTACATGTGACAGAATTAGAAGCTTCCATAATTTAAATAAATAATATTTAATTATGTGTGAGAGATGATAAAAATGCTTTAAATAAATATATAAAATACTTAATTAAATATGAAAAGAAGACATTTTCTAATTAAATATTTTAGAGTATTTAATTATAGTGGAGAAAAGAAAGCTTCTAATTAAATATTTTTAGAATATTTAATTAAGTGGAGAGAGAAAGGCTTCTAATTAAATATTTTTAGAATATTTAATTAAGTGGAGAGAAGAAAGCTTCTAATTAAATATTTTTAGAATATTTAATTAAGTGGAGAGAAGAATTATCATTTAAATTGTAAATTTAAACTTGTGATAATTAATATAAATAAATTGTGAAATCTATTTAATTAATTAAGAGGAAGATGATAATAATTCAATAAAATTATTTATTTAATTAAATTAGAAGAATAAAGAAAGTGAACGATATAAAAAAATAATTAAATTTATTTATATGTAGATGAATTTAGAAGATTATTAATTAAATAAATCATATTTAATTAATTAATAGGCTTGATTAACTGTGACCATTTTTGGATGTGTACATTTTGCCCCTCTTTGAAGTGATGTGTTTTACGCATTCCTTCAAAGAATTTTTCACCTGACTTTGAAAATTGACTGATGCTATATGCCCCCTTGAGAGATAAATCATGTGATTTGAATGATGATGATGATGATTTGAAAGAATTGAGATGAGTTTTGGAGATTAATTGTCGATTTAGCTCTCGAAATAATGCATTGCATAGTAAAAATAAGAATAACCTCCCTTTTTTACCCCCTTAAAAGGTGGAAAAGGTGAAAATTCATTGTCATTTGAACAGTAGTCTTTTGCAGTTTTCAGAGCTCTGAGCAGAATTTGTGAGATGTTGATCCACTATGAGCACCACCGATTCGAGCAAGCCCATCATCATTAGAGACCAGTTACGTATGGACCTCCGATAAGTTGATCTAATCCTCCTTCATGAATTTAAATCACATTTTTAAAGATTTTTTTAATTTTTAGGATTTTCAAATGCCTGCTTTAGCGCATACGAGCCATAGTTTAGTGCATCCATCCTTGCGCAAATAAATTATTTTTTAGCGCATTGGCCATTATATTAGCACATCAATGGATAGATTAGCACATCTGTGATTAGATTAGTGCATCTGCCAGAATGGCGCATAGGACATGATAGAATAGCGCATACATTGTTCAAATAGTGCATAAGCTAGAATAGCGCATAGGTGAAACCAAGTAGTGCATAGACTTGATAGATTAGTGCTTTGATGAAATAGTGCATTTAACCTCTATTTTAGCACATCCATGGATAAAGTAGCGCATTGATGAACTGTTTTAGCGCATCCATGAAATTTTGCTGATTTTGAATTTTTGAAATGAATTTGATACTTGCTTGATGATTGTTGCTATATCAGCCAACTGATTGTATGCTTTTGAATACAAATCGATGATAGATTAGCCTGATTTGATAAATTTATCTTCATTCTTGAAGAAAAAATAGTAATAATTCTGATAAATTTTCTTTCCCGCTTGAAAGACAAATAGTATTGATGCTAATAAATTTGATTTCCCAATTCAAAGACAAATAGTAATGATTGGATGTCGAGCCGATCGATTGTTAAATTTGTTTCCATGTTTGAATGAAAAACAAATAGTGGAAAATGATAAATTTGTCTTCCTACTTGAAGAACAAATAGTAAAATGATTTGATAAATTTTCTTTCCTGCTTAAAAGACAAATAGTAATGATTGATTTGATACCGATTTGATTCAGTTGATTTAACATGATTTTCTTGATGCTTTCTAGAGATTCCTTGTTGATTGATGTGATTAATGTAATAGGAGGATTTTAATATCCTTTAGATCAGAGAGCGATTTTCTCGGACATGGGACATGATTCCCAGACTATCTCAATGAGAGATAGGGGTAATTGTGAGATGTGGGTTGGGTTCTCTGCTTAGGATCCCATAGTATAGAGTCAATAGGGAACTGTTGACCGCACTAGCTAAGAGATGGCACACTGAGCATAATACCTTTTACTTGCTGATGGGAGAGATTACAATGACACCCAAGGATGTCTACAGGATTTTGGGCATCCCAGTAGTTGGTGATCTTGTGATCTATGATCACAAGGAGATTGAGGGGACCGATGCTTTGCGAAGAGTTTTTCAGGATCCTCATGTGGGCAGGTATGACATTGCATGGAGGGATATGGTACAGAGATATGCCCCTCTGCCATCAGTTCTATTAGGTTTCATTGGTGGATTCCTTTGTCCTGATCACAAGTCAAAGGGACTATCAATAGGCTGGGGTCAGATTTTGGAGGACATGCTCCTCCATCATACTAGATATGCATGGGGATCATGCATGCTTGCCCATCTGTACCACGATCTTCATCAAGTGGTGTACATGGATGGGAAGAGTATCTCATCTAAAGTTACTCTTCTAGAGATTTGGGCATGGGAGCACATTGCCATCACTTGCCCCATTGTTCTGAGAGATCACCAATAGGGCTATCCATATGTATACGCTTATATAGGTCCCCTTGTCCAGTCGATGTTGCACAAGTTAGAGTACTGGTAGAGGATATTGGATGGCATGGATACCATAATCTAGAGACCATATCTTGACTGCGAGGCATGGGATGAGGATGACATAGAGCTTCCTTACTATGGGATAGCTAGATATATGATTGGTCGTACTCCCTTTATCATTCAAAGATTTTTGGTTATGAGAGTACTGAGGCAATATGGATTGTTACAGATGATGCCACAAGGTGTGGCTCACTATGCGAGACACCACAAGGATTTCCCAGAGTGGGGATCATTTATCACTTTTGAGGCAGTGAGGGCTGAGTATATAGATCTATAGCCAGAGTTTTGGGTTATTCATCTTGAGGTTATAGATGCTCACATGATAGATGACTATGCCACCTAATTCTATTCACATCCATTTCTGAGGTTGACCAGTCCATATGAGACTGCCCCACTGTTAGGTGGACTAGTTATACGATGGGCATGACGACAGCCACAGGCAGAGGATATAGGTGGTGTTGATATGGAGGTGGATGATGAGGATGATGAGTCAAACAACTCCAATGATAGTGATGATGATGGGGATGACGAAGGTGGTGGTGGTGGACATAGATACTTCTTTGATGTTCCTTTCGAGACGAGGCCTCAGACATCTAGAGTGGTGGACCAGTCGAGTACTCCAGCTCCACGCATTATGATTAGGGCTCCCTCTTAGGGAAAACCAGATAGTCTACAAATAGAGGTTCAGACTCTTCAGAGTAGTTTGGCATAGGCATAGGTTGCAAAACCATCACCTCTTGACCCACATGTAGCTGAACTCACAACAGAGCATGAAAATTTCAAAGAGCAATGCATTTAGGCAGAGGGAGTAGCAGAGAGACTCCTTAGGTTAGTTGAGAGCACCTCCATTGGAGAGGTTGTGGCAAAGGTACTGGAGACTGCTTAGCAGGCCGAGTACTACAGGATGAGATACTTTGAGGTAGTGTTGCCCGAGCAGAGGATTGTTTACACACAGTCAGGTACCCAGTTACAGACTCACTCACACAGACATACCTGGAGTGTGGGACATCCTGTCAAATGAGAGATTGGGGCTTCTGGTAGCAGAGATCTAATGAGACCTACCACCTTAGGAGGCAACAATAGCCATGTTCCATTTCTGGATGCCCCTCAGTGATGAGTGATTGATACATCCTGCCATTGTATTTTATATATCTTGTTTAAACATTTGATATCCTTGTACACCTGGACATTTAATTTTGATGAGATTTATGATATGCAGTGGTGATTCGATATGCATGTGTTATGGATTCATGTATGTATTTTATTTCTATATGCTTTGTTGTTTTATGATTTCTATGATGATGATTATATGCCCTTTGATATGAACTGCAAATGATGATGTTTTTATTTTATGCAATGTATAATTCTTATGATGATGATGCAATGATGATATGATGTAATATGATTTATGATGAAAATGATTTCTAACATGATGATATGATGCCATATGAATTATTTTCCTATATGATGTATGTAATGAATGAAATGGATGCATCTTTCTTTTATCAATGTATCTTTATGCAAATGATGTGAAATGATATAAATGAGATGAATAATTAATTAAATGATATGCACATGATATGAAAATGATATGATATAAATTAAAGATGGATAATGATCATGATGAACTAAATGAGACCTAATAATGATGATAATGAAATGAATTGATGTGAGAATGGAAATATGAAAATGAAATGATAATGATAACTTAAATGAATAGTCAGGATGAAATGAGATGGAATAAATGATAATGTAATGAGATGCAATAAATGTCCAATTGTACTCAATTGTTGTCTTAAAAGATATATGAAAATTTTTCCAACCTCCAAAAATCTACTTAGACAACCCCCAAAAGAAAATCTAAATGAATCATGTAATCCTAGAATGTAGTAATGAACCATTCTCCTATTTGTCATTCCATGAGCCAATGTTGCACGCGATTTTCATCATTGAGCCTTTTGATATGTTGAAAGTTAGTACAAGCATCAAAAGGGGATATTAGCACCAATGATGACATGAGTACTACTTTCATGATGTTTGATCTAGCAAGTTAATACAAGCATCAAGGTATAATTGAACCAAGATGACCTGAGTATTGTTTTCATAAACAAACAAAAGTTAACCGGTTTCCTATGCAAATTTTGAAATGTCATCAATGATACGTTGTAGAGCATGTCCCACGAAAAATTTGCACAATACTAGTGATTAGCTTATAGACAACAAGCAAAGAAAAATCATATTCCCTCCTTGTGATTCTAGTTTAGTACATTATTGAACCACTCCAAAGATATGATGTCATCAAATGTCAAAACAAAAATTCAACTTATGCTTTAAGTTTGTCATTCATTTTATTCAGATTAAGATCATCCAATTTGTTTTAGTTTTCTGTAAAACAGTCTTTTAGACCTAGCTTTGAATGGATAAGTTTGTTGTTTCTAATATTCCAATGCTTGACACATGTTGTTGTTTGTCTACTAGAAAGCTCTAAGAAGAGAATTTCCCCCAATGACCCTGCACTCTTACTACTGTTTAGACACAACTACTGCTAAGGATAACCTTAATCATCAAGCCATGATGAAATCCTTGTCGTTTCAAGGAAATATTTGGATGCATGATGCAGACGTGATGGCCAGACATGTATGTGATGCCAATGAAAGATGGATATGCAGAATGTATCCTAATAAATGAGAGAGCCAAACAAATCACAAATAATGCATTTTTGCCAGGTTTTCACCATTTGTTTTTATTGCACTTTTTCCTGATTTTATGATTTTTTTGTTGTTACCAAGACACTTGTTTGCCAGGTTTTCATGAAGGCAACGATTTTTTTTCTCTTTTTTATTTTTTTGTATATTTTCTATGTCAAAAGATGCCTATTTGCTAGGTTTTCACCATATTGACACATTTTTTCAATTTTAATGAATTTTTTCACGACTCTTTATACTATTTTTGATATTTTTTGGGACTTTTTATATTGTTTTTGATATTTTTAGGCATAAAAATTCTTCAAGTGAATGATGTTGGTTGGGTCTTCAAAAAGGTACCCTTCTAATTTTGACAACTGATATGCCTCTGATCGATATGCTGCAATGATAACGAATGGGCCCAACCAATTAGGCTTGAACTTTCCTTTCTTTTCCCAATCTTGTTGATTATGAGGGTTTTCTTCGAGAACCAAGTCACCCACTTGAAAAGCTCATTGTTTGACTCTATGATTGTAGCTACAGGACATAACTTGTTGATATCCCTTTAAATGATTAACTGCAGTTTGATGTCATTCATTAAGCAGTTCCAACTCTTGCAACCTTGATACTCCATAATCTTCATCATTTATTAGCCCCTATAGTGATACTCGAAGTGAGGGAATCTCGACTTCTAGTGGTAAAATAGCTTCTACTCCATAGACCGAAGGATAGGGAGTAGCACCTGTTGGTGTGCGAATACTTGTTTTGTATGCCCATAAAGCTAGATTCAATTGGACATGCAAATCACGGCCGACGTCATTCACTGTTTTCTTCAAAATCTTCAGAATTTTTTTGTTTGAAGCTTTTGCTTGACCATTTCCCTATGGATAATAAGGTGTAGAAAACCTATGTTGGATGCAAAATATTTCACAAAGTTCATCAACATCCTAATTTTTAAGAGTTCTTCCATTGTCTATAATAGTGGAGTTGGGAATGCCATACTGACATATGATATAGTTCAAAATGAATGAGGAGATTTGTTTGCCAGTAAAAGTTGTTAGGGGAACAAATTCAATCCACTTAGTAAAATACTCAGTGGTTGTGATAATGAACTTGTGTCCATTTGAAGATGATGGATGTATCTTGCCAGCCAAATCCAATCCCCACTGAGCAAAAGGCCATGTTGTGGTGAAGGGTTGTAATTCCTGAGAAGGAGCATGAATGAGATTCCCATGAATTTGACATTTTGCACATTTCTTAACAAAGATGAATGATTCTTTCTCCATGGTTGGCTAGTAGTAACCCAATCTAACAAGTTTCTTTGCTAAGGTTAGTCCACTTGAGTGTGTCCCATAAATGACACCATGTACCTCTTGTAAGGCCTTTTTTCGATTCATCACGTTTGATACATCTAGGGAGGGTACCATCAAGACCATGCCGATATAAGACGTCAGCAATTAAGTTGTAACAAGAGGATTGATGTATTAAATTCCTTTTTTGATTTCTAGACAAGTCTAAAGGTAAAATAGTATTCTTTAGGTAAATATAGATTTGGCCATACAAGGGAGAATCAAAACTCGTTAAGTGGAAAATGATTTGGGTTTCTATATTTTCATAGGTGGGAGAAAACAATTGTTCCACCAGGAATTCTTACCATGCTTGATTCTTTGACAACTAGAGTAGTGATGCGATTGTAGCCATGGCGTCCACAACTTTATTATCAGTACGTGGAATTTGCGTGAACTTGATATCAACAAAGTATTTCTTGAAATCATCCACCCTCCTTTTTTAAGATATTAACATGTCATCCTTAGTTTGATATTCATCATTGATTTGACTTATGACAAGTTTTGAATCACCAAAAACTTGTAGTTCTATGAATTTCCATTCTATTGCAATTCTGATGCCAATTAATAGCACCTCATATTCAGCTATGTTATTTGTGCAAGGGAATATTAGCTGATAAGATTTTGGAATTGTATGTCCTTGAGGTCTAATGAAAATAATCCCTGCCCTCAAGCCATGTTGAGTGTAGGAACCATCAAAATAGAGTGCACATGACTACTTAATAGTTGTTGTGAATACATCAACGTTAGGAAAATCAATGTGTATTGGATGTTCTGCTTGCATTGGTGCTTCTTCCAACTAATCTGCTATTACCTGTAGACACATAAAATAGCCATCATGCATCCAATTGTTCTATTAATCAATTAAAACAATTTATTAATAAATTCCCTAGTTTCATCGTATTTAATTAAATAAATCAAATTATTTAATTAAGTCCTTAAGTTATTCTTATTTGATTCAATAAATCAAATATCAAACCCCTAAAATCCTCCAAGTTAATTAATCTGGATTAATTAACCTCTAATCATAATCACCCATTCTCTAGATTTTGACTCAACTTGAGTAAAATCTAAACTCTCAACTAACCCACCCCAATTGCACCAATAAATTATTTCTTTGATTTATTATTTCTTCTAATTACTTTCAAAAGGGCATCAAGATGGAATATTCCTTCAATTTTGAATCTCCCTCCCACATGACTTGTCCATCCAACAAAGCATCAAATGCTCTTACACAAGTCAAACTTAGCATTTAATTCATCTTTCATCTCCCCTAAACTTGTCATTTCATCCAAATTCAAATTTCAAATTGGCACATTGGCCAAAACTTGCACAACCCTCATCCTCTCACATCTTGACAAAGGGCATCTTGTCATTGGCTTATGAATGATCCCACATTCATCCAAAATCACTGAATCTTCTAACTTTGAATCTATAAAATGCAAAGCATTACAACACAATTGGACACTACTATACAATTTGATCCACAATCTCAACATTGGCATTGGCATCATATTTCATTTTGGCAATCTTTCTTATCAGGGGGTGGGAAAGGGATTCATTTCCACATCATGAGGGGCACCACCCCGCTATGAAATAGAGTTTGGTTCATTTTTTTATATGTTTTCATTGAGTTTTCTTGTTGTATTTTATCTTATTTACATATCTAACATGGTCAAATATTTCATAGGAATGTTGTGATTTTCTAACAATGTTAATTTATGTCAATGTTTAAGCATTTGCAGATTTCACCATCCACATTCTGGCACTAGAAGGAGGGCGAAGGCTTCTCAGCAGCCTCCATTTGCATCTATTTTATATTATTGGTCTCACTCTAATTGCTAAGATGGAAAAGAAGTAAATTACATTGATAGTTGTTGGCTTCAATATGTTTTCTATCACATGATATAGGACTATAGACTCTTTGTTTTGTTCAGGCTCAAATTTTTGTTTAAATGCACTATAGAGTTTTGTGGTTTTCTCTTGATCAAAACATTTGGGAAGCAGCCCATCGAAGTGTCTCTATTTTTTTTATTCTTTCTTAGGAATCATGTCTGTTTTCATTTGAAGTTGAAATATCAAATCTTTGTTAGTAACATAAAATATTTGGACCTGTCTATGTGACTTCAAGCTTTGGTACCCCCTGTTATTGCTTTTTAAATTGATATTTGACCAACTAGCTCGACTGCTCACTAGTTATTGATATTGGTATCATTTGCAACGTTTTCTGTTATCTTGCAATTCTTAGGGTGGTAGTCCTTTTTATTCATCTACTGTATTTTCTCTCATCTAAGTCTCCATGTGGTAAAAACGAATCTTCTTGTTCTTTGAGGACTATACTGTTTAACGCTCCCATTTTAGCATAAGTATTAATTGTTGTATTAAATATGCATTCTCTTCTTTCACATATGATTTACTTTATGAATAAGGATTTGACTTTGATTTGATTAGTTGTTTTGGCTTGAAAGTTGTTAAAGCCTTCCGCAGACTCAAAATTTTGCATACATGTCTACCAAAGCACTGCAAGTTCTTTTTTTTTCCGCAACCAACTAAGATCTCTATTGAATGGCTTTATTGAGTGCATCTATTGCTACCAAGTAGATCCCTTCTGGTATAGAATATAAAATATTTGCAGAGGTTCCTCCAAAAGAACAAAAAGAAAACTGCATTCAAAATAAAAAATTAAATTAAAAAAAAAATATCTGAGAGGAAAGAATTTTGTGAGTGCACAAAATTTTGGCTTTGTATGTGTCAATTTAGAAGCCTAAACCACTAATCTATTTTGTTATTATCCTATGAAAATTTCTTTCCATGTGGTGGCATCTCCTTGTGCCAATCTTCCAAACAGTCTGTGTGTTTTATACTGAATACTCTCATTGTATGTATTTCAATTAGAGATTTTCCAACTATAATATCTAATAGAAAAAAATTTGAGCTTTTATCTTCTTGACTATAGGAGACACATGGGTTGATATAATCTGTTGTGAATACTGATAAGTAATTTAGGGTAAATCTCACACTGCAAACTGTGAGCCAGATTTAGACAAGCAGGCCAACATGAGCAACACTCAAGCTCCTCTATTTGACTCGCCCTCCGTGTCCAATCAGGCACTTTATGGTATTCATTAGAATATCTTCTTGATATTCCCAATGACTGTTATTCACCATCTTATCAATGTGTTCTATTTATGTCAATGTATTCCCAATTTTCATTCGCAGAAATAACAGGGCCCAAACAACTCAAGAAAAGAGATAATCCCTACAATTGTATGTATGAGCATAAGCAGGGTTTCTTAAATGGATTTTTTATTTTCGGTACAACTGTTTGGTTTTTTTTTCTCTATTCACAATCACACTCAAAATAATCGATGTGGATTGTCTTGCATTTCGAAGTCAGTGTTGAGGTGACCGATGCTTACAAACCACAATGTTTCCCAGTCTACCAGTCACCTTAGCGCAGGGCAAGGAATGGAGTCACTGGTGTTAGGTTTTGTTGTCTTCAATGAATTAACAGTAATTTCTTCTCCACATCACCAGTTTCAACAAGTTTGGTAGGATAGTAAAGTCCATGTATCTATTCAAATAAGAGAATTGTGCGCCTTGTCTTATCTAGAGTTTTAGATAAATCTAATAGTTGTCAAATGAATTAATGATAGTGTTTGAAACACTCTTGCAGAGAATTGAAATTTGTTAATATTCCGCAGTTTCACATCATCTTTCAGCATAAAGCTTGCAGCATTAAATGATGTTATATAGGCATGGTTTAAAATCATTTCCTCACAGGTAAGTACTAACGTGGGTTAAAGTGCAAGTTAAACATTTTCTTTTACTGTGATAGGTGGAGATCTGCAGTGACTTCAATGATTCATTATTGAGGTGGGGTTTCCCTATGAAAATGGACACTTGAATGTCTTCATTCTCGTGTGGAATCAAACCCATCCATTTCAAGTTACAATGGATTACAGCTAGTTGGGTGCAATCAAGTATCACTTAACATATTTATTTCTTGCAGGAAAATCTCTAACACATGATCTTGGCGTATGATAGAGCTTCATTTATTTTCAGACTTTGTTTTTTTTATTTAAGAATATCTCTATTTATGTCACAAACAATAAGGGTTACTATACATTTATGCCATTGTCAAACTTGTAGCTATTTCTATGAATACAAATTCTGACATACCTTTTTCAGTAAACATGAACTGTGTTTCAGTTTTTAATATTAAATCTTTCATATCATTTGACTTGAATGCTAGTTTTATTTCCATTCGCTCTAAAGCATTAAGTGAGTAAAATAGATCATTTATGTTGGTGATATTGAATGGTTGTAGGTCACTTTCTTGAATAGTATATAAATGCAGCTTATAATACTTCGAAGTTATTGCAGGAGAAAATTTATTTCAAGAGCATAGCTTCACAAAACATAGAAATAAAGTCATCTTGAATACATTTCTATTGGGTGCAGTGGTGAAAAATGTGTAAAGGTTATCTTCATGTATTTTGAAAAATAAAATAATGGTGAAGGTAAAAGCATGCAGTATGGCCAAGTTAATCATATCATTGTGCATAAGTCAACTTCAAAGAGAGATGGGTATCATTTATTTATTTATGACATGTGCATGACAAAGTTATTACCTACCATAGACCTAAAGTGCTTTGCATTTGTCAAATTATATAACAAAATCTTAAACAGTCCAAAACAGATTTAATACTTCTTAAAGTCTATCCTTTTAACCATCGCATAGTAAGGAGTAAAGATAAATATTTGTCAACCATCTCAACCAGCTACTTGATAGTATTTTTCTTTATATTGGTTCAATTTCTTGCACAAATAAGAAATTTCCTTTAAAAAGAAAGCTTTAGTCATGCCAGCGAATCCAAAAATTGACAGAAGTGGCAACATGGTGAACTAATTCTTCTTGGAATTAGATGGATACTTCTCTTGAATATTTATCCATGTTGGCCATTATTCCTAACATTTGTTTTCATTGAGTGTAGGATTAGCAATCTAACGAATCGGCGAACAATCACTTGTTAACATCTATTCTTTCAAGTGATTTGTTTTCTTAATTATTTCTTGAATATATCGATACTTGATTTGCAAATTTGAACATGTTGATAACTAATTTGCAGACTTTCTTAAAGATAACAAAGGAGCAAAGTGGAGAAAATCCTAAAGATATAAAGCAAATTTGAGTTGGAAAACTAAGCATTAAACTTGCAATCAGAAAAGCGTTTTTAAATGCTTTAAAGGGATTCCTTTCTATACTCTAGTTTTCTGTTTCAAACCAACTCACCTTTCAATTTGGATTTAAAATTAATCAGTGATTGATTTTCAATGTTGGTCAAAAAAATTGAACTTAGAAACTCACTAGATTTCATTTGTGGCTAAAAATTGAACAAGCAATCTTCCACACTTAGTTTTGGTGCTATAAGATGGATTCATCATTTCTTGAGGATTAAGCTGAACATGTGTCTTTCTTGTTTTGTAATATTTTTTTCAAACTAATACCATCGAAATGTGTATGTGCTCCTCTCACACTTCATGGTGATCTTGAAAATAAAAAGAATTTTGGTGGTATTAGGTTGTCTAAAATATTGCCTCCACATTTCTCTTGGGTTCTAAAATTTAAAAAAGCTTGTCTAGTGTGAGAAAAAGGCATTGCAAGTGTTCTCTCTTTGTTCACACGAACAAAGATGATCAAACTATGAATGCACTTACTTGTTATTGTGCACCTTTAGAGAGCATGCCTTGGTGGGAAAAATTACTCACCCTAAGGGAACAACTCAAGTGGTAATGGGCTAAACCCAAGCTCTTCCAAACCGCTATATAAATTTGTGTTCATGGTGAAAGCCATGGACAATGGGAAGCGACACATGATAAATCTCTCCCAATATTTTTATGATATGTAAAGCCCTTTTTCTAAGGGTTAGGAGATCTCTCACAAGTATTTTATCATTGCACCCCCTAAACTGGATGCCCTTACTACAAGATTTTGTTTAGAAGCCAAAAATCCTATCTATTTATTGGTGCAAGAGGTCATTTCCTCTGAAGACACCCCATGTATACATGCGGTTCTATTTTAGAGATGAAAATTATTCCATGGGAGGTTCATGGGTACTGATGCTTGGATAACTCGAGAAGCGAGTGCGCTGTAAGGGGGGTCCTGTGTGGTCAAGCATCTAATCATCCGCATTGAATATGTGCAGCTGGATTTATCCAAGTGGGAACCCAAAAAAATATTATCTTTTCAGCCTAGGGTTGTGCATGTTATTGGAATCAAAATACTTTTCTTGGATCCAAAATAGTGGAAAACAAACATTCAATGATTCATCAGAATTTCAAACCCTTTGGAAGAACAAATACTTTGGAGGTGTCCACATGTTACTCCTTGTCCCTAGGGGTTATTATCTCTAGAAGGCTTCTAAACATTCAAACATCTCAATTTGTTTCTCCCAAAGTCAACACTAGGAAATTTTTTCCCTTATTTCCTTGATTTCCACATAATGCACTTTGTGGGATGGAAGAAAATTAGGACATTGGACATTCAATTTGAAACATAGACAAGAAAGTGTTTTTGGTAAAAATAACTAAACCTAAGCAAGTTAATAGACAATTGAACCACACATGTGGTTGGTCCCTTTTGAGTCATTTGGTTTTCATCTTAACACTAGTCTTTTGGTTTGAACCACTTTTAGGGAAAAATCATGTTTTTCAAAACCTTGGTCTTGTAAACAAATCCTCTTAAGTTCATCTAGGATCAAGTCAAACACTTCACCCATCTCAAACATCAATCAAACATCATCTCATTAACAAAATTCGGGGAACTTTGAAAACATCACTTATGCTAGACTTTCAGGAAAAATCAACATCATCTTGTTTGACTTAACACACTTAGTCAAATTATCAATCCTCTTGAGCGAGTTTACTCTAGGATAACACAACTTCTTAGGGTTTTCAAGTTCAAAATCACCTTATTTGGCTTAACACACCTAGCCAAATTATCCTTTTTTACGAGTTTTCTCTAGGATAACACAACTTCCTAGGGTTTACAAGTTCATTATAACTTTTTTTGGCTTAACACACTTAGTGAAATTATCCAATCCATTATCATCATGTTTGACTTAACACTCTTATTCAAACTACCTCCAGTCAAAATCAAATCAAATCAAGTCCTAAAGTCTAGCATTGATCCAAAGTTCCTAAAATTTTAAACACCCATATCATTCACCCCTTTCATCCTTCATCGAATCACTGGTCCTAAACCTCTTAGAGGTCAACAAGGTCAAAACACAAGAAAAACATGGAGTTTAAACTTGATTCACACTTCATGAGTAACCTGAGTCAACCAAACTATCCAAGTCTCACAATGCCACTTGATTATCGAAACTCACACTTATGCAACGCATACATGGCATCATTATCTCCTCCAAAATTCAATAATACAAATGTAAGTATACCCAATCTAAAGTTTGGAACACCTTTCCCTATGTTAGATTTCAATCAAAGCCAAAACCTGCAAATCTATCAATCAAACACTCAATGCATGATTCCTCGTCTAAACAACATTATCCCACTCAATCCATACATGCCAAATACAATTTTACCAAACATGAACATTTCAAATTCACACTTGGTAAACTTTGGGATAGATGTGATTGCAAATCAAACCAATTTTGTTCAAAATCCCAACAATATATTGACAACTCCATGTATTGATACAAGTCAAGGTGATTCTATACAAAATCAAAGTTACCTAAATCCAAGAAATGTATTTCTCAATCACAACAATGTTCAATATCAACCAATAGTGCCAAATCTAAACATCACACCAAATCAGAGCATTATCTAGAATCAACTTTTCCATGATCCTAGGAAAACACCACAAGGATGCATTCCAAATCTGCTTGAACAAAAAACAAATCAACCATATCAAAGGTGTCAAGATCAGAATCAAAATCAAATTTTGCGGGATCAAATTGTTTCACTTTCCAAAGTAGTTGATCCATTGCACTAAGAGACATATCTACACAAAAATCAATACACTCTTCCAATGGTTAAACCATGTTATCAAAGCATTGAGTTGTCTCCACAATCACATCAAGAACAATATCTCCAATGTCAAAAAATTGGGTATGTAGATCAACGTCATCAACAACAAACTCAATCACTACATCTCCACAATCAATTACCAAAAGGTCAATTTAAAGTGAAAATCTCACAAGGTAACAAATGAAAAAACACACCACTTGGGGAACAAATCGAATCAATCTTGCAACGGTTGGTACAAGAAAATCTCATCAAAATCCCCATTTATGTTAATTATCAAGAGTCCATGGTGAAACCACAAGGGTATGACGAGAATAAATTTTGTGATTTTCACAAAGTAAAGGGACACACAACATCAAATTGTATTTGACTCAAAAATCTCATCCAAGACCTGATTGATCAAAAGCTAATAGCTATTGGGGACAATAATCAGGATTCAACCATTCGCAATAGCATTAAAAACCTCCCCACGACAATTGTTGAAAAAAATGATCAAGGTCTATCCATTAATGAGCACATTGAAGATGTTTCCACCTCAACCAATGATCAAATCAACACACACTAAGATCCACTTTTAAATCATGATCAAAATCCACCAACGATACCCAACAATGATCCAATCCAAGAAACATTAACATTACTTGACCTTATGGTTGATAACATTGGAAATCTCTCCATCATAATTGCTGAAGACAATGATCAAAATCAATACATCAATGAGCACTATGAAGATATGTCCACCCCATCCATTGATCAAATCAACTTTCATCAAGAGTTGCTTTTTAGTGATCTATTTCAAGATGTGTTAGAATTATTTGATCCCATTAACATTATCCATGATCCATCGACCAATGATCATATTAAAAATGTCTCTACATCTCCTTGAGAGTTAGAGGACATATCTCAAGAATTTATTCCAAAGAATGATCAACATCTATCACCAAGGTCTAGTAATGGTCCTTCCCAAGACATACTAACATCCCTCGACCTCATGATTTTGGATAGTGAAGGAATCCTTAAAGATCAATGGGATATTCATCCACTTCCCATTCCTTATAACAATTTCCAAGAATCTCTTGTAGAAAATCCATCCTTTGAAATCAACCCATGTCAAGAACTTGATCCAAAGCATGTTACAAGAAATTCCAAAATTAATCAAGATCAAGAATTTCTATCTCCAAGATACTACAATGATCTAATGGGCACTCTCCTATCTATACAAGATGTCACAAATGATGATCATATCCATATAACACATATTCCTCCATCTACCCATGAGATTCCTTATTTGGATGGACACGTAGATGATATTCATTCAAAACAAGAGTCTACTACTCTTACCAAGGAACAAGAGTCTCCTACTCTTAACATTTGTACAAATGATCAAAGTATAGAAAATTCTAGAAACATACCAAAGATGGATCATGAAGAAGGTTTCTATAGAAGTTGTGAATTAGAGAAATCATGTGGAGACATATCAGAAGGTTTCTACAAAAGTTGTGAATAAGAGAAATCATGTGGAAACATATCAAAAGGTTTGTACAGAAGTTTTGAATCAGAGACATCATGTTGAGACATATTAGAGGGCTTATACAAAAGTTGCAAATCAGAAACATCCTGTGGAGACATATCATAAATAGATCATGAAGAAGGCTCTTATAGAAGCTTTGAAACATCTTGTGAAATGAATAATGAGGAAGATTTTTATGAGGATAATGAATCATCAACACTTCTTGAAGAAGCATTACAATCTGATATCTCACAAGATCAAGCTAGAAAGATATCAATCAATAATTTATCCCACATATGGAAGATCCTATCACTTATAAACTTGGATCACTTACCTTTCTTAGGGAAAGCTATCTCATCAATAAAGAAGTTGTCACCTTTGAAGATCCATGACAGAGAAGAGAAGGATTGGCACCTTGTTTCCAAGGTAAATCATATCCTATTGCAGATAAAAATTTTGAGTAGATGAATTATCAAGGTAGAGGATTAAGTCTGCATGAACAAGGTATCCTAGAACTAGTGTAGATTGTTTTCAATACTAGGAATCAAGGCCTTGGTTATTTCGAAATCAAGGGATATGAACATATCAATGATACTTCCACAAAATTGGGGGCAACTTTGTCACAAGAAAACGTCAACATAGGGAGCATGAAGGATCCTTATGATGAAACCAATGTCAATACTACAACTTTCCGTGTCATGAATCTTCATCCACCCATCACCCCATCCATGAATTGGGACCAACATCAAAAGAAAGATTTGAATCAAAGCACAAAGATTGCTATCAAATAAAATCATGTAGCAAAGCGTGAAGGATAAATCAACTACAAGTGGATACCAAAGAATACAAAGAATGATTATCCGTATCAAACATCATTAGCCAAAGAAACTATGGGGAAAAATAAAAAAGGGAAAAGTATCCATCAAATATGTCCATGAAGGAAAAAGAAGGCTTCTCAAGCAACATATAAACTATATTGATTTGTTGGTCCTAATTCCATACACACTTTCGTATCCACCCATCATTGCTCATCTTTCCAAGTTTGGAGAGTCAAAGGTTCCAAACTATCAACCAATCCATCTTTTATTCCTAAGCACACTCCACCATCCACGCCACCATGTAGGATATCCAATTCTCACATTGACCATGTGTTGGCAATGAACTTGCATCATAAGGATTCAGAAGGCACTCTATCACGATGTACACACAAAGAAAGAGTTAACTCCGATATCAACAAAGCAGAACAAATTTCTCAAAATTTTCTTTCAAATGCACATGTCTTGGCAAAGAAGCTTCTTCAAGTAGGATATTGATGGCACATTATGATAGAAGCATCAATGTCAGCAGTACCAAGTGATTCAACATCAGCTTAAAATATCTCAGAAAATACAAAAAAATATAAAAATATAAAAATCCAAAAAAAATAGAAAAAGGATTGAAAATAGTAAAGATAAAAATTGTCCTCTAGTGAAAATCACATGGGTGGCACTTTGGACAGGTACCATGATGAAAACCTGGAAAACAGGTGTCATTTGTAGAATCGAGCATCTACATGTGCCAATTCAGGAGAAAGCATCTTAATGCATCCAAAATAAAGCCAACATTCCAGCCATATCATCTATTCATTCATGAACCGTTTATCCAACCCATTACCATCTATCTAAATTATCTTGATAAAATTTTGGAGCATACTTTATACTTGTGGTAAACATCTTGACATGGGTCATTTTCCTTGATCCCATCCTACCCAACATTATCTAAGCCTTGAAGCATTATCCTTGGAATCCTTTGCATGCTTACCATATATATCCATTCATATACTAACCCAAGCATCCACCCATGGCCTTCCATACATTGCTAAGCACTCAGGGAAAATATCTGCATCTTTCTTCAGGAATAAATCTTGATCTATATTCTCCAACTTATATGGTGATCTGAATATTGGCAAACATGAAATCAGATTGGTCAAAGAATCTGTGAGCCAAAAATCCAAATCACTAGCCCATGGAATATTTTGATGAGACTGCATTCCTTATCAAGATTTATCTTTCATCGAACATCAATCCATAAAATCAATATCAATTGCATCTAATGTACACATCAGCGTCACATTAAATCATCAAAACATTTTTTTTCCAAATCAAGCTTCATCAATCTTGATTAATCAAATCCAATCAATTATCACCTTGTTTGACTTAACACACTTATGCAAACCACTCTCTTGTGTATGAGTTTACTCTAGTATAACACAACTTCCTAGAGTTTACAAGTGCATTATCATCTTATTTGACTTAACACGCTTAGTCAAATTATCCAATCCATCATGAATTTTTTTGACACACTTAGTCAAACCACCCCCTCCTGTACGAGTTTACTCTAGGATAACACAACTTCCTATAGTTTACAAGTGCATTACCACTTTTGTTTGACTTAACACACTTAGTCAAACTATCAATCCATCAATCTGATTGATCAACATTAAGCTTGGTTTTCAACAAAATCCCCAAAACAAAAAAAGCACTGATATCGTCATGCATATCCACCTTCAAATTTGCCAAAAAAATAAAAAATTCAAAACACGTCAAAAGTCAGAAAACATCAAAAACATGTCATTTGAACTACATCATCTCTGAGCTTGAACATAGGCAAGGCTGATCTTTGATCATCCCCAGAGATAACCTAGGTCAATCCTTTAGGCATTTGTCACATTGGCAATCCATTTTCCCATCTATTTTTACATTTAAGGTCAGTCCTTTAGGCGTTTGTCGCAATGGAAATCCGTTTTCCCATCTATCTTATCATTGAGTCAAGTTTATTGTCATTTGAACTACGTGGTCTCTACGTGTATAACGTAGGCAAGGCTAATTTATGGATTATCTCTCAAGACCCCTAGGATATGTCTTTAAGTCAATCTCTCTATCTTAAATCTTGAAAATACCAAAAATATTTACAAAACATCTCAAAATTCCAAAAACAGCCTCAAAACATTTGAAAAAACCCAAAAGGTGCATCTGTCTCATCTTGCCACCACCTACAATAAACTTCACTCATAATAAATCATCATCACCTTCATCCTTTGGTGAAGCAATCAAAAGCAAGTCTAGCAGGTTCTAAAGTGAACACCTAATCGTCAAAGTCTCAAGCCTAGATCAGTGAATCAACAAGTTGGTCAACTCAGAGTATCAATAGCTTATATCCAGTTAATCTCATCAAAACCTTGATCAAAAAATGTCCTAGGAATGTGACCTTCTGGTGACAAACATCAACATGTCACCTTATTTTAGCCTTGGCTAGCAGTACGAAGAACATTAGCTTGTTTTTTTACTTTATCTTGGTCTTTTTTATTTTTGCGCTCATTCCAAGGACCTCTCAATGATGCCTAAAGAAAATAGGTTTAGAGAGAAAGGAATGGGTCAATGATCATTATCTTTTTGTCTACTGTGCTTGTTGGATGTTCTTGTAAAATAACTTGCTGAATACTTTCTTTATTGGGTCCGTCCTAGCAAGGTTTTCATATGTCAAGTGTGAAAAAAAGCACTCCTATCTGATTGTCAAGTCAAATTCCATCACACTAGGCGCAACACCATCTTGGTTCTTTATACCTTGAAGCATTGCACCTATGTGTGTTATCAAACATAAGGAAATTTATGCTCTTTATCTATCCCATCCTTGGATAATCAATACATCATCATCAATCATCATCATATCTAATAAAGTCTCGACAACTAGTGGACTTGTTGGACTTCTGCATCTTCTTGGATTTAAGGGTTCATCCCTCTCATTCTTCTATCTTCTTTCATGCTAATAATGCATCCATCCTGCATCCCCACTTTCATCTTTTATATCATCATAGGACAACATCATCCATCTCACATACATTACATAATCATATAAGATGTTTAAAATAATATAGATTTGTTATTCGAAGCATCTTCCAAACATCTTATTTACATCATCATTATCATATAGATCCATTAGTCATAGCCATCCATACATCCATTTTGAACCTCTTTTTCATGAGATCGAAATCAAATTGAATCTTTTGCTCGATCTCTCGAGGGCGCAATGTACTAATGTACTTATTTTCGCTGGGGCATAAATAAAAAATCAGAAATTTTTAAATTTTGATGTCAGTAGTATCATTATTTGAACCAATACAACAAGTACATTGCTTCAAAGAGGGGCAAAATGTAGACACATAAAATAGACATCATGCATCCAATTTTCCTTTAATCAATTAAAACAATTTATTGATTAATCCCCTATCTTCACTGTATTTAATTAAATAAATCAGACTATTTTATTAAGTCCTTAAGTTCTTATTTGATTCAATAAATCAAAATAATTTAAATCAAATATCAAACCCCTAAAATCCTCCAAGTTAATTAATCTGGATTAATTAACCTCTAATCATAATCATCCATTCTCCATCTTTTGACTCAAATTGAGTCAAATCTAAACTCTCAACTAACGCACCCCACTTGCACCAATAAATCATTTCTTTGATTTATTATTTCTTCTAATTACTTTCAAAAGGGCATCAAGATGGAATATTCCTCCAATTTTGAATCCCCCTCCCACATGACTTGTCCATCCAACAAAGCATTAACTTCTCTTACACATGATCTTACATGTCTCTTGCACAATTCAAATTTGGCATTTAATTCATCTTTCATCCCCCTAAACATGCCATTTCATCCAAATTCAAATTTCAAATTGGCACATTGGCCAAAACTTGCACAACCCTCATCCTCTCACATCTTGACAAGTGGCATCTTTTCATTGGCTTATGAATGATCCCACATTCAACCAAAACCACTAAATCTTCTAACTTTGAATCTATAAAATGCAAAGCATTACAACACAATTGGATACTACTATACAATTTGATGCACAATCTCAACATTGGCATTGGCATTATCTTTCATTTTGGCAATCTTGCTTATCAGGGGTTGGGAAAGGGATTTATTTCCACATCATGAGGAGCACCACTCCCGCTATGAAATAGAGTTTGGTTCATGGTTTTATATGTTTTCATTGAGTTTTCTTGTTGTATTTTATCTTATTTGCATATCTAACATGGTCAAATATTTCATAGGGATGTTGTGATTTGCTAACAATGTTAATTTATGTCAATGTTTAAGCATTTGCATATTTCACCATCCACATTACTTGTCCTTTTATAGCCTTCTGATCCACATAATGAATGTCAAACTCACTCAAGATCATGACCCATTTAGCCAATCTTCCAGATAAAGTTTCCTTACTTAGAAGATACTTGAGTGGATCAATTTTAGCCACAAGCTTTATTGTATGAGCTAGCATGTAGTGTCGCAACTTTTGAGAAGTGAACACTACTCCTAAGAAATATTTTTCAATGAAGGTATAATTTAGTTCACGACTTTTCAAAGTTTGATTGATGTAATATATTTCTCGCTCCTTTCCTGAGTTGTCTTCCTGTGCCAATAATGCTCCTAAGGACACCGACGTGGCAAAAATATACAATATGAGCAGTTCACCTTGCGTTGGTGGAATCAACACTAGTGAACTCATTAGATAATGCTTTATTTTATTAAATGTTGCTTCACATCTGTCTTCCCATTTAAATGGAACATTCTTAAATGTAAGAGATGAGTAAATGGTAGAATTTTATGTGCCAGTTGCACAATGAATCTCTTGATGGATTGCAACCGTCCTTGTAATGAGCATAATTGATTGATGTTCCTTGGTGATGTCATATCAAGAATTGCTTGTACCTTTGTTGGATCCACTTCAATTCCCTTTGCTAACACAATATATCCTAGAAGCTTTCTAGATTTCACCCCAAAGGCACATTTCTTTTGATTAAGTCTCACTTTGAATTTTTCCATCCTATTAAATTTTTTAGATATCTAAATGTTCTTCTCTTGTATGTGATTTGGCTAAAAGATCATCGACATAATCCTCCATGAATGTGTGCATCATGTCATGAAAAATGGTAGTCATTGTTCGTTGATAAGTAGCTCCTGCATTCTTGAGTCCAAATGACATTACATTCTAGCAATATGTACCCCAAGGATATGTGAACGTTGTTTTATCTTGATCTTCAGGTGTAATCTTTATCTGGTTGTATCCCAAAAATCCATCCATTAGTGAATACATAGCATGGCCAATAGTCAAACCTACAATCATATCTATATTTGGTAGTGGGAAATCATCCTTAGGGCATGCCTTATTTAAATCCCTGAAATCTGTACGAATTTTAATTCTTCCCTCTAGCTTTGATATGGGCATGATATTGGAGATCCATTCTGCATATTCTATAGACCGAATGAATCTGACATGTAAAATCTTCTTTAACTCCTCCTTAACCAATAATGCAACATGTGGATGCATTTTTCTGAGTTTTTGCTTCACACGTTTGTCCCCTAGCATGATAGATAGATGATGCATGATGAGATCTGGGTCTAATCAGGGCATATCTGCATAGGACCATGCAAAATTGATTTGTTTGTTCTTGAGAAATTCTATGAACCCTGAGATTTCCTTTTTTGCTAATGATGTGGCCAATTGTAAGACTTTGGGTTGCTCCATAGAACCTAAATTAAATTGATCATCATTGCCAGTTCTATTAGAATAGAAGACCTTTCCTAATAATGTTTTGGAAGAGTGTCAAGTTTCCCATATTCTAGTGCCTTTGACAGGTTTTCACCATTAGATCTTTCTTTTATGTTATTAATTTCATAGCTGAGAAACTTGGCACTTTCCTATCGAAATTTTTGATCTTGTGATTCCCTGGTGGAACTTGTTTTTTATTGGGATGAACAAAGGAAGTTTATGATGGTTTCATCATTTGGAAAAGTTGGGATGTCAATTGGTGCAATTTGTTCCCAATCAATGAGTTCAGGATGAACCAAAGGAAACGGATCATTAGGCTAGGTAAGGTCACTAGTTGTTAGGGTCATGATGCTATCATCAACTTCGTTATGGGAAAGGTCTATGATGGTATCCTCTTGTTGATTATTTGTCTCGCTTTAAATCGAATCATCCTTGCTTGAGTCATGATCGCTTTGTAGAACATAATGAAGTGGAGGCCTTGAGATTTCCCCTTGTATGAATGTAGGTGTGAATTTTTGTATGACATCCACCTATTTATCTCTTGAGAATGTATCATCAAAAATGTCATCCCATTCATATTCATTGGAGTCAGTGTCAAAATTGTCTTCTTGAATTCTAAGAATTGTTTTAGCTAACTCCTCATTGGATGGTCTTTGTGCTACTTCTTCCTTTGTATCCTAACCATATCCTCACCCAGTTTTATCCTTTGGGTGCATTGTTTTTAGTTGGATAGGTTCAACAATACCCTCCTTTCTTTTTCCTATAGGGCCATTTCCTTCATAACCCATTTGTTGCATTATTGCATAACCTTTTCCATATTGCTTTGTGGGTAACTTGATATGTTGTACTAATTCTTCTTTATCTTTATAGAGCCAATCAAGGATAGCTTCATCTTCCATTTCATTTTCTTTGATATATATTCCATCAAAATTGGTGATGGGAACTGAAGCTGAGGCTAAAGCTGTTGTAGCCTTTTGTATGGATGTTGATGTTTGAACATGATATCTTGGAGACATGGGTAGGTTGGAGAGACATAAGGAATATTCTCCCACCCCATTCTCTTTCAATTTTAGCTTGGTGCCAAAATTACTTATCATTTCTCTTGCTTGTTCATTATATTTGGAGGTAGAAATGGCCAATGCCTCTTTGTTATGTGGGACAAATGTGTCCTGAGTTTCTCTTAGATTAGAACAAGTTTGACTACTAATGTGATCGGTTGGTATTGTTACTTCCTATCCATCATATGGAAACTTAAAGTGTTGATGGTAAGTGGATGGCACTGCTTGCATATCATGGATCCATGGGCGACCCAAGAGTATGTTATAGGATAGATCCTGATCTTAGAGAACCTAACAAAATTTATTTTTCACAACAGGTCCCACTCTGATTGGTAACATGATGAGGCCTTTGGGAGCTCTTTCATCATCATCATATTCTTTGATCATAATTTTCCTTCGTGGATCTATAGATTCTTCTGAATATCCCAAAGCAAGGACCAATTTTAAAGTATAAATGTTTAATCCATCTCCCCCATCTATTAGGACATGTCTAATTCGGGCTTTATGAACCATGACCTCTAGGTAAAGTGATGAATTATGCGGATGGGTCATGGATGAGTCATCCTTCTCAGTAAAGGATACACATGTGGGTGAGGACAAGTATCTCACCATGGCTTGAAATTTATTGATATCTAGATCAAGAGACACAGTTGTTTCTACAAGTGTCTTTTCTAGAATGTCCTTGTGTGCAGGTGATATTTTTAGGAGCTCCAAGATAGAAATTTTGGCCGATGTTTTCCATAGCTGATCTACCAAATTATATTGACTTGGAGGGGGAATTTCTACTTTAGATGAACTTCCTTTTACGATGATTTTGGATTGTTCCCTTGTCGTAGCATTGACCTCTCGATATTCTTGCTTACCTTTGATTATGATAGCATTGATTTGTCGATCGTCTGTATAAATATGATTGATAATGGTGTTGTAGACATGATTAATATTCTTTCCTTTGTCACCCGAAGATTCACCTCTCTGATAATTGGGGAGAGGATCTTTAAATGCCTGATGGTCATTATTAGCATTATGTCCCTCAACCATGATAGTATGGTTATCAATCAGATCTTCAACAAGATTCTTTAACCTTTGGAAATTATTTGTCTTGTGACCCTTGCATCTATGATAGTCGCAAAAGTGTGAGTCATTCCATGATGGTGGTTTAACTCGAGGCTCATAATCTCTTTGTGGTGAAAATGTAATTGCATTTTGATTCAACAGTTCTTTAATAATAGATTCTAAAGATTGGCCCAAGGGAGTAAAATTCTATTGATTTGAGAAAAATTGAGATCTCGGCACATTTGAATTTTGATTATTTCCACGATTGTTGATCATATTTCCTTGATTGGAATTATTGCCTTGGGTACTATAATTTATAGCATTATTGCTACATTGAACCCCTGATATATTGAGAACAACAGGCTTTATATTCACATTGTTAGCATCTACTACACCATCATTCACAACATATTTATTTCGAGTCCAAAATCATGACTTGTCGTTGTTGTTGTTTTTGTATGAATTTGGATCTTCTTTATCAAATTTCAAAGCTCCACTCTTGACCAAGGCACCTTCAATGGTAATTGCATTTTCAATCAATTTTTCAAATGATTGAGGACAGTGAAGGTTTAGCCTATAACTCATCTCTTTATTCAAACTGTTGATGAAGATCTCAATATTTTTTGTTTTAGGAACAGGATGGGAATATTTTTCAAACACTCTTCTCCACCTTTGTAAAAAAATGGTCAAAGATTCCCCTACCTTTTGTTTCACTTTACACAAATCAAGCATGATTATCTGGTGTTGGATACTGTAGGAGTATTGCGATATGAATTTATTTATTAACTCCTCAAATTTTATGATGGGGGGAGTGATCTTGGAAAGCCACTCCATGGATTGTCCACCCAGACTTCATGGAAATAATCACATTAAGTAGGTATCTTCATGAGAAAATTCTAAGCTCATATTTCAGAAATCCCTCACATGATCAATGGGGTCCGTTTTCCCATTATACCTATCAAACTTTGGGATTTCACAATGTTTTGGAAAAGGAATCATTTATAGACTCTTGTCAAATGGTATGGACAGATATCATCCAAAATATACTTCTTTGTTGTACCCCCTTGGATTTCCTTTATTTGCCCTTGCAATGCTTTTATATGTTGAGTAAGAGCACTAAAATCATTAATAGGGGCTTCAGGATTTTCTCTAAGCCCTTCCATGTTGAAATTAGTAGGTAACTTAGCTCCTTGATTAGCTAATGAAAGGAAATATCTTTCCTTTTTTGGTTCTAAAAATATTTCCATGAGAGTATGGAATTGGGGATCCTATTCTGCTTCTTGGAGCTTTTCTTCCATTATCTCCTCAGTATTCAAATTATGAATGGGATTTTATTCCCTATCACCATTATCACCAATTTTTCTTAATGTAATTTCCCTTTCATCTCCTTCTATGTGCTTTTGAGATCTTGTGACAGCAGGCATAAGATTTTTCCAAATTTGCACTAACTTGATCAAAAGAATGAAATAGTGCAATTTTGATGAGTATCAAAGTCGGAATAGAATGAAGATTCTATGAATTATGAGATTTCTAATCTTTAGCTCGTGATTCCATGATTGAAAGGATGATGATCATGTTTGCGGGAATTAAACCAAAGATAAAAAATAAAGATTATTTTTCACTTTGTGAGGTTTGATCGTAGCTTTGTAAAAATAAGGATTTTGATAAATGCCTAATGTCCCCTAAGCTCTCTATTGCAGAATTTGATTGGGACTATTAGTGTACACAATTGTAGGTTGGGGAATGTAAGAGGAATGAATACGTTGACTATGATTATGCCTTTGAGAAAGGGATCTTCTTTGAAAGAAAGCTCGTGAGTATAAAGGTTCTAAAGAATAATCATTAGTGAAGCCTCTAACAAAGTCGTGATATTGATGAATAAAGGTTCTATGTTCAAGCAAAACCTTTTGAATTTGGTATAAAAATTTCCTCTTTTTCAATAACTTCTTATAACTAAGAGATTTATTTGGCTTCTTAATCTTCTTCTCTAGGGATTTCTTGACAAAAGTTGTAGACTTCCAGACCCCGACCATAGAAAAAGACTAGATAGATTCTCGGGTGTCAAAAAATTAACGAGGTTCAGAATATAGATGCGCTAAAGTTTTCAGCAGATGTGCTAAAATATCCAGCTTATGCACTAGACTGTTGCAGGTATGTGCTAAAACATAGCACAAATAAGCTAAAACAAAGCATGAATGCACTGAAACAGATCACAAATGCACTAAAACAAAGCATGAATGTGCTGAAACAAAACATAGATGTGCTAAAACAAAGCATAAATTCACCGAAATAGACCGCTAAACTATCCAATTACTGTTCTAAGATAGACATGTTTTGATAGTTAGATGTTTTTGGATGATCTTTATCTGATTTAAATGTGAAAAACATGACAGTAGAAACCAGTTGTTTTAAAAATCCTAAAATCTAAACAAAGAGTGTATGTTCTTGAGATTTTCACGGGTATTTACAGACTCTTGTCAAATGGTATGGATAGATATCATCCAAAATATACTTCTTTGTTGTACCCCCTTGGATTTCCTTTATTTGCCCTTGCAATGCTTTTATATGTTGAGTAAGAGCACTAAAATCATTAACAAGGGCTTCAGGATTTTCTCTAAGCCCTTCCATGTTGAAATCAGTAGGTAACTTAGCTCCTTGATTAGCTAATGAAAGGAAATATCTTTCCTTTTTTGGTTCTAAAAATATTTCCATGAGAGTATGGAATTGGGGATCCTGTTCTGCTTCTTGGAGCTTTTCTTCCATTATCTCCTCAGTATTCAAATTATGAATGGGATTTTATTCCCTATCACCATTATCACCAATTTTTCTTAATGTAATTTCCCTTTCATCTCCTTCTATGTGCTTTTGAGATCTTGTGACAACAGGCATAAGATTTTTCCAAATTTGCACTAACTTGATCAAAAGAATGAAATAGTGCAATTTTGATGAGTATCAAAGTCGGAATAGAATGAAGATTCTATGAATTATGAGATTTCTAATCTTTAGCTCATGATGCCATGATTGAAAGGATGATGATCATGTTTGCGGGAATTAAACCAAAGATAAAAAATAAAGATTATTTTTCACTTTGTGAGGTTTGATCGTAGCTTTGTAAAAATAAGGATTTTGATAAATGCCTAATGTCCCCTAAGCTCTCTATTGCAGAATTTGATTGGGACTATTAGCGTACACAATTGTAGGTTGGGGAATATAAGAGGAACAAATACGTTGACTATGATTATGCCTTTGAGAAAGGGATCTTCTTTGAAAGAAAGCTCGTGAGTATAAAGGTTCTAAAGAATAATCATTAGTGAAGCCTCTAACAAAGTCGTGATATTGATGAATAAAGGTTCTGTGTTCAAGCAAAACCTTTTGACTTTGGTATAAAAATTTCCTCTTTTTCAATAACTTCTTATAACTAAGAGATTTTGGCTTCTTAATCTTCTTCTCTAGGGACTTCTTGACAAAAGTTGTAGACTTCCAGACCCCGACCATAGAAAAAGACTAGATAGATTCTTGGGTGTCAAAAAATTAACGAGGTTCAGAATATAGATGCGCTAAAGTTTTCAGTAGATGTGCTAAAATATCCAACTTATGCACTAGACTGTTGCAGGTATGTGCTAAAACATAGCACAAATAAGCTAAAACAAAGCATGAATGCACTGAAACAAAGCATGAATGCACTGAAACAAAGCACAAATGTGCTGAAACAAAACATAGATGTGCTAAAACAAAGCATAAATGCACCAAAATAGAGCGCTAAACTATCCAATTACTGTTCTAAGATAGACATGTTTTGATAGTTAGATGTTTTTGGATGATCTTTATTTGATTTAAATGTGAAAAACATGACATACAGTAGAAACTAGTTGTTTTAAAAATCCTAAAATCTAAACAAAGAGTGTATGTTCTTGATATTTTCATGGGTATTTAATGAAATAAGCACTTCAAATAGACTCACTCTTAGTTTTCAAAAAGGTCATCATAGGAGACACAACCCACATCTTAAAATTGTGTGAATTCACACAGCCATGTCACCCCCTAGAGGGCACCCATGTTTTTGTCTTTTCCAAGTGCGTACTCAAGGTTAGATTTCTCGATCCCTTGAGCAAACAATCTGTGAAAATTATATGGTGAGTGTCTTGCGGGTAGATTCATCCCTCCCCTTGCATTGTGTTTAATATGATGTTTAGTTACTGACACGGTTGTCTTTCTACACCATGGTTCGTAATAAAGGTATATGTTCGACATGGCAATAGATAAAATCCCTCAGGAGACCTCTCAATATTTAGAACAAAAATTTTGGAGATGGTTATCTTGCTCACTTTTGTTGAATATGGTTTTCCCCAAAATTCACTTTTGATTAGAGAGGGTTGGAAAACCTGGCTTTGGTTGTTCCCACTTAGGTTGTTCCCGTAGGGTGATTACTTTTTCCCACTATGACAAACCTTCTAAAGGACGTAAGAAAGCATGAATTGCATAAAATGAAAAAGGTAAGTCTAGTGTTTTGGTCACCCAATAAAGGGGAGAGCATAAACCTATTACCCAACATTCACAAGAAACAAATGGTTAATTTTAAATCCAAATGACAATTTTCTATGCTAAGTGAAGATTTTGCTTCACAAAAAACATTGGATTCATTTTAACCAAGAAAAAATGGTGTTTGGTGACTATCCTAGGATTGGTTAATTCCAAATTTATGTGACTAGCCTAGGATCGCTTCATTTTACTTTAAAACTGAATTGAAAAATCTCTATTTGTGGATGGCGTAAGAATCATGATTTATTCTATTATGCTTCTGTATGCACTAAAAGAACTGGTAAATGTGCTAAAATATCTAACAAATGCGCTAAAATAGTCAGTAAATGTGCTAAAACAGACTGCAAATGCGCTAAAACATAGTGCAAATGCATTAAAACAGAGCTTGTATGCGCTAAACCAAAGCTCCAGTCTGTCACCTATTAGAAAACCTGCAATAAAAAGATTAAAGATGGGGCAAGGCCCCATGGTGGGCGCCAAAAATGTGTCTAAGAATAATGGTCTAACTAATAAGATAAACTAACACACTAATGAAACATTAAATCATAGGAAACTAATTAGAAAAGACAAAAAAAACTCTAAATAGTAGTAGCCCTTTCAAATGCATCCCATTGTCCTCTATCTCCAAGGATTTGATACACATTACTGGCTCTCAATTGGTGTAAGTAGCAGCTTGTTGAAATGACAACTTAGGAGAACGAGATTTATGTAGCATGCATGTCTATTGCTATGTGATTTAAGCTATGAAGTTGAAGAACTAAAATGCTATGAAATTTAAAATGATTATGCTAAGATGCTAATTTGAATGCAACTATAATGATTATGCTAAATTCACAAAATCTAGGATCCTTTTCAACTCATAAGAGGGTTGTATTTATAGATTTTTGGAGGCAAGAATCTAGCTGACCTAGATCAACAATTGAGTTCAAACCTGTCAAGATGAATGGTGAGAGATTGAGAAGTTAAGAAAAATATGGAAGGTTGAGAGAAAAATGGGAGATGTTTCCTCCTATACAACCTTTTCCATTCAAAAATGAAGGAAATTTGCCATTTGTGCACTTCATTTATGAAAAGTTAGTTGATAGTTGAGGAAAAATCCATAATTAAATAAATAAATTTATTTAATTACATGTGACAAAGAATTAGAAGCTTCCATAATTTAAATAAATAATATTTAGTTATGTGTGAGAGATGATAAAAGCACTTTAATTAAATATATAAAATACTTAATTAAATATGAAAAGAAGAAAGTTTCTAATTAAATATTTTAGAATATTTAATTATAGTGGAGAAAAGAAAGCTTCTAATTAAATATTTTTAGAATATTTAATTAAGTGGAGAGAGAAAAGCTTCTAATTAAATATTTTTAGAATATTTAATTAAGTGGAGAGAAGAAAGCTTCTAATTAAATATTTTTAGAATATTTAATTAAGTGGTGAGAAGAATTATCATTTAAATTGTAAATTTAAACTTGTGATAATTAATATAAATAAATTGTGAAATCTATTTAATTAATTAAGAGGAAGATGATAATAATTAAATAAACTTATTTATTTAATTAAATTAGAAGAATATAGAAAGTGAATGATATAAAAAAATAATTAAATTTATTTATATGTAGATGAATTTAGAAGATTATTAATTAAATAAATCATATTTAATTAATTAATAGGCTTGATTAACTGTGACCATTTTTGGATGTGTACAAAAACATATTAAATTAATAAATGGAAGAAAAACAAGAAGAATTTTTAGAAGCAACAATGGAAGCCAAACTAGAAGAAAACTAGAAACAATCTTGGAAGCAAAACTTGGTGTTATCTAGGAAGCAAAAATAAAAGCAATTTAGGTAGCAAACAAAGAAGTAATAATGGAAGCAATTTTAGAAGCAACAAAAGATACATTAATAGAAGCCACATTAGAAGCAACAAAACATGCAAAAATGGAAGCAAAGATAGATGCAAGAAGCAACGTTATATTGGAAGCAAAATTGGAAGCAAAATTGGTAGTAAATTTGGAAGCCATTTCAAAGCAAAACTAAAATTAAAATTGAAAGCAAAATTGGAAGCAAAACTAGAAGCAAACCTAAAAGTAAAACCTGAAGAAAAACTAGAACGAAAATTGGAAGCAAACCTAGAAGCAAAACCATAGGCAAAACTCGAAGCAAATGTGGAAGCAACACAAGAAGCAAAACCAGAAGCAAAATTGGAAGCCAAACTGGAAGCAACAAAAGTCGACACTAAACCTGGCGCTAAACCTAGCACTAAATCCAACGCTAAATCTGGTTTTGAAGTGAACATACCAATTTGCGTCGAGTTTTGTGCTAGCAGAAGTGTCCAATTCATGAAATCAAATGCACTAAAATCCAGTGCTATTTTAGGTGCTAATTTTCGGTTTTATTGTAGTGTTCATATATCATCCACAAGTGTGTTCTTTCGTGCTTATGTTGGTTGGCCATAGGATCTTGAGGCTGGGGGCTTGATCATTTTCATCCTATCTTACTAATTTTTTTACATTTTAACCCCTATTGATTGGATGGTTGACCACTTTAGTGTGAGTTTGAAGCAAGTTCATACTCTCACTAAAGTGGGGGCTAAATTTAGTGTAGTAAAATGCATACCCTTGAATTTTCACACTTGTTTGGGCCTGCCTTGCTTTATTTATCCTTCTTTATGGCTTAATTTGTCCTATTTTTTGTCAACAAGACCTATGAATTGCATCTTTTTCTGGCTAATCCTGACATTCTCCAATGCATAAACAATAATCCTAATGATTTTGGTTTGTGTTCCTAATTTTTGGTCGGGACTAAAATGCCACTTAGGGCATCTTTTTCCCCTGATGTCCTGGGACCCTAATTTCGAGGCATCTTAATTGGGCCCCTTTTTGGTGTCTATGCCTCAAGTTTCATCACTTGGGACTAAGACTCCACATAGGGTGTCTCAGTCCTCCTTGAGTAATTTTTATGATTTAAATTCAAATTCTAGCGAGATTTAGCGTCCTTTATTCAATGAATTCATATGTCAGCTTAGTGTGATATAATTTTGGGATATTAAGCATAGATAAGTATAAATACAAGGTTCATTCATTCATTTTCATCCTAAGCATTCAAGAGATCATCCTACCAACTTGAGTATTCATTCCTAAGGAAATTTTATGAGATCAAGAGAAATTCATCAAGCATTTGGAGCCATAATCAAGATTCAACCATCATATCAAAGGATATTCTTGTATAATGTGTGTTGTGCTAACATTTGTGATGTAGGGTTTTGATCCAAGCGAGAAAGCAATTCAAGGTCTATATCCATTGAAACCATTTCACACAAGATTGTAGAATTTACAAGGGTTTGGTGAGTTGTATAATTGCATGTTGTTCATTCACCATTTCCCTACATTAATTTATTTTATTTCAAGGTTTAATTACCAACAAGTGGTTTGACCAAGGCAAACCACCATTCACTAAAAATCAACAAGTTTTTACCCTCTTGAATATTTTTGTTTATAGATATAGGTTGAAGTCTTCAAGATCACTTGGAGTGAAAAGTTGTAAAATTTGCAAAGTTTCATTACAAGTTTTTCATCCTCACGAAAAACTCACCTACAGGTCATATTCGTAAGTTTTATAGCTTAAGATCAGAGAGGAAGCAAGTGCAGACCTTGGAGCTGAGGATCACATTCAGAGTTTCCATAAATTCAGATCAGAGCTAATACACCACCTTGGGTATCTTAGTCCTCTTAGAGTTTCCATAAATTTACAGATTTCTTTAGATTCGGTTCCGAGATCTAAAGATTCTATATTTGCCCCGAAAAATAGTAGCGGGATTGATACACCATTTTGGGCGTCTTAGTCCTCCAAGGCACATTTTGGTAGCTTCTTTACATTTCTAGATTCCTCACAACTCCTCCAAACTTCCTAGGTACACACATCATATATCCCTATTGCATAATTTCATTGTTTGCATACCTCATTTAGCTTGTATAACTAGGGTTTGTAGGTTGAATTTTCATAAATATTTTCAAATTATTTGCTTCATGGTGAACCCCTTAAAATATAAAAAGAACTCCTTCCTAGGTATTCTTAATTTTGAATTGAATCACCTTGTGAGGTTGTTAGGGGTATGTGTAGGATCATCATGAAAAAAATAGGCCCTTAAGTGGTAATGAAAACTCAGAAAATCAGAGTTAGGCAACTTGAAGTAAAAATTTGAATAAGTTATTTATATTATTTCAAAAACATGTATAAATAGAATCTTTAGAAAATTGAATTTAGTTTCTAAATTACTAGACCTTTATTTAAAAAAAATAAATCTATTTGTTCAAAATTTGAAATTTCAATGCAGTATTACTTAAATTTAAGGGTAAAATTAAGAAGTAGGTTTCTGTCTGACCACCCTAACCAAAATAAAATAATAATATTTTTTTATAATATTTTAGATATAAGTAGGGGACTCATGTCCCAATGTGATGCATATTTTTTTATAATTTTTTTTCAAGTAAATAATTAATTATGAATTTTTTATTACAACTTTTAGAAAATATAAAATCTCATCTGTCTAACCACCTTAACTTGGTCTAAAATTCATGAAATTTTTAAATTTTTTTTTAATCCTATAGTATTAAAAGCATAGAATGTGACACATGTTTTGGATTCAAAAAATGTGATACCGTTTGAAAGTTATAAATGTTTTTCAATCAGCCTATCAATTAGGACTTTTTTCGTAATTCAAATAGAAAATGAATAATAATTATTGATTAAATTCAAAGTAAAGAATAATTTATATGGGTGGAAAGCTAAGAATATCCTTTAAAAACCCTTTTCATTTCATCAATTTTGGGTAAAAAAAACGTCGTCAGCCACATGGGTTATCATATCACTTACACATCGCCACTTTTTGGCCCATCATGATCTTGCACATACCCTTAGTCAATCCAATTAGGATTCTTAGGACATAATTGAATGGCCTAGATAGAATAGGAAGTCACCCTCTCCCATTTTATCTTTGGTTCACATATAAACCTAGATGATTTTTGGGAAAGAATTGGAAAGGATAACTAATCGTCAATTAACCAATGATTTATTGAGAGTGGATTATTAAAAGCTACAGTTTTAAACATAGTAGTACAATGTTGTAACATGATGTTGGAATGCATAAACCATTATAACCCACAAACTAAAGAGATTAGAACAAATGATAATTAGTTGATTTTTAAGATTAGTAGGAACATTTTCACTTCGTGTTTGAAAATTATAGAAAAAGAAGCATATGAAAAATTCAGTTTCACTTCTTCCTATTAATATTTTTAGGAAAAGAAGGAATAATACAAGAATATCATCACCAATGGATTGTTCACTTCTTCCTATTAATATTTTTAGGAAAAGAAGGAATAATACAAGAATATCATCACCAATGGATTGTTCGCTACAACTAAGAAAGGTAAGTGTTAATTGCCCAAGAAGTTGTAGACAACTCAATTTGTGGATGAATTTTTTGACTTAATTATGCTTCTACATAGATTGAAGGGTAATGATAAAGCCCATGATTTTGAGGATTAGATGTATTTATTTCATCCAAATAATTACTCAAGGTGATCAATATTTGGATTTGTTTCAATTGATATGTAATAAAAAACATTCAATAATTATTAATTTTTTTCTCAATAAGAGTTTTTGCATGCCCTCTTACTTTCATTATGATATTTCTTGTACAAGCCCTAGCTAGCTTTGATACCTACTAAAGTGCATGATCAAGATGTTAAAATTTATGATTATTAGGATAAATTCTAGTTAGAAAAGAGTTACAAGAATTGTAGGCAGATAAATAATACCTTCACCATGAGGATGATTGGATAAATCCAAGGTGATATAGGCTTGAGGATCTCTCAACAAGTAGTGTAGTTAATTGACACATATGGTATTCATTTTATTCAATTCATAGATTCACTTATATCAAGATTGGGTGTTTTTATGAGATTCCTTACTACCCAAATATGTTGAGGAAATTTTTTTCTTAATCAAATTTTGTAGGTAGGTTGAAAATGTGAATAAAAGGTGTCAAGAAAGAAAAAAAGTAGGTGTTGATAGTGTTTTCTACACATCAACAACTCAGACAGAATTTGATATTCTATCTCTCTTGAAACATAAATCTCTATGGAAAAAGAGATAACCCCAAGGTCTCTAATGTCAGGTCTTGACAATGCAAATAAAACAACTCGGAGATAATGTAAAAATACAGGTAATAACAAACGAACCTTATTGTAAGCAAACACTGAACTCGAATTTACTAGATCTAGCAATATGTTGATACTTCAAACCCTAAATTTAACCCAGATAATAAAGAAATAACAAAAGACAAAAGGTTTCAGAGATAATTCCAAGACTAATTCTAACCCTAAGATTGACAATGCAAAAGATAAGATGCTCAAAATGGACCGATCCCTCAAAAACTACTTTTTGTTTAACCCAGATAAATCTGCAATCTTATAGAAATAGTGAAATCTTCTAAGGTATTAAATATTTTCAAATCATGGATATTCATTCAAGAAAACCCTATTTCAATTTGAAATGAACAAACATTCATAATTGAACTAAGCAAAGTTTTAATTTCAGGTTAACTTTCCAAAGCAGCTAACAATCAACTAATTGCAAAAGGCATGGACTAGAGATCACTACAAATATTCCAAGCATAAAACCCTAAGCATCAACAAACCATCTAACAATAAAATTAAGCAATTTTAAAGATAGAATTCCAAGAACCATGCTAGATAAAACTCAACACAAGAAAGATACCAAATCACAATATCCTTTCTTATATTAAATCACCCAAAATGGCAAAAATTCCAGTCTTCTGTTACAACACTTGCTTGAAGATGAACCCTAATTACTGCTCTTACAATTTGCTCAAAGTGTTTCTAACTTTTTCAATTACTATTCTATTCTATATCTTACAAATGAGGCATCATGCTAGATTTATAGAGAAACCCCCAAGATAGGTCAATATAGGGTTTACAATAATAAATGCCACATAATAGGTCGGCCCAAAAGATATACGAAAATAACATGAAATGTGCAATTTGTACCAATTTCATCCAAGTCAGAATGGGTCTCAAAGAACTTGATCCAATGCATGTCAAGGTATAAGAGAAAATAAAGGGAAGCACAAACTCTAATGTAGCCTTGCATTCACTAATTCCCATCATTGTCCTTAGCACGCTCCACTTCACCATGCACTACCAATAATACTCTGTCTAAGTCGGTAATAGGTGGCAGAGGAAAAACCCTAACTTTCCTTTCAAGAGACTTGATTTGCTCCCTTGACTGCTTCACCATACTATCCCAATCAGCCCTATTTGTTTGATACCTGTCAATGAATGCAATGTAAGTTGCAACATCCTCTAGTTGATGTTCAATAACTAGACCTTCATTGATTGGGGAGTAGACATATCACCACCACTTCCTTAACTTCTCCAAACTGAGATGCTTTAGAGCAAACTTCTTTCTCCTTGTCATTATTTCAAAGAATGAGATACACTTAAAATAAATACCAGTCAAAGTGTCATCTATCTACTTCCCCTATTTGTGTATCTTCTTCAAGGCCCTTTGCCTCATTTGCAGAATCTCAAACCATTCCCAAGGCTCTACAACCCTTGAGAAAGGAAGAATTCCATCCTTCACCAGTTAATCCTCAGTGTGCTCCATGATTGTCTTTGTTTTCTATAGTAGGAGATCTATATCCTCCTTATCCTGGGCTAGCATAATTCTCAGCCAATCAACTGACCTCATTGCATCCTTTGCAATTGACAGGACGTCCTTGATGGCACCATCCCCCTTGGTCTACACTCCCTAAAACCAACCAACTGTAGCATGTGTGGTTCCCTTCATATTTTCAAGCTCTGAGATTGTCTCTTGAGGCAAGAAACCTACAGCAGAGGAGGAAGAACCAATGGACTGCAAGGGTATCATCAAATCTTGCAAGTACCTCTTTAGTATCTCATTTTCCTTCTCCAACTCATGTTTAGTTTGCACCTCCTTCCTCAATCGCCCAAGGATCACATCACTAGAGCCTTCATAGTCCTCAATATCTTGTTCCATGGAAGCATGCCCTAAATCGATGGTCTGCATATGATAATCCTTGACAGTCACCCCATCTCTATCATTATTGGGAGCAAGAGTAGAAATATGGGCCACCCTATTGTTCGCTCCATCTCTCTCAATCCTGTAAATGACTCTGGATTTCTTCTTTTTTTTACCTCTTCCAATGTTAGCCAGTAGGTCATCCCAATTGGGAGGAGTGTCCTATGATATAATATGTTTTCTCTTCAGCTCCTTACCCAACCAACCTGGAACAATAGATTATTTTTGAAATGTTATCTTGCCTATCTTGTTCCTACTGAACACTAGGTGCATCCTTCTCAATGCTTGGCTCTCCAGGGGTCTCCCTAACTAAATCCTCCCTTTCTTTACTTTGATCCTCCCCTTTGTCCTATGTTGGTGAAGGAATCTTGACTGGTATCTCCTCCTTCTGAGGGGATTTGTCCTCATGTACCTCTATAGGCGAATCTGCATAAGCCACCAAAGGAGATTGTATTATTTTGTCAATTTTTTCCTCTACATTTTAGAGGTCTCCCTCCTGGATTTCCTCTTCACTTAAATCCTTAGGATCTTCAACATCCTTTTGCTCATCTAGAAAACTGCCAGTCTCTTGAGAAGGGGGAATGTCCTCCTGTCCAGTATAAAGAGTAGTCATAGGAACACTTCCTTTTCTTGAAGTATCCTTTGGGGAAGGATTCCTTGACCTCCTCATGTACACTTTTGTTTTCTCCCTTGAACTCTCTACCTCCACCATAGGTGGCTCAACCTCCTTATCCATCCTGGAAGTCTCCTTTTCCTTTTGTGACAACTTCAAAAGTCTTCTTTTCTTAGATAAATTAGCAATGGCATCCAATTCTTCCTTTTCTTCTTCATATTTCTCAACCCCTTTTCTCCTTGAGACATGCCTTCTATTCTTGGCAATGGACTTTCTTTGTTTCCTTACTTCTACTACCTATTCTGTATGAACATCTCTAATCTTGATTTTGAAAGGAGAGCCCACCTTGGCCTTACCCATTAAGTCATAGGTGCATTGTACACCTTCACCCTCCAATTCTAACATCTTGTCCTTAAGCCACAACTTGGTGTACTTAATCACTAGAGTCATTATTTGCCCCAATTCTGTCTTTTCTTCCTCCAACCAGACAACTTCTCCAACTAGCTTGTCCTTCACAACCTCAAAGATGTGACCCTGAATTAGATTCCCATCCCTTTCAACTCGATAAGGAATTTCCTTTATATTATATAACCGCGCTAAGTCCATTGGCAACTTGCAGAACTTCTTCTTTCTAACTTTGAATTCATTGCCAAGGTTAGCCCAATAGTCTTCAATGTTATCCTTGTGACTATATTTCCTACTAGCCTTCTTTTGTGCCTCACCAGTGATATCAAACTTGGACCTTTTGGAATGGAAGGAGAGACCAAGAGTGCTCATCTCTTGTTTGAAAGCATGGTCTGAATGGATGAAAGGGAATACCTCTTTAGTCCCTATCTTCAGTGGGAAGTCATTACCAAATTCTATCTTATGTTTCTCCCCCTTCACAATCACAACAAAATAAGATATTTTCCTTATGACCTCTAGCAATATGACATGGTATGTTGGGTACCTTCGAAGTCTATAGGGAGCCCTCTAACAACCATCAATTCTTATTTAAGAAAAGGTAGGGAACTAAATGAACCAAGCTCCAAACCTTTTGATCAATTCCTTGGCCTTGTCTAAAATTATAACATGTTCAACACCCTGCAACAACCTAGTGATATACAAGGTGAATGCATCATTCACCCTCCTATAGCTTCCTCCACCCAAGTGTAGTTCCTGATACACTTCATAGATCACATCCTGCCTAAACACACCTTTGGTGCTCAGCCCCTTGTATGGGTGAAACCTTGAAAGTGCATACACCAAATAGGAAGTCATGGTGAAGTTATTTATCTACAGGACATTGCACATTTTCTCATGAATTAATGCACTTATAGTACCTGCCCAGTGGTAATCTATAGCTTGCTCCATCTGAGCAATAACATTGAACATCCAACTCTTAAATATCCCTGCACTTTTCAATCCTACCAACCTGTGGAGGAGTGTGATAGGATCATAGTACTCTCCTCTGAACTTGAGTCTAACCAATTGCTTGGGCAGCTTGGAGAACTCAGACTTAGGATTCTCTAACCAAGAACTGATAAACTGTTGGGAATTAACAACATTCTCCTCATAATACTTCTTGGTTGAATCCATATCAAAAGCCACAACATGTGACTGCTCTAGCATGTCAAAGGTCCGAGCAATGTGCATAGGGTCAAAGTTTGCCACAATCCTTCCTTGGGGGCCAATTATTCTGTGTACCACTATCATAGTGCCTAGCACAATCTAGCACCAACTCATAACACTGGACCGCAAAAGGAAATCTAGCCACATGTGCTAACCCAGACTCCAATGTCCTCCTAGCCAACAAAGGGAGACTCTATGTTGCCATCCCTGCCTTAAAATCTTCATAGTCCCACATTCCAACATTAGTATTAATGATCCCTGACCAGACAGAAGTCAACCTGCTTCTTGGGATTCTACTCTTAATATCCATCTTAGCTTTCTCTGCCTCAGAGATAGTTGAACCTTCAATGCTTGGATCCATTACCTTTCCCTTGCCTTGCCCAACAACAACTTGTCCTAATCTTGCATGAAAAAAATAAAGACACAAAAGTAAGATCCATGATAAGAAAAGTGTCTAAAATCCATATTAAATCAACCATCTCAATGTTCGAGTTTTAGCCCCCTTCACGGAATTCAGACTGGAGAGGAATTCCGAGGAAATTCAAACGAGGCAGAATCCAACGACATAGACATATAAATATCCATATAATCATTTGATATAACTTAGCATAAGTTAATTTAATCATTGAATGCATAATCACCAAGTAAATCCTCATTTAACTATCAAATTCTTGATTCTAACAAAACCTCATAAAAATCTGCCTTAGATGGAAATCCCCGAAAATGGCAATAGTTTAATCAATTCAGGAGAATGAAGGAGGTTCAAAACATTCGGGAAAATCCTGAATGTGCAGATTTTGGCGAAGTCAATACAACGTTACCACTAAAGCCCAATTTTCAGAGAACGGCGAAGCAACGGATCCCGAGGAAATCCAGAGGCAGCGAAAATCCATGAGCCAGGTAAAAACCCGGATTAAAGAACATTACAAAGAACGAAGAGAAAATTGAAAAACTAGAGGAATTCCAACAGATGGGAAATTTTGCAAAGACACTGAAATCTTGAATACCTTTGTCTCTCTCGTCTTCACCCAACTAGATTGAATGATCACAAATTTAAGGGCTTGGAGCTTGACACCAGCTTGACCTAGACCTCCAATGGATCAACCTAGAATTTAAAACCCACCTCCCAGTAAATTGAGACAGATTGGCCATGCCCTAGGTCGAAAACCCTGAACCTCCCGCCATGAATGCACATAATAGCTTGGGTACAACTTGCACGCCCGCAAGGATAGAAATAGCCAAGAATAGCCACCCAAAATAGCACCCCAAGAATGGCACCCGAACAAACTGGGAAATTCCCTAGCTTAGAAATGTAAAACACCAAACTGGGAAGACATAAACCCCCAAAACACCTAGGAATCACATACATTCAACAAGCAAGAGCGTAGCAAGGAATCGCATGGTAGGTGCACAAAGTAAGGCAATCCATCAAAAGAGAGAGAAAAAATCATATAGATACCATGAAGAGAAATCGAAACCCAAGAAGCTGGCGAGAAACCCTAAAGCTCAAACAAAATGCAAATAACGCTCAGGAAATCCAAATTCAACAATTGAATGCACTTCCAAACCCACAATCCAATAACACACCTTAGGTTAAAGAACTCCAAACTCAAATGTCAAGCAAATAATAAAACTCAAATGGCACAAAGCTCCCATAAACGAATATAACACTACCCAAGAATTCATGCAATCACCCATTAATGTGATCGACAAGACAACTTAGACCAAACTTAGGAATCTGAGAGAGCAATATACCTCGGAAAAATCTGAACATGACGGATTTTTGTGGATGACCAAAATCCCTGGACTCAATGAAAAGTAGCCACCACTAGGCTCCGAAAGGAAACCAAAAAAGTTCGACCAGGGTGGATTTTCTTGAAAGAAGTGAAAAACCCGTAATGAACCCAGAACTTAAGGTTTTCAATATAATGGATTATTCCAACCAGCAAGATGACCATCAAAGCACATGCCCAAGGAAGCAAAACCCTAAAATTAGAAAGGTCAAGGCACAAAAAGTGAAAACTAAAAGAGCAAAAAAGAGGGTCCCTACTTTCAATGGGGCATGTGTGCAAAACCTGCATGACAAATGGTGACTCCACTAGGGAAATGCTCCAAGGCATTTCAAGAACAAACTGGAATCAAGAACCCTAAATCTCTGGTTCTAGTCCTTACATCAGGATACCTATGAAAAAAATTTCAGAAACCACAAGCAAGAAGACATTTTCCTATACCAGGGTCCAAGTGTGTGTGTTTGCATTCATTTCTTATTCCTTAGGTGCAACGGGAACTTGAGCAAGTTTGAACAGGCTACATAAAAGTTCTAACTTCGAAATCAAGCTGGATAGAGCCTCGCTGCCAACCAGACGTCCATAGCCCGAACGAGGTTATCGTTGTGAACCTCCCAAGAATAGCTCTACTGCCAGCCAGACATCTATAGCCCTAGTAGAGATACTAGGATCCCCCTAATAAGGTGAAGGTTATTTTGATTTTCAATACTTTCTTTTTCTCTTTTTCTTTTTTTCTTTTTTTTTAATAAAAAAATTGTATAAACCTTCCTATCACCTCATAAGTAATGAAAGTTACACTCAGGGATGAGGAACATAGTGGTACTGAAGTAGAATATAATATTTTTCACTAGGCCAAATTACATAGGAACCGTATGCAATTCCAGAATCTTTAATTTAATATGAAAATGTGAGACCCAAATATATTGCAAAGTTCATCCAAAACAAGTGACTCTAATTCTAAGTACAAGGGGACATTAGATAAAGGAAATCTACCACTTGACTCTGAAAAACTGATTAGATCTTGTAAAAGAAACCTCTAGAACAACCCCAAGCGAATACCCCGTTATATAGATGCAACAACCCTAAGAAAGCAAGAAACCAAAAGCAAAAAACAAAATGGAAAACAGAAAAAAAACCAACCAAAGAAAACCTACACTACCTAAAGCAAACAAGCAAAGCAGATCAGAAAGAAAACCTACTCTAACTATGTACAAGGATGAGCTACAAACAGCTCAAGATTGGAAGTAATGCTTCAAATACTACCCATTTACAAGCAGCAGGATATCCTCACCAGTGAGGGTTTTCAAGCAAAAATTATTATCTCCCATTCTGAAATCTAGTAAGGGCCAAGCTAGAGTTTATCAAGTTTACCATGCTCTCCCTTATGGTCATGGGCCTTATCCCAATAGAGAACCAAGTCAGAGATTCTAAAGGCTTTTACCTTAGCTCTCCTATCAAACCATCTTTTCACTACACCTTGATGTTTAGCTAATTTTTCTAGGGCTTCATCTCTTTTCTCTATAAGGTGTAACAACTTAGCCAAATAGGCTATGTGCTAATCCTCCTCATTATAGTATTTATTAATGAACTGCAAGGTAGGGATCTTCAATTGGATGGGAAACAGAGGTTCCAAACCATACACTAGGTGATAAGGAGAGGTTCCTATAGATGCCTTTTGTCTAGTACGGTCTGCCTAGAGAGAAAATTCAAGTTGGGTGTGTCAATCCTTAAGATTTTGTTCGAGCAGCCTATAGATGACTTTCAAGAGATTCTTATTGGAAGACTCGGCTAGACCATTACCCTGAGGGTAGTAATTGGATGCCAATTTAATGATAATTCCATGATCAAAATCCCAATTAGAAAGTTTTAATGATGCAAATCCAAGATCATTATCACAAACCAAAGAAAATGGACAACCAAAATGATTAACAAAACCTGACTCAAGGACATTAATTACCACATCAAAAGTACATTATTTACAGGCATGAGCTTCAGTCCATCTAGTAAAATAATCAGTTATGGTGATAATATACTTGTGGCCCGCAAAAGATGGAGGATTAATGGGGACTATGAAGTCCATTCCCCATTGGGCGAATGGTTTTACCTCAATGACCAACTGAAGTGGAAGGGCTGCATGTTTTTCCTTACTTGTTGTAGTTTGACATATATGACAAGTCCTCACATTTTGGTGTGTTTCTTTAAACAAATTAGGCTAATGATAGCCTACCCTGAGGATCTGATCGGTAATGGATGATGCAGAACCATGGCTTGTGTCATATCTTTCATGGAATTCAATCATCACTCTAATAGCTTCTTCCTTCCCTAGACATCTTAGGTATACACCCTCATGATTTTTCTTATACAGGATAGCTCCTTTCATCGTAAAACTTCCACTCTTCAGGCATAGGGCTGGCCTGTGAACTGTATTGAGGAGATCAGGACATTGTTGGTTCAACAAATAATAAATTATTTCATCATACTAGTCTCCTGGAGATACCTCTTGAAGATAATAGTGTTGGGTTGTGAGATCAAGACCTGTCTCGACCATTGTCTTCACCAGTCCTTGTCCTCCTACCAATTCCATAGGTTGAATCTCTATATCATATTCTTGCAACATAGTCACCCATTTGGCTTTTCATTCACCTAGCTCATTTTGCATTAACAACAACTTCATTGCAGGATAAGGTACTATGGAAAAAACCTTATTCCTCAAAAGATAGTGTCTGAAATTTTTCACTTCTCTGACCAAAGCATAAGCTTTCTTTTCAACATTGTGATATCTCAATTTTGCATCCTTTAAAGTAGTACTCATGAAGGCTATAGGATGCTCATTGCCTTGATCAAACTTTTGGGTTAACATTCCAGCACATGAGTGATCAAAAGAAAATGAATATATGTAAAAGGACTTAGCATAATCTTTACTCACCAACACTGGAGCCTCAGTAATAGCTTTCTTAATTTCTGAAAATGCCTCCTTAGCTTCTTCATTCCATTCTACTTTTGCCTCCTATTTCAACATAGCATTCAATGGCTTCACTATCTCTGTAAATCAGTGATAAATTTTCTAACAAAGTTAATCTTCCCGAAGAATGATTTCATTTCTTTCTTGCTTATAGGAGGCTGAATCTTCAAGATGTCCTGTATTCATTCAAGATCAATAGCAATACCTTTTTATAAAATAATATTTCCTAGTAACTTTCCCTCCATGACTCCAAAAATGCACTTCCTTGGGTTAAGTGAAATGCCAAACTCTCTACACCTTCGGAATACTTTGCATAAATTTGCTATCTGATTATCCCAGTTCTTAGAAAAAACTATCAAATCATCCATAGAAATAATGATGCACTTACCAATTATGTCCTTGAAATTAATATCCATAGCTCTCTAGAATGTAGCTCCAACATTGATTAACTCGAAAGGAATTCTTCTGTAAGAAAAAGTTCCCCATTTTGCAGTGAAGGTAGTTTTGTGTCTATCTTCATATTATATGATAACCTAGTTGTATCCAGAATACCCATCCAAAAAGGACATCATCTGATATCCATTGAAAATTTGAAGTAATTCATCCAGTGAAGGAACCGGATAGTTATCATTTTCCTATGCTTTGTTTAGATTCCTAAAGTCTACACACATTCTGATTTCTCCATTCTTTTTTCTTACTGGAACCAGATTCACAACCCAAGTTGAATGCCTCACTAGAAATATAATTCATGTTGAAAGCAACTTCTGTACTTCCTTCTGAATTATGGGTTCTAATAGAGCATTGATTGGCCTATGTCTCTATCTGAATGGTTTGTCATTTTACTTTAAGGGGATGGTATGTGTGATGGTTGAAGTATCATATGTCTTTAAATCTTCATAACTCTAGTCTATCACATCATGATATGTCTGTAAGGCATCAATAATCCCTTTTATTTCCTCTAGAGTACAAATCTTACCATAAAAACATTCTTCATGTCATTTAGTGTCCCCATATTATATGTTTCACACTAGCTGTTGAGAGACTCCCTTTTTGGTCATTGTTTATGATCCCTTATCTTATCCCACTCAAAAATTCATTCAAGCTGCACCATAACTCTTGGGATAGTGTTGGTATTCAAGTTGATGATTCCTCCCAAGTCCATTTTTGCCTCTTGAGGCTCTATTTCATCAATGACTTGAGAAGAAAATACATGACAACTTGTAATAAAATCCGAATATGCTTATCATCTTCAAATACCTGGAGCTCGGTAACGTTGTCAGGTACTAAAGGTATTGGAGTGAGTTCAACAGTAAACTTCTTCAATCCTAAAAGCGATAAAGGTTGTAGTGTGCCAGCAACCTACGCCAAAGAGATTGCAACTTGATTCCTACTTCGAGGAATCAACTAGATGTTGAAAGAATCGAATCCATCAATAAGATCCCACACTCTATGCTTATAATTAGTCATCCTCCTATCACGGCATGAATATTGTTTCCTCACTTGCTTGACTACTAACTCATAGTATCCAAAAACTTGTAATATCTCAACTTTCTTCCTTGATGCCATTAACAACCCATGGATTAAAGCGTCATACTCAACAACATTATTAGTGCATTGAAATTGGATTTTGTGAGCAGCAAAATAATTCTTACCTTTAGGACTAATTAGTTCAAACCCTGCTCCAGCTCCTTGCTTAGATTTGGGTCCATTGAATCTTAATGTCCAATAGCGATCAGGCTCTAGTTGCCTTAATTCACCTTTCCTTTTACTGTAAATAGGGTGCTTCTTTGGAAGCATGGGGCCTTTACCCTTATCATGATTTAACTCCTTTTGTATATTGATTCTAACAGTTGGGATTGGGTTAATGCATTATTTTACTTGTTCCACAACAGTCTAACATAAGTCACACTCCAACTCAGAGTGAGGAGCATCATGGACTCTGCACCAATTTGGAAGCAATAGTTCTTTAAAATTCATACTTCCTCCTAGCTATATCTGATTCTCCATACTCCTCTAGATGAATTCCTGAAATTTATCCAACAAACTAAGTTGCTTGTCCTCTTGGTCATTTGTTTCGTCTTCTTGCTCAGTTGGTATTCCAGAACCACTAATCTTTGATATGAATTCATCTAAGGGTACCTACAACATAAAGACCTCTTCATTCTATGAGGTTGATGCAGCCAACACATAATTGCCCATGCTGACCTTTGACACCAATACCTAATTTGAAATATTCTGGTATTCAATGGTTACATACTTCATCCTAGGTTCTCTTTCAATTCTGATCTAATTTGGAACTCCTTTCCATGGTAGCCACATATGAGAATGGTCTTTAGATGTATACCCATTCAATGCCTTGGTGAAATCCCCACCCAAAATCAAACCATAGGTATCAAGAATATCAACAACCTGAATGTTGATCACCTGTTGCACCCTAGGATTTGATGCAAGCTACTTGGGGATCATGTTCAATTCTCCTACTACACTTACATTTGTCTTGTACAATTGAGTGACCTTCTTTTAAGAGGCTATAGGGGTAATACCTAATGCTTTACAAACAACAAAAGTCATAACATTTATAGATGCCCCTGAATCCAAAAGATAATTATGTAGATTCTTCCCAAAGATACAAACAAAAATTAGGAAAGGAGGGGTTTCCATCTTGCCTTGAAACAAACTCAATTGGGTGTCAGCTTGTGCAACTTGACCCTTATCTTTATCTCTCCCTTTGTCTACAGGTGGGACGTGACCTCTAGATGCCTGTAAACTAGAGGATCTGGCAATAGCTTCATTAGCAGTTACTCCCGATGGTGTTGTGCTCGAGTTGAATGACCCCAAGACTGCATTTATAATAGAAGGGACTCTTAATAACTCAAAAGTAGAAAGACTTACATTTATTTTCTTGAATTCTCGAATCACATACTCGCCCAATTGCTCGACATTCATATCAACATGGGTTTCCTTGCAGCCACTAGTTTGTCTATCCTTTGAAACTTTAGCATTGTTTCCCTTTGACAAATATTTTCGCTGGTACATGAGGATAAGGTGGATTATTACTAGCTTGTGGATATAGTGGAGTAGTAAAATTGTTGGGAAGGATAGAAGTAGTGAAGGGACCTCCAGCTTGTGGAATCTTGTTAGGTCTATTCCTTAAATCATACTTCTTTGTTGGTTGCTCAAACATCTAAACTTCTTCAACACCAACTTCCTCCTCATCTAAGGGACCATTATCATTCTTATTTTCCTCATTAAACAATTGAGATTTTTCATCATCATTCAACACCTGCTCTGCCTCATTATCTTGGTCACTGGACTCTTCTTCTAGTTCATTTTCCTCACCTTTTGGGAATGGGGAATCATAAGGATTTGAGGGCACAATCTCCTGACCATTGGAATTGTTCTCCACTTCATACTGAAAGATGGAAGCGAGAGTTTGAAACTCAGATAAATCTAACTCAGAATGTCGGCTTCTCTTATGGAGCCTACACCATCCAGACAAAGCTGCCTTTGCCAAATATACACCACTTGGAGGCTTCTCCTGAGTAGAGGGCTGATCCAATGGGGTAGGAACCCCTCCATTATTAGGTCCAGTATTCCATGGCCTATTCTACCTAGGTGGTTTCCTTCTATTGAATCCTTGTCCACCTTGTTGCCCCCTATCATAATTCTGGCCAGAGCTCTACCCTCTGTCAAAATATTGTCCTCTATCAAAGTTCTTTCTCTCTCTGTTGTAATTAGATTGCATGTTCTTTTGAGCAGCCTAAAGTTGGCTATTCTAATTTCTCAAATAAGTCACCTCCATATTCAGTTTCTTCACCTACTCAGACAACTCATCCAGTTGCTCCTTATCTAGGCCATTAGGTGGTATTGAATTCGTATTACCAAGAGTGTATCTAGGTACTCCTCCAAAACCAATAGCCTGATTCAACACATTTGAATTTTGTAAATATGTAGTTAAACTAGCTTGTTGTTGTGAATGAAGGGGTCGATTAGCCCTTTGCTGAGGATAAGAGGTCATAGGTCAGGCTTGATTTATTGGTGGACCTGGATGAGGGACCAAAGGCAATGAGGGTATTGGATTCATTATGGGATCATGATTAGTCAAAGCCTGGTTGAGATCTTGTACTTGTCTAGGGTGAGCAACAGGTCCTAAGGATGGCAAAGGTCTTGATAAATGTTTCCTCAATTCCGTGCTGACCTTAACAGCCTCTGTATATGCAGTGAGCAAAGTAGTTGGGGGATTAGTCCTCCATTTAAGGAAGGTGGCCGTAAGGTTGTCCAGGGCTTCAAAGTAAACTTCTAGGGAAGTGGCATCATCTACAACATAAGTTGCCTAGATTCTAGAGTAAGCTTGGTGGAATCTATCATTAAATAACCATATAGTCTCGTCAATCTCCCTCTTAACTCTGGTAAACTGCATGTAAAGCTCATATGCGCTAATGGGAATTTTAAACTTTTGTAGAAATGTAGTCTCCAGTTCTGCCCAATTATTTATAGAGGCAGTAGGCAAGTGATTATACCAATAAAAGGCCTCTTCCCCAAGGGAATAAGAGAAAATCATGCATGCAACATCTTCATGGTTAGTTCATCTATCCCTCAAACAGGTCTGGAAAATCCTAATATGCTCCTCTACTGTCCTATTGGGATCATGAGTATGGAACTTAGAGAAAAAATGCTTAGGGTTCTTGGGCATGACATTGTAATTATTGAAAATCAATGGAGATGGGTTTGCAATGAAAGCCACTGGTGGACGTGGGGGCGGTAATGGTTGATTTATGACCGGTTGGGGCTGCGGAATAGGAATTAATTTACAATAGGATGAGGATGAGGATGATGGGGATGATGGAAGTGGTTGAGAGGATGATGATTCTTCCCCTCTTCTGGTCCTTTTTGACCTAGTAGGGGCTTGCAATTCATGAAATTCCTCTCCTCCTAGAGTATATCTGGTTCTTCTTCTAAGCCTCTTAGGAGAAATAGCGTTTAGAAAGTGCTCCAACTTGCTTATTCAAGGCCCTACTTTTAGCGCCAATCTATTGATGGTGTTTTCTACACAACAACTCAGACAAAATATGATAACCTATCTCTCTTGAAAGGTAAATCTCTATGGAAAAAGAGATAACCCCAAGGTCTCTTATGTCAAGTCTTGACAATGCAAATAAAATAACTCAGAGATAATGTGAAAATGCTATTAATCATAAAGGGACCTTACTACAAGCAAATACTGAACTTGAATTTACCAGATCTAGAAATATGTTGATACTTCAAACCCTAAATTTAACCCAGATAATAAAGAAATAACAAAAGACAAAAGGTTTCAAAGATAATTCCAAGACTAATTATAACCCTAAGATTGACAATGCAAAAGATAAGATGCTCAAAATAGACCGATCCCTTAGAAACTACTTTTTGTTCAATCCAGATAATCTGCAATTTTACAGAAATAGTGCAATCTTCTAAGGTGTTAAAGATTTTCAAATCATGGATATACATTCAAGACAACCAGATTGTAATTTGAAATGAACAAAACTTCATAATTGAACTAAGCACAGTTTTAAGTCTAGGCTAACTTTGCAAAGCAGCTAAAAATCAACTAACTACAAAAATTATGGACTAGAGATCGCTGCAAACATTCCAAGCATAAAACCCTAAGCATCAACAAACCATCTACCAATAAACTTAAGAAATTTTAAAGACAGAATACCAAGAACCATGCCAGATAAAACTCAACACAAGAAAGATACCAAATCACAATATCCTTTCTAATATTAAATCACCCAAAATGGACACAATTCTAGTCTTTTGTTACAACACTTGCTTGAAGATGAACCCTAATTACTGCTCTTACAATTTGCTCAAAATGTTTCTCACTTTTTCAGTTACTATTCTATTCTATATCTTACAAATGAGGCATCATGCCAAATTTATAGAGAAACCCCCAAGATAGGTTGGCCCAAATAGGGTTTACAATAATAAATGCCACACAATAGGTCAGCCCAAAAGATATTCGAAAATAACATGAAATGTGCAATTTGCACCAATTTCATCCAAGTCGGCTTGGGTCTAAAAGAACTCGATCCAATGCATGTGAAGGTATAAGAGAAAATAATGGGAAGAAAAAACTTGAATGTATCCTTTCATTAACTACTTCCCATCCTTGTCCTTAGCACACTCCACTTCACCATGCATTACTAATAATACTCTATCTAATTTGGTAATAGGTGGCACAGGAAAAATCCTAACTTTCCATTCAAGAGACTTGATTTCCTCCCTTGACTGCTTCACCATACTTTCCCAATCAGCCCTATTTGTTTGATACCTATCAATGACTACAATGTAAGTTGCAACATCATCTAGCTAATGTTCAATAAGTGGACCTTCATTGATTGGGGAGTAGACATCTCACTACCACTTCCTTAACAGCTCCAAACTAAGATGCTTCAGAGAAAACTTCTTTCTCCCTGTCATGATTTCAAAGAATGGGATATATTTATCATAAATGCCAGTCAAAGTGTCCTCAATCTGCTTCCCTTGTTTCTATATCTTCTTCAAGGACCTTTGCCTCATTTTCGGAATCTGAAACCATTCCCAAGGCTTTGCAACCCTTGAGAAAGGAATAATTCCATCCTTCACCAATTAATCCTCAGTGTGCTCCATGATTGTCTTTGTTTTCTGTAGCAGGAGATCTATATCCTCCTTATCCTGTGCTAGCCAGTTTTTATCCAATCAACCGACCTCATTACATTCTTTGCATTTTATAGGATGTCCTTGATGGCACCATCCCCCTTGGTCTACACTCCCTGCAACCAACCAACTGTAGCATGTTTGGTGCCCTTCATCTTTTCAAGCTCTGAGATTGTCTCTTGAGGCAAGAAACCTGCAGTAGAGGAGGAAGAACCAATGGACTACAAGGGTACCATCAAATCTTGCAAGTACCGCTCTAGTCACTCATTTTCCTTCTACAAATCATGCTTAGTTTTCACCTCCTTCTTGAATCGGCCAAGGATCACAGCATTGGGGCATTCATACTCCTCAATATCTTGTTCCATGGAAGCATGCAATAAATCGATGGTTTTCACATGATAATACCCCGTAGTCACCCCATCTCTATCCTTATTAGGAGTAGGAGTAGCAATATGGGCCACCCTATTGTTCGCTCCATCTCTTTGAATCCTAGAAATGAATTTGGCTTTCTTCTTTGTCTTACATTTTCCATGTTACCTAGTAGGTCATCCCAATTGGGAGGAGTGTCCTCCACTATAATTTGTTTTCTCTTCAGCTCCTTATCTAGCCAACCTAGAACAATAGACTCTGTCTACACCTTATCTTTCCTATCCTACTCCTGTTGAACACTGGCTGCATCCTTCTCAATGCTTGGCTCTCCAGGGGTCTCCCTAACTGAATCCTCCCTTTCTTTAAATTTCTCCTCCCATTTGTCCTATGTTGGTTAAGCAATCTTGGCAGGTATCTCCTCCTTTTGTGGGGATTTTTCCTCATGTACCTCTATAGGCGAATCTACATAAGCTACCAAAGGTGATTGTATTACTTTGTCAATTTTTTCCTCTGCATTATAGATGTCTCCCTCCTAGATTTATTCTTCTCCCAAATCCTTAGGATCTTCAACATCCTTTGGCTCATCTGGCAAATTGCCAGTCTCTTGAGAAGGGGAAATGTCCTCCTGTCTAGTAATAGGAGCATTCACAGGAACACTTCCTTTTCTTGCAACATCCTTTGGGGAAGGAGTCCTTGACCTCCTCATGTGCACTTGTGTTTTCTCCTATGAACTCTCTACCTCCACCATAGGTGGCTCAACCTCCTTATCTATCCTGGAAGTCTCCTTTTCCTTTTGTGCCAATTTCACAAGTCTTCTTTTCTTGGATAAAGGAGCAGTGGAATCCACTTCATCTTTCTCAGCCCCTTTTCTCCTTGAGATATGCCTTCTCTTCTTGGCAATGGGCTTTCTTTGTTTCCCTTATTCTACTACCTCTTCTATATGAACATCTCTAATCTTGATTTTGAAAGGAGAGACCACCTTGGCCTTACCTTTGGGATCCTACCCATGTGACTCCTAAGAAGCAGAATGGGACTCCAAGTCTCCCTTAAGTAATAGGTGCATTGTACACCTTCACCCTTGAATTCTAACATCTTGTGCTTAAGCCACAACTTGGTGTACTTAATCATTGGAGTCATGATCTGCCCCAATTCTATCTTTTCTTCCTCCAGCCAGTCAACTTCTCCAACTGGCTTGTCCTTCATAGCCTCAAAGATGTGACCCCGAATTAGATTCCCATCCTCTTCAACTTGATCAACAATTTCCTTTATATTATATAACCACACTAAGTCCACTAGAAACCTGCAAAACTTCTTCTTTCTAACTTTGAATTCATCACCAAGGTTAGCCAAATAGTCTTCAATGTTATCCTTGTGACTATATTCCTTGCTAGCCTTCTTTTGTGCCTCACCAATGATATCAAACCCGACCCTCTTTAAATGGAAGGAGAGACCAAGAGTTCTCATCTCTTCTTCGGAAGCATGAGCTAACTGGATAGAAGGGCATACCTCATTAATTCCTATCTTCAGTGGGAAGTCATTACCAAATCCTGTCTTATGTTTCTCCCCCTTCACAATCACAACAAAATCACATATCTTCCTTGTGACCTCTTGCAATATGACATGGTCTATTGGGTACCTTGGAAGTCTGTAGGGATCCCTCTTAAAACCATCAATTCTTATGTTAGAAAAGGTAGAGAACTAAATGAACCAAGCTCCAAACCTTTTGATCAATTCCTTGGCCTTGTTTGAAATTCTAACATGTTCATCACCATGCAACAACCTAGTGATGTACATTTGGAATGCATAATTCACCCTCCTATAGCTTCCTCCACCCAAATGTAGTTGTGTATACACTTCATAGATCACATCCTACCTAAACACACCTCTGGTGCTCAACCCCATTTATGGGTGAAACCTTGCAAGTGCATACACCAAATAGGAAGTCATGGTTTAGGTCTTTGTCTATAGGACATTGTACATTTTCTCATGAATTAATGGACTTATAGCACCTGCCAAGTGGTAATCTATACCTTGCTCCATCCGAGCAATAACATTGAACATCCAACTCTCAAATACCCCTACACTTTTTAGTCCTACCAACCTACTGAGGAGTGTGATAGCATCATAGTACTCTCTTCTGAATTTGAGTCTGACCAACTGCTTGGGTAGCTTGGAGAAGTGAGACTTAGGCTTCTCTAACCAAGAATTGATAACCTGCTGGGACTTAACAACATTCTCCTCATAATAATTCCTGGTTGAATCCATATCAAAAGCCAAAACATGTGACCTATCTTGCATTTTAAAGGTCTGAGCAATGGACACAGGATCGAAGTTCGCCACAATCCTTCCTTGGGGACCAATTATTCTCTGTGTACCCCTATCATAGTGCCTAGCACACTCTAGCACCAACTCATAACACTGGACCATAGAAGGAAATCCAACCACATGTTCTAACCTAGACTCCATTGTCCTCCTAGCTAATAAAGTGAGATTTTGTGCTGCCATCCCTGCCTTAAACTCTTTGTAGTCCCACATTCCAACATTAGTACCAGTGATCCCTGATCAGACGGAAGTCAACCTACTTTCTGGGATTGTAATCTTGATATCCATCTTAACTTTCTCTACCTCAGAGATAGCCAAACCTTCAGTACTTGGAACCATTACCTTTCTCTTGCCTTGCCCAACGACTTGTCCTGATCTTGTCTGCAAACAATAAAAACACAAAAGTAACATCATTGATAAGAAAAGTGTCTAAAATCCATATTAAATCAACCATCTCAAATTTTGGGTTTTAGCCCCCTTTGCAGAATCCGGACCAGGCGAAATCCAGTGACCCAGGCATATAAATATCCATATAATCATTTAATTAATCAATATAACCAAGGAATCATTTGATATAACTTAGCATAAGTTAATTTAATCATTGAATGCATAATCACCAAGTAAATCCTCATTTAACTATCAGATTCTTCATTCTCACAAAACCTCAAAAAAATTCGCCTGAGATAGAAATCTCCAAAAATGGCAATAGTTTAATCAATCCGGGAGAATGAAGGAGGTACAGATATTTAGGAAAATCCTGAAAGTGCAGATTTTAGCATAGTTAATACAACGTTACCACTAAAGCCCAATTTTGGGAGAACGACCAAGCAACAGAGCCTGGGGAAATCCGAAGGAAGCAGAAATCTACGAGCCAGGTAAAAACCCTAATTAAAGCACATTACGAAGAACAAAGAGAAAATGGGAAAACTCAAGGAATTCCGATAGATGGGGAATTCTGCAAAGACACTGAAAGCCTGAATACCTTCGTCTCTCTCATCTTTACCCAACTAGATCGAATGATCACAAATTTAAGGACCTGGAGCTTGACACTAGCTCGACCTTTACCTGTTGTGGATCAACCTTGAATTCAAAACTTACCTCCTAGTAAATTGAGAGGGATTGGCCATTCCCTAGGTCAAAAACCCTAAACCTCCTACCATGAATACACATAACAACTCAGGTATAACTTTCTTGCCCGCAAGGATAGAAAGTTCATGGAAAATACAAGCAAGCTACCCGAGATAAAATTGAAAGCTAAGCCCAAAACAACCACCCAAGAATGGCACCTGAACAGAATGGGAAATTCCCTAGCTTAGAAATGCAAAACGCCAAACTGGGAAGACATAAACCCCAAAAACGCCTAGGAATCATGTACATTTAGCAAGCAAGAGCGTAGCAATGAACTGCATGGTAGTGCAAAAAGTAAGGAAATCCATCAAAAGAGAGAGACAACATCGTATACATACCATGAAGATAAATTGAAACCCAAGAAGCTGGCAAGAAACCGTAAAGCTTGAACATAATGCAAATAATGCTCGGGAAATCCAAGTGCAACAATCGAATCCACTTCCAAATGCACAATCCAGCAACACACCTCAAGTTCAAGCACTCCAAACTCAAATGGCACAAAGCTCCCATAAACCAATATAACACCACCCAAGAAGTCATGCAATCACCCATTAATGCGATCAAAAAGACAAATTAGACCAAACCCGGGAATCTGATAGAGCAATGGACCTCGGAAAAATCCGGACATGAAGAATTTTCACAATGAAAAGCAGCCACCATTGGGCTCTGAAAGGAAACTGGGAAAGTCCGACCAGGGTGGATTTTCCAGAAAACTGTGAAAAACTCGGAATGAACCCAGAACTTAAGGTTTTAAATATAAATAAAAAATGGACTATTCCAACCGGAAAGATGAAAATCAAAGCACATGCCCAAGCAAGCAACACCCCAAAAATAGAAAGGGCAAGGCACCAAAAGCAAAAACAAAAAGAGTGAAAAAGAGGGTCCCTACTTTCAGTGGGGCATGTGTGCAAAAACTGCACAACAGTAGGTATTTAGTTCCTTATTGGACTTGGGAACTACTCCTACAATTCTATGTATTATGCTCTTAACATTGAAAAAGAATTAGTGAAATATATAATGTAGTTCTATGAAAGGAGATTACCCATTGATAATAACAATTTTATCAAGGATTACCTACAGTTGGATCTTGGTTTCCATCATTTTCAAAATTTAGAAGATTATTGGGTAGACTATGTTGATAAATATGAAGATCATAAAAGGAGTTGGATGGGGTTAAGTTCAAGCCATATAGTGATATTTAGATTAGATTGGGATATCCAATGTCTAAATGATGATGAATCTATTTTGTTGGGTCTTATCTTTATCAATCACATATGAACCAAACCAATTATTTATATAGATTGGAGTATGAAGGAGATTAAAAATATTAAAGAGAAAAAAAAAGTGGTGTTGAGAAGAAATAAAGATTGGGTGGTAAGGAAAAATGAAAAATAATAAAATGCTCCTCCAAAATCTCAAGATACTCAGCTTCAAGGAGCGAGTAGTCAAGTTCCCTTAGGATTAGGTATGCAATCATCACCCACCAAACAGATGAATATGGGAGGACAATGATATGGTGATGAAGAAATTTTGAAGAAAGGGATCTAGAGAAAACCCATGGAGAAGATGCCCCTAATCTAGTACCAGAAGACAAGGAGAAACAACTAGCTAAATAAGAAGAAATAATAATTGTGTCTACTTCCCCTTCATAGGAAATTTTATTCCTTTTTCTCCCAAGTCTTCTCCTCATGGGGAAACACAAAATTCTCTTAGGGTTGTTCCTAATTTAAATAATAATTCTCAATTTAATCCTAATTTTCCAAATATGATCATAAAATGGGTAAATTAAGAGCATAATTAGGTCCAATCACATAGGAAGCAGCTAAATGTAATGTGACATTATCAAGGGTGGCACTTTATAATGCTATTGTATATAAAATTGGCTCAATTTGAGCTATTCATCTTTAATCATATTATGTAAGACTTAAAGAGTATTTTTTTCCCTACTAGAGGTTAAAGATGGAGACACTTAATCTCACTCATATAATTGTCTATCCACGCCATTATCTAATCATAAATGCAACTAATTGCCCATTTTTTACATTCTTTTTCCTTTATTGTTGATGTATATTTATAGGATTTATGGAGACATATTTTTTAGAGATAAAAAGGTATTAAGGTTAATCACTATGCATGAGAAAAGCCTAACTACAATATATAAGAATATGAAGATAATAATTTATCAAATATACAAAAATGAAAATAAAAATCTTTTCAAATGCAAAAACCCTAAGTTTGTTGAGAAATATGAGGGAAATACTAGGTCATTTAAAATAAAATAGGTTTAGAAAAATGTAAAAGAAAATAAATTATTTTTTCCAAATAATATGTTTTATACTAACTTATAAATTAATGGATTAACATAGATAATAGATATGGGTATGTGCAGGATCATGATGGGTCAAAAAGTGGCGATATGATGGGTATGTGGCTGGCGACTTTTTTTTAACCCAAAATTGATGAAATGAAAATGGTTTTTAAAGGATATTATCATCTTTACTTTGATCATATTTGAACTACGAATAAAGTCTTGATTGATAGGTTGATTGAAAAGAATCTATATCTTTTAAATGGTATCACATTTTTTGAATCCAAAACATGCATCATATTCTATGCTTCACATACTATAGGATTAAAAAAAAAAAAGAATTTCATGAAGTTTTGAGCAAGTTAAGGTGGTCAGACATACGAGTTTTTATATTTTTCTAAAGTTGTAATAAAAAAGTCATAATTAATTATTTACATGGAAAAAAATTACAAAAAAAATATGCATCACATCGAGACATTATTCCTCTACTTATATCTAAAATATTATAAAAAAATATTATCATTTTATTGTGCTTAGGGTGGTCAGACAGACACCTACTTATTTTTTCCCTGAAATTTAATTACTACTGCATTGAAATTTCAAATTTTCACCAAATAGATTTTTAAAAATAAAAATAAACATAGTAGTTTAGAAACTAAATTCAATTTGCTACAGATTCTATTTTTACATATTTTTGAAATAATATAGATAACTTATTCAAATTTTTACATCAAGTTTTCTAACTCTGATTTTTCTGAATTTTTTGCCAATTAAGGGCTTGTTTTTTCCTTGATGATCTTGCACATACCCATATGTGGTATGAATATATATTGGGAAATTGGAATTTTGAAATTTAATTAATGAAAATAAACATGAAGGTTAATTACAATTAGCTTTAGGTAAGATGAATGTTGAATATGTTTGGTTTTTATTAAAAGCAAGGGAAGGGCCCTCATCCCAAGACAAAAAAAACATAACAAAAATAGAAAACCTAAGAGAAACAACTCAAGGATTGGAGCTTGAACCTTGTAAATTTTCCCCCAATGGCTTGTCAATAAAAAAGGAATATATTTCTTCCTATGTTGCACAACTATCCATGAAGAATCAATAACAAAATTTTAATAATTTAGACATGAATGGGGATAATATCCTTCAGATGGACTAATAGATGGACCAAAAATAACTATAGGATAAACCACTATGTCTAAAGCTGGAGCAATAGGAACAATAGGAGAAACAACCATGTAAAAAATTGGAGCAACAAGAGCCATAGGAGAGACAAGACCTTCATCAACAATAATATTATTCATCTAAGTAGAAGGAGAGGAGCCCTGGAAGGTGGTAAATCTTCACTATTAGTAGATGAAACATCATCAAGGTACACAACTAGATGGTCCAAGAGAGCATTCTTCTACCAAGTGGAGGAATACACAAGATGAGAGCCATGTGGATATTCATGAGCCAAGTGTCCAATAGAAAAAAAATGTCTCTAGTGAAATGAGATTTGTTCATAATCCACAAGCTAAGATTGAGACCAACAATTAACTTGAAGCACAATCTCACTAGGTTTAATGCCTAAGTACAATCAATCTCCACCAAAATACGAGCATAGGAAGTGTGAGTAAATTTATTGGAAGCCATGTCCACTTTCAAGAACCTACCAAGAGCATTACCTATGCCTTCAAAAGTTGAAGGGAACCAAAACTATAAGGGAAGATAAGGCAATCTCACCCAAACAGAGAGAACATCAATGGATTCCTTCAAGGGATTAAAAGAATGACCCCAAGGCCTCATTGATAAGGGATGAGAATCCAATAACCACAAACCATAATCCAAGACAACTTTTTTATCCTCTAAATAATTTAAAAAGATAACAAAGAAAACTATAACAGAATGGTAAATCTTAATCTTACTCTCCACAAAAGGTGTCCAACAATTCAAGTTCTAGAGTGTTGCAAAAATGTGTCTCAACCTTGCAATTTTATATGGTTTATTTATGATAGGTATTGATTGATAATGTAAATACTGTACACTCATAGCAAGATGTAGATTTTGAGACATTGCCTCAGAAAAAAAAAATCGCTGACATGTCAAGTTTTTTTCCTGTTGACACTTCAAGGATTTTTCCTACTGACACGTCAACGTTTTTTCCAACTAACACATCAAGGCTTTTTCCTATTGAATCATGAAATATTTTTTGTTAATATTTCAAATTATTAATGACCTTGTAAACCCTAATTCTAGAAGGTTTTAAAAGCTTGTTATAAGTAGGTGGGATGTATGTAGATAGTAGTGTATTTCTAAGAGTTTGATAGCTTGGTTGTCTCATTATCTTTGTTGTTGATACTTATGTGAGAAGCTTTCTCTGCAAGTATATTGTAATCTTTTGATTTTTGAATAATATATTGCGCGGCTTTTTGGAGCATGGGGTTTTTCTCCTAAAAGGGTTTTTTGCATGTAAATCATTGTATTGTGATATGCATGATATTTGTGTTTATTTGTGTTTATGTTTTTGTAGCTATTAAAGATCTATAAATTTTTATATTTTTCTGCTCTCAAGATTAGTGTAGGAAGTTGTTATGCTACCTTAAATTATTTACATAGAGATGTAAATCCAAGAGAGAAGACTCCAATTTCTAGAATCTACAGATTAGGTACTTTCTAGAGAAAAAAATCAATATGTAATCTAAAACCTCTTGTCCGAGAGAGATCAGGGGAAAAATACTTGCACAGGGAAGGGGAACCTATGGGTGAACATTAGAGCCCACCCCTGTTAATTTTTATTATCAGATATTCAATAACCAGAAATGCATCACATAAGACAATGAACACAACAAGATACCCTAGGAAAACCCTTCAACTTGAGGGAGAAAAACCCAGCAAATATATCTCTTATATATTAAAGTAATAAGATCACAATACTGCTCCCAACTCAGGCACAACACAATGTCGATTTTGATACAATGAATAATCTGACCTCTTCTAGATGTAATAATACAAATGAATATGTTTCTCCTTTAAATCGATCTGTTGTAGCAAAATGACGATCTGTTGCTCAGGAAAAAACTTGTTCTAAGAATGTGAATTATGATGAATCAACTTGAATGAAAAAATGAATGAAACGATCTCATATATATACAAATATGAGGAGAGTTTGCATCCTTTCATGGTGAAAATTCAGCCTCCAAAGAATACGTCTTCCATGAAGTGGTGTGATTAACAAGCAGAGTTCGACCACATAAAATTATTATTATTATTATTATTTAGCATTAAGTGAAGCACCTCTTCACTAAAGAGTATCACCAATAATTAAATAGTCATCGGGCTATATTTAATTTATTGGCTTATAGAAAATTGTGGCTGGAAGTAAGAGGCCCATGACTATAAACATCAACACTCTCCCTCAGCTAGGGAGGAATATTTCTAGTTATGCAAGTCATATAACCTCATTGTGATGCCAACCACCATGGCTACTCCCATATGTGGAAAGGAGCATATCACCTCATCATGATATCAACCATCATGGCTATTCCCATGAGTGGTATATGTGCACAAGTTCCCATCATGAAATCACTCAACATGATGTCATCATCTCATAATGACGTTCACCATGGCTACTCCCAAAGGGTGAAAAGAACAAGTAGAAGAAAATTTTCAAAGACTCTCTGACGTGGTGTTTTCATGGAGTCACACACATGAAATCCACTATGGCTACTCCCAAAGGATGGAAACAAGGGCTTTCACCTCAAATTTTACTCTAGAGAGAGGCTTGGTGAAAAATTTTGTCATCTGCTCATCGGTGCTGATATACTTCAATTGGATAGGTTTTCTCAATACCATATCTTTGATATAGTGGTATTTGATCTCAACATAATTTGTTTTGTCATCAAACACTGGATGGACAAAAAGATTCACATAGATTTGATTATCAGAATGAATGACAGTCAACTCCAATGATTGTCTAAACAATCCTGCAAGGAGCTTCTCGAGCTGCCACACATGTTGCAATATACTCTACCTCTGCGGTGCTTAGTGCTACTGAAGACTGCTTCCTACTACACTAGGAAATCATCATAGACCCCAAATTGAGATAACATCCATAAGTGCTCTTTCGATCAACAATACAACCTGCCCAATCAAAATCAGTATAACCATGCAGATTCAAGTCTACACCAGAAGAATATCTCAAGCCATATCCAACTATGCCACACAAGTATCTCAGGATATGATTCACTGCAACTAGATGTAATTCCCTTGGTTCAAACATGAACTGAAAAATTACACTCACTACATAGAAAATATCTAGTCTAATATTTACTAGATACATCAACGATCCAAAAAACTACCTATATATAGTAGGATCCACCAGATCTGAACTAGCTGCATCCTCCTTTAACTTCTGAAAAATGGTTTTCATAGGTGTAGACATGGATTTACAATCTATCATACCAAATCCCATTAATATGTTTATTGTATACCTCCCTTAACTCAGAATGATCTCATTAGGCCTTTTCCATACTTCTAAACCAAGGAAATAATGCATGTACTTAACATCCTTCATTTCAAATTCAAAATCCAACTCCTTCTCACATTTGATAATGGGATGTTCTTCTCTAGTAAGAAACAAATCATCAACATAGAGAACCAAGATCAAGGTTTCACCATTAATTACCTTGAAATATAGATTTGAATCAACATCATTCTTGGAGAAGCCCAAGCTCAGCAAGTATCGATCAATCCTCTCATACCAAGCATGAGGAGCCTTCTTAAGGCCATACAAAGCCTTCTTCAGTCTGCAAACATGAGACTCTTTCCCATGAACCTCAAATCCATCAAGTTGCTCAATGTATACCTCTTCTTCAAATACACCATTTATAAATGTTGTCTTCATGTCCATCTGGTTTAACTTCCATCCTTTAGTTGATGCAATGGCAATGATAGTTCTGATGGAGGTATAACGAGAAACTCAAGAAAATGTTTCCTCATAGTCTATTCCCTCTTTCTGAGAGAATCCCCTAGCCAAAAATCTAGCCTTGTACTTCTTAATGCTTCCATTAGTTGCATGCTTGATCTTGAAAATTCGCTTAGAATATACAACAGATTTTCCTTCTGGTCTAGGTGCATCTCGAACATCGTTCTTGAGGATAGATTGATATTCTTCAGCCATAACATCTTTCCATAATTTCTGACTTGTAGCTTCCTCAACACTGAAAGGCTTAGACTCAATCATTTGACTCATCAATGCAACATAGTTTGAAAACTTCTGAGGTCTTTTTCTTTCTTTGAATGTTCCTCTAGGGGCTTCAAACTTCTCTAACTCCTGCATTATTTTCCTGGCCCATAGAGGTCTCTTTTGATCAATAGCAATATCTTTAGGCCCATCAATAAGTTCCAAAGGCTCAACCGGATCATCGTCTTATTTAGAATCAGTAGCCTCCCTTTGAATCTTAGAGTGTGGTCAACTTTCATACCCTGAGGAGACTCTTGGTCTTCATTGTCTACCTCCATGTGAGAGCCTTTAGATCTCTTGAATGCAACATCTTCTTCAAATGTAATATCCTTGATGATCTCTATCAGTTTCTGACTTGGAATGTGAATCCTATAGGCTTTTGAAGACTCATTGTAGCCCACAAATACTCCCTTCTTGCTAGATGGCCCCAACTTTGTCCTTTTATCTTTAGGGACATGAACATGCACAGGACAACCAAATACTCTCAAATAGCTGACTTTAGGCTTCACACCTATGAAAGATTCTTCATGAGTCATGCTCTCCAAGATAGATGAGGGCTTCAATTCAGAACATACACAACTATCCTAGAAGCTTTGGCCCAAAGGAATATTTGTAGAAATATCATGAATCATGGCCTTTGTTGCTTCTACAATAGATATGTTCTTCCTTTTAGCTACACCATTTTGTTGTGGATTGTAGGGAACACAAAACTCCCTCTTAATTCCTACTTCAACACAAAAGTTACAAAAGCTTCCAAAGATGTATTCTCCTTCGTTGTTAGATCTCAAAAATTTGATCCTCTTCCCAGACATGTTTTCTACTTGATATTTAAATTCCTTGAATCTCTCAAGTACTTCCTTAGATTCTTTAGTCTTTAATAAATAGATCCAAGTCTTTTTAGAGTATTCATCAATGAAAATTACATAATACAAGAAAACAATCAAAGAAGCAACAAACATTGGACTGCACAAACTAGAATGAAAAATATCTAGAATGTATGTAGATCTACTTTCAGTACTATAAAAGGGTCTTTTAGTATTCTTACCCAATGTGCATCCTTGGCAAGTTCCTTCATGTTCCTGGTTGAGTTTAGGAATGCCTGTGACCATCTTCTCCATGGTTGGAAGTGCACTGAAGTGAATGTGAGCAAGTCTTCTATGCCAAAGCTCACATGAACTTGATGTATCATGCAACAAGACCTATAGTGGATGAGTCCAAAGTCTATAGAGACATTATTTCTGAACACCAATCACTCGAGTTGACTTGATACTAGAGTTCTTTGGCCATGCAAGAAATTTTCCTTCATAGAATGCAACATGATATCCCCTATCTTCCAAGGCTTGAATAGAGACAAGGTTCCTCTTGATTCTTGGTATAAATAGTACATCACTCAACTACAAGGAGATGCCAAAATCTAAGTGAATAGTGGAGGTCCCAACACCTTTCGCAGAATATTATGCATCATCTCCAATTATGACTTGAACACTTGTATCTCTCATTACCAAATCTGAAAGATGTTCTCTAAATCTAGTAATGTGATGGGAGGCACCACTATCAATGAACCAAGTGTTTCTATCTGCTAGAACATTTCTTAATAAGGCAGAATAGAATATAAATTCCTTTGAATCCTTTTGAGGAGAGATTTAACCCATGTTCCTAAATGAAGCATGTTGTTTTGGTCTAATGGGGAAATCCTTTTCATAGTGACCAAACTTGTCACATCTAAAGCACTGTAGGTGGGAAAGATCTTTCTTCTTCTTAAATGGAGGAGCACCATCAGATCTTATATCTTTATTCCTCTTGGAGTAGCCTTTATTTCCTTATTTTCCTTTCTTTTTCAAAGATTGAGTGGTAAGTACATGAATCTCCTCATTGGTAGAGCTTTTCCCATTTCCTCTTGAATGTAATTTTCCCTCAATCGATCAAACATTGGTAGATTTTATCTTGCACTAATGCCTTGGATATATGGTTCCCAAGATTTAGGTAGACCATTAAGATCCAACATGGCTAAATCCTTATCATCAACCATATGCCTAATGATAGAGATTTGATCTCTCAATTCAATGATCTTCATGAAGTAGGACATGATAGAATCTCCCTTTTCCATCTTGACATGATGAAGATGTTTCTTTAGGGAAAGATCTCTGATTGTGTTATTGAAATCATACATTTCCTCCAAGGTTTTGAATATTTCTCTTGTTGTATTCAACTTGGATATATATGGAACAAGGTGGTCCTTCATGGAATCAACCAAAATATTTTTCACCTTGGTGCAATTCTTCTTCCATTTAGGCTTCTCATTTTCATCGGAAGGTTCAGGAACTTCGTCCTCCATGAACTCATTAATCTCATTTTCTTCCAAAGCAAGCATGACTCTAAACTTCCAATATGTGAAGTTTCATGTGCCCTCAAGTCTATCTTCGATCTTGAGCCCATTCACCATCTTGACAATAAGATAGATGCAATCAAAGATGAGAATAAGAGTTGAGGGTAGCATTGTTTGAATAAGTCTGATCAAGATATTCCTTATACCCACTCTAATATCATGTTATATTTTATGATTAGATATTCAATAACCAAAAATATAGCACATAATACAATGAGCAAAACAAGATACCGTAGGAAAACCCTTCAACTTGAGGGAGAAAAACCTAACAAATATATCTCTTATATATTGAAGTAATAAGAGCAGAAATCTGATTACAACTCAGGAACAACACAATGTTGATTTTGATACAATGAATAATCACACCTCTCCTAGATGAAATAATACAAAAAAATATGTTTCTCCTTGAAATCAATCTTTTGTAGCAAAATGACGATTTTCTGCTCAGGCGTGAACTTCTTCTAAGAATGTGAATTATGATGAATGAAATTGAACGACAAAATGAATGAAAAGATCTCATATATATAAAATATGAGGAGAGGTCACATCCTTTCATGGTGCAAATTCGACCTCCAAAGATTACATCTTCCATGAATTGGTGTGATTGACAAGGAGAGGTCGGCCACATAAAATAATAATAATTATTATTTAGCATTAAGTGAAGTGCCTCTTCACTAAAGAGTACCACCAACAATTAAATAGTTGTTAGGCTATATTTAATTTATTTCCTTATAGAAAATCATGGCTTGAAGTAAGAGGCCCATGATTGTATACATCAACAACCCCAAACTTATTGGACCACAACTTCAACAAAGGAAGAAGCACCCCTAGCCTTCAAACTAGGAGACTTTACACTACACGTCTGCACTATAGGAGACAAAGGGGTTGCAAAATCTTGCACCACAACAAACAATATGACCTGATCATCTAGAGGAGAGGCCACAACATAAAAAAACAAGTCAACCACCAAATCGTTAGCAAGCGAATGGATGGAAAAACTTTATTTGAAAGTATAGGGGAGTGAGAGGAGTGAGGAGAGATAAAATGAAATTTAATTGTTAGCATTGAATATAGTTGCTAAGTATGTTTGCTAACACATATAAAAATAATTGTTTTAGGTTGAAAAATGGCCTTATATATCATTTTTCTACCTTAAATCTAAATATTTAGTCTACATTATGATTATATTGTTCATTTTTATCTCCTAATTTATCATTAGAGATGTTTTCCTTTCCTAATCTATTACTTGGACTATTAGTATTTAGAAGTACCTCAAGAAGATAGTAAAAGTGACTAGGAATCATGTTCACATAGTTCAAAATTTAATAATGATTGGATTTATGATCATTCCAATGATGAAATATAAAATCCTAAGATGAATTTATAGATCTAGATCCATTTCAAATAATATAATATTAACTAGAATGTATGTTTATAATAAAATATCTTATACAAGGATGATTATGAGATTTCAAATGAATGGAACAAAATTTATTTTAATGAAAGGACATAGTAACTGTTTGTACAAATAATGTGTCTACTTGGCTCTTGGAAAGAAATGAATGAATGCGAGTTAGTAATTTTTTATTTTTTTTATTTAACAATTTTAGGGTTGAAATCTATGAATGTTAGGTAAAAATCATACAAAAAAGATGACCTAGGACATGGAAATGGTAAAATTAAGATGGAGAAGTAATGTCTAGGGATAATTTCATGGATAAGAATAATACATAATTAATCTAGGTGAATATATTATAATTGGTGTGGATATTTATAAGGTGGGGAACTACAAGCCTCGACTTGGTTATAGATGGCTTTCACGATACTTTCCTATGATCCAAAGTTTGAACCAGAGGTGGCTTCTTCAATCCTTTGCTCATGTCTTGCATAAAATATTTGCTGCTATTTGGTCTACAAGTATTAGTATGAAACTTGTCCACTTTGCTTCATGTATTCTTTTCCAAGGCTTGCCTGTGGGTTCTCAACTTGTTCACTTGGGGGTCCAGGATCCTCACTGCCCTTTTTGTGGACAATTTGAGACTTTTAAGCATATTTTTTGGTTTTTTCCTAGAGCTCACCAGCTTTGGACTTGGATTCATGACTTCTTTTGGCCCTTTAGGCCAGAGCCTTTCTCCTGGCATATGGTTCTACTGGGAGATTCATCCAAAATTCTCACAAAATTTACCCAACTTTGGCACACTTTCAGGACTGAAATCCTCTTCAATCTTTGGAGAGACATAAATGTTTGCATATTTTCTCATTCGTAAATGGATATTAATGTTTCTTTATATGCTAAAGATATTATTTGTTCTAATGTTCTCTTATAGATTCAGGTGCAATCTAACAAAGTTGCACTTGAGGTTGCTCACGAGCAAGTTTTGTTGGATCACTAGGGAAATGCCCCATGTAATGTTGCTTGGGTGCCCACTTCACCCACCTCTTCCTACAGTCGATTTCCTTCTTGAGTATGAAAATGAAGTGGTTCTTCGCATCCCCACTCTCGGCCTCCTCTTTGGCGAGATTCTCACCCTCCTCAATGAACCTGTTCTCCTTCATTGCAGGCTAGCCAGGAATGGCCCTCTAGCAGTGCTTCGGGGAGAAGTGGTAGTAGTTTCAACTCGCCCTCTGATGACCCTCCTACTTTTGGCTCTGGTTGGCCAGATACTGGTAAAAACAATTTGTGTCTGGTGCTTGCAATATTGCCTTGACACAAGGATAAAGATAAAGAGAAGGAAAAATATGTTGACAATGGTTGAGGTGTTCCTCTCGACATCATTCCAGACCTCGTTGATGTATGGGGTAGAACATGGATGATAGAGACCCTCCTACCTCTCTTGGAACTGCTTTGGTTGCCTAATGGCCTCTTTTTTTATGTTTTGTAATCATCGACTTCCGGGCTCGGCCCATGTGACTGGTTATTTTTTTCTTTTTCTAGGCACTACCCATTTGACTCTCGAGGTGTGCCTTCCTACCACCCATCTTTTTTTGTGAATATGTAACTTTATCTTAATTTTAATATAGATAGTGGCCTATTCATCAAAAAACAAAAATTCATGTCATCTATCGATTTATATAAATGTAGAAAAATATTATTTGAAATTAACCATGAAACTAAATGGAGAATATTATGACTATTAAAATTTGACCACTACAAGTATAAATATGATATATTCTAGAAATCCCTATCTAATTTATCTTCTTATAAATTTAACAAAAGAATGATGAATATCTGTGTTTCACTATCGACAAAAAATACTGGGTGGAAGAGATCACAACCCGAAGTCCAAACAAGAAGTATAAAATATATAAAGTTTGAATGCACTTAGTATTGAGATTTATATGACTAGCTTGGGATTGAGTCAAAGGAAACCATCTGATCATAGGGGTATTACAATAGTGATAAAAAAAACTTGAAAATGTGTTTCTTATATTGTAACACTTTTATAATTCACATAGATCTACATAGGAACATTAAAATAAATTATTGACTTATTATAAAGAAAATGTTCAATGTCAAGAGAAGAACTACAAAAGATAGCAACATTCCTATCTTACCAAATATTGAAAAGATTTTTTACCCTAAACGAATTCCATATCTAGATAAAATCATTTGGGGTTCTATGAAAATTCCCCATGTTGATCATGGCTTATAAGAAAGGCTCAAACCTAAGATGACTAAAAGATTCATGAATTGAAGTAGATGAGCTTTATGGAAAAATAAGAATAGATGTTTGAGGATCTCTTACTAATGAAAAAAGATAACAAGGATCCCTAACATCTAAATGAGATTATTTTGGAACTAATATGGATACCTTGGTAGAGAGTAGACTAGGAAAAATGGGCTAACTTTGGTCAAACCCCAATTTTGTTAATTAAACCTTGATAAAAACTTAATGACAATGAAAGGGTATGTTCAGGATCATCGTGGAAAAAATAGGCCCTTAAGTAGTAATGAAAACTTAGAAAATCAGAGTTAGGCAACTTGACGTAAAAATTTCAATAAGTTATCATATTATTTCAAAAACATGTAAAAATAGAATCTATAGAAAATTGAATGTAGTTTCTGAACTACTAAACCTTTTTTTTTTTTTTAAAATCTATTTAGTCAAAATTTGAAGTTTCAATGCTGTAGTACTTAAATTTCAGTGTAAAAATAAGAAGTCAGTGTCTATCTCACCACCCTAACCACAATAAAATGGTAATATTTTTTTATAAGATTTTAGATATAAGTAGAGGACTGATTTCCCGATGTGATGCATATTGTTTTTTAATTTTTTTCCAAGTAAATAATTAATTATGATTTTTTTATTACAAATTTTTAAAAATATAAAAACTCGTCTGTCTAAGCACATTAACTTGGTCAAAACTTCATGAAATTTAATTAATTTTTTTTTAATCCTTTAGTATGTGAAGCATAGAATGTGACGCATGTTTTGTATTCAAAAAATGTGATACCATTAGAAAGTGATAGATGTTTTTCAATCAGCCTATCAATCAGGACTTTTTTCATAATTCAAATAGAAAATGAATAATAATTATTTATTAAATTCAAAGTAAAGAATAATTTATATGGGTGGAAAGCTGAGAATCTCCTTTAAAAAAAAAAATTGTTTCATCAATTTTGGGTAAAAAAAAGTCGTCAACCACATGGGTCATCATATCACTTACATATTTCCACTTTTTGTCCCATTATGATCCCGCGCATACCCTAAAGTAAATGATGAATGAAACAACACTTGATTACAAATCGCCAAACCTTTAATGGTTTTCTTAAGAAGATTAGTCACACATCACTCCAAGGATTTATATTTCTTTGCTTGATTGATTAGAAACTTGGAAGTTCTTAGATGCTTTAGGATTAACAATGTATAGTAGCCTTCATAAGATGACATGAATGCACATGAACTTTAACATGATGATTAGGATCCTTTTTTTCTAACACAAATGACTGAAAATACCTACTTTTAAATGTTGTTGAAAACAATATTTTCTCATAAATGTGATCTCTTGATGTCACTTAATTCTCCTTACATTTGAATTGATAAAAAGACTATGTATTTATAGGTGTTTATCTAATTTATCAAAAAATAGATTCCAAAAGATGACAATTACATTTGAAATTTGAATCATTAAAATATCACCAACAACATATTTAAAAATAGGTCATGGGACTTAAGGATGACCCATTCACCCAAGGGTGAATGGGTCCTTGATCATAAGTCTATGACACTCATTCTCTAATTCTCTTTAATTATTAATTGCATTAACTAAATATTGGTCTCCCTTTTAGGAAACAAGATAAGTAAGGCTTTGGAATGCATAATTTATGCAATTAGAAGATTAAATAAGTCCAATTAATTAAGGGACACAAAGAAAGTGTGAAATTATAATTGTATACAATTTCCTACACTAAATTTATCCCCCACTTTAGTGAGAGTATGAACTTATGCTCAAAATCACAATAAAGTAGACAAATTTGCATCACAAGAGGTCCAAGTGTACAAATGTTGATGTGATAGGATGAAAAAGATCAAGGAGGATGATCAATACCACAAGATCTAAGATCCCATGGAAAACCAACATAAGGATAAAGGGACACATAAGATGTGTAAGATACAAGCAACAAGATAAGAAACACAATCATAAAATGTCAAAGTTAATACAAAATGGGATGAACTAGAAATTTGTGTTATGGTACAGCCTTCAAGTACACACAAAAGTGATAGTGAAATTTTATATACACTAGGTGAGCCCCAAAGGTTGAGAAACACACACTTGGTCTACAATTTGTGAGCTCACAACAAGGTGGCAAATAGAAAACTCATACTAGGTCTACATGCCTTTGATATGTCAACCATACAAAAATTTATACTCCCTGATAAATTTGATAAGGTGCCAAAAAATGATCAAGATGCTATTCCAACACTACAATAATTTCAACCTCTATGAAGAAATGTGAAGAAAAAAAGTTAATGGCAATGGAAATGTCAAAATAATGCCAATGTATGCCCCCACTTTAAAGGAATTACTAAACACCATGTTGTGAGAAATTACTTTAAAGTAAAAATGATAAATGATAATTGATTAAAGGGTCATGAGAGTTTATTTGGAAAGCCCTATTCAAAGAATATGTTTCCAAATAAAGTCACATAATGAAAAAGGAGTGTTCCCCCACATGCAATCCAAAGATAACACATAAGCGATCGACGAATTTGGGTTCAGTACAGTGATACAATAGATCTTGGAACCATCACCATTACCTAAATACCTTTTCAAACAATGAACTCAAAGGAGGAATGACACATAGATAGATAGAAGACAAACAATCCTTTTGGTTCAACATGAAAGAGACCTAAATGTCTCAACACTTTGCATCGTCCTCAAAAGGAAAATGAATGACAAAGAAAATGTTTATAATAAATATAAGAATGTAGATGCAAATAGAATAATTTCATGAAAGATACACATCGAAGTTATATCCTTGCACCAACGAAGTAACAAGGGTCATCCAAACGAAGGTCATAAATATAAATACATTCCAAGCAACATAATATAGGGGATCACATTGCATACATGCAATCACAGAGAAAATAAGGAGAACTAGTATGTCACATGCAATACAACCTACAACAATTTGTCTACATCCTAATCTTACTCATTATATACAGAAGTTGGATAACTAGCCAAAGGGGCAATGATTTAAGTGCCATACTCTAGCAAAATCACCAGGTTCAACATGTGGTGATGCACCCTTTTTAGGAGGATCTTCATGGTTTCCCCCATCTAAATTGATATAAGTGGAGAATAATACATTCAGCTCATTATGCACTTCATCGATTTTAACAATCTTATCATCATCCAAATTAATCAAAATAGGAGGTTTTATAATAATCACTTTTGAATATTTTTTACCTGCTTTTTTTTTCATTGTCTTGTTGTGATAAAAGTTGGGTTTTTTCTTGAGTTGTTTCCATGGGTGTAGGTGATGTTGGTTTATTTTATTCTTCTAATTGATGAGTGATAGTGTGAAATCTACACCTACACTCTTTATCATTTTGGTTTCTTTTGTTACGATCCACAAATTATGATGGTGTAGGAGTAGGCTTATCAACCATTGGTTTTCTTTCTTCTTTTAATGGAAGAATGGAAGGAACCACAAGGGGTTGGGAAATCACTATCTCTTTAGTTTTATAAAAAAAATTTAGCTTTGGAGGGACAAAATGGGTCATCTCATTGTCTCTTGGTATTTATTAGGAATTAGGTGGAGGAATTGTGGTAGATTTTCTTGATTACTTAGAAGGGCTTGTGGTTCAATCATAAGTTCATTAATGGTTGGTTGAGGATGAGGTATAACCATGGACTCAAGAATATTGCAAAGAGATAATTTTGATATATGATTTGTGTTGAATTTTTAGTAGGATTTGAAAAATAATTCTTCTCGAGGCTTTATAGGTTCCATAGGTCGAGGCCAAAATAAATATAATGAGAAATTTCCATCGAAAGATAAGGGATATAAACCACTATGATGAACTATAAGTATCCCATTGATAATAGGAAAATTTATGAACTTTTGAATAATTTATGGGACATAATTCATGGAGCATAACCATGAGTATCCTAGCTTCACACAAAATTGGTCCGATGATGGGATTATGGATAACAACACATCTAATTATTTAAGCCAAACTCTTAGTGGAATCTGAGTAATCGAACCTATCATAAGGCAAGAAAAACCATTATGTGTTTTAATCCATTCTGTGGGTTTATCATAAGTATATTTATAAAGATTTTACACAAATAAGAATTCCTCGATGATCTTATTTTCTACATATGCAGGATCAATAATTATTCCTTGTTCATGTATGTTATTGATATGACCAACAATGTAGAGAGCACCATCAAGAAATTATTTAAGTGCATCATCATAAATAAAACAAATGTTAGGTTTCAAAGTGGTTTTTCCCTTATGAGGTTGAACGTCAATAAATTCAATCATGACACAATGATCTTCCTCATTATCACTCTTATGATCATCAAGTATATTTTGTGTTGTCTCAACATTCATCACATCATTCTTGTTAGCACTAGCTTTTACAAACTGGATAGAATGGTTTGGCATTGGATTGGTAAAGATTTTCAAATTTTTGTTAGGTGGGGAAATAGATTTATTTATTTCATCATTAACACCACCCAACAATATGTGATTGAAATTGGTGAGGTCTTACACTATATGTTTAAGATGCATACATATTTTTGTATCATGTCCAATCTGTTGATGATAATGGAAAAGATGCATTTGGATTATGGTTTGGATGTTTAGGCTCGGTTGTATCAAGAGGTCTAATGGGAGGTAAGGTAATTAAGTTATTACTTAAGAATTACAACATAACTGCATGGAGGGTGTCGAGTAATAGGGTGAATGACCTACTCTTATCTTGAAATTGTCAAGCATTTGTTGTTTTTATGGCAGCCACTTGAGGATCAACATGATGGGTTATTTTTGGTTGGTTTATATATATAAAGCCCTTTTTTGTTTCTTGAATGGTTGAAATTTTTTATGATGCATAGATTCATATTTTTCAGAACGGGTTGAAGGGATTTTGTATACACATTAGTTAATAGAGTTCTAATAATCGTGAAGAGTCATTTATAAATATGTAAAGGAGGGAAATTTTATCATCCCAATCTTATCTTGGATATTTTTTATAATTTTTCAATGCACATTCTTTCAAGATCAACATCAAGACGTTTAATGCTGATTTGTGAGTAAAGATGTTGATAACAAGCTATAAAATTAGTGACCTTTTCATCTTTTTATTGTTTACATTATATCAAATCAAGTAGAGCCATCTTGGGACAAATGAGCAGTTGGAAATGGTTTAGAAAGTCATCAAAAAGCTCATTGAATGAGTTGGTTGAGTTTTTTGGTACGGAAAAAAACCATTCCAAGGTTGTATCTTTCAAGGATCAAGGAAAAAGCTTAAAAAAGAGTTTATCTTTAAAAATGAAATCATTGCATAGGGTTGTATATACTAATACATGGTTTATAGGATCTCCTTTACCAGTGTATTTCTAAAATATAGGAATCTCTAGATACCTTGTGGCATTTGTACTCTCAATATCTCTAATGTAAATGTGTTTCTCTTGACATATTGTGAATGATTTTTGTTTTTATTTTGGTTCAATGTTGCTATTTGTTGTTGGAGGGTTGTGACGTTTTGCAAAATTTGGTTTATGATTGAATCATTTATTGTGTATATGGTGGAGGTGTATATTTTTTGGGAGGACAAATAAATTGTAAATTTGTGAGAGGTGGGTGGTTTGGAGATAAGATGTTTGAATTAACAAAACTAAGAGGATTTCCAATGGAAATATCCGAAGTTGGAGTGATATTGATAGTTGGTTGCATTATTGTAGTTATAGCTGAATTGGTGTATGTAGGAATAGAGGCTAAGGTTGAAGGGGGGGGATTTTTTTTTCTCCTTGAATTTGGGTGCAACCCAAATTTTGAGCACAAATAGCCAGTGTAGGAATATTTTTATCAATTATATGAGCTAGGCTATGCATAATCTCTAATCCTTGGCCATTATCAAGCATTCTCGTCATGTTATTTATGATAGGTAAAAAGTATGAAAAATATAATCTATACTCAAAATCTTGAAGTTTGTCTAAAGATTTATCCATTTGTTTAAGTTTCTCTTGAGGGTCATGAGCAACCGAGTTTTAAGAATCAATGTAAGTGGTTGATGGTAAGGTGGTGATGGGACATGTTACATCAGGGATATGGTCCAAAAAGGGTTGACTAATGTCAAAACTATGAGTGAAAGAGTTGGATGTTATGAGTCTTGAACTATGTCTCATTGAAGTATTGGCAATAAGACACTAGGCTATGAAACTCATACAAGTTTCACCAAACCCAAAGTGCACCCAAAATGGACTTAAGGTTACTAGCTAATGATAGTAACCACCTACAAATTTAGAAAACACAATGCAAGTATGAAAAAAGATATTACAAATTTCAGATCTAAAATATTATAATTAATTGATTTTAAATGCAAAAACATAAAAAATGATTACTTTCTAATACCAATTTTAATTTCAAAGCTTGCACTATTTTTCACCAATTGAACTAGATTCAAACAACTATAGAAATATGCAATTTCTCAAACCGAAACAAAGATCTATAGGGTGGAATAGACTAAGACAATAGAGACAAACTAGCGTGATAATTTTCAAAAAATCACATATACCAGGATAGGTTCACCCCAAGGTGAATGCATCCTAGCATAGAGGTCTGAAAATTTTAAATCTGATTTTTTAGTTTGATATTTAAATTCACTATTCTTAACATTAAACAAATTCTTTAATAACAATTTTTCCAGAATTATGATGAAAATGTATATACAATTTTGTGACAATGTATGAGAAAAATGATAACTTCTTTTAATGCAATTTTGAATGAAATTTTGACCTAAATGGTTGAAACAAACTTTTATGCAATCTACTATGCAAAATTTCTTCAATATTTTTGGATTTTGATGAGTTTTTTTAATGATGCAAATATCGAATACCTAACCCTAAATGAAGAATACAAACACAATGATGAAAAATATAGATCTAGGGTTTCAAGGATCTCCCAATCAAAAATGTATAATGCACAAGGTTCGGTTCACCAAAATAAAATGGTGGAAAAGGGGGTTCCTAAATAGGAACTTAAAGATCCACAATAGGTATCTTTTTTAGGGGAATTTCATTAGGAAATAGATCACAAGTTATAATGATTGACTTTCAACCTCAATGATGAGTCAATAAAACCTAGATCTCAATATTTTAACACAATAGGCCAGATCTAAAAACTAATCAAATGATTTGGAATGTTTGAACTAAATGCATAATAAGGCCATAGTGATAAAATGCAAGATCTCAAAGATAAAATAATCAAATTGATATTTTGCAGGTAGATCTCAGAAGGATCTGGACACATGTACTTCACATAAAAAGTTGATTCTAAAAATTGTTAGAGGATATGTTCGCCCAAGGGTGAATGGGTCCTTGTTAGGGGGTAAACCTACAATAGTGGGTTACAAATTTTTCCATGAAGAAAAAATAATAATTCTCATCAAAAAATTTAAAATGTCTTACCCCTTCTAATGAAGGGGATTCAAATGAAACCCCCCGCTTCTAATGAACCCCCATGCCCTTCTAATTAACCCCCACTTGCACCATATAGGGGGGTTCATTCAAACTCCCCTTCTAATCAATGAACCCCCTTCATTAGAAGGGGGGTTCTAATCAACCCCCCTTTTTCACCTCCCCCTCAGCCATTTCAAAATTTATGCAATTTTTTAACTATCGAAGTCCGAGAAGGAGGTGCAAATAGATTCAGCTTGATAAACCAAGGAGGAGGACTGTAGTGATTGAAATGTGCTTTCCAACATCTATAAATTTAATAAATTATGGTTTTTTTTTTTTTATGAATAGGTAGCTATCTAAATTAATTTAAAGATAAGAGTACATATTCACAAAAGAGGGTGGGTGGTAGAGGGACACTCCCCAAAATTCACATGGGCAATGCCCATAAATTACCAAAATTTAACAAGTCACATGGGCCCAGCCCAGAAGTCCAAGAGCATAAAACATAAAAACAATAAACAGGCCATTATGTGACCAAAGCAGTGCCAGCAGAGTCGGGAGGGTCTCTTTCATCCATATTCTTCCCCCATACTTCAGCAGAGTTTGGAGTGATGTTGGGAGAAGCACCCCAGCCATCGTCATCATTTTTATTTTCTTTATATTCTTCCTCGCGTTGGGAGGAAATTGCAAGTGCTAGATGCAAAAAGCATTTACTACTATCTAACCACCAAAAACTAGAGGAAGATGGAGTATCAGAGGGCCACCTAGAACCACCATCACCATTCCTCAAAGAACCACTAGAAGGATATCCCTGACCATCCCACGGTGGAGATGAGCGGGCACACCGAGGAGGATGAGAGTCTCACTGAGTTTTATTTTATATTTTATATTTTAGTTTTACTAAACATAGGTTTTTCATCAAACATCAAGTTCGATGAAAAATCATTGTTGAAAAATATTAAATTAGAGAAAAAAAATTGAAAAATATATATGCACTAGGTATAGATGTCCTCGTTCCAACAAAAATAGAAAAATTGAATTTCAATACATACCAAAAAAGTTATGCGAGTTGAAGTGCACCTATGTCTAAATTGTAATTGGTTTGACTTCAAAACTTAATTAAAAGAGAATTATTCAACAAAATGGAATAAAAAAAAATGAAAGAACTAGATACTAGTTTTACCAACCTAAATTCAAAAGAATCATAATTTTATCCTTTCTAGAAAAAAATTTATGTGAGCCGAAGTACACACCACTTTTTAAAAATGATGTTTACTATTAAAAACTAGTTATCAAAGGAGATATAAGAAAATTATAATTTCATTTCATTTTTTTTTTTTTAAATACATTTAAAATCTACAAAGAGAATCACTAGTTTACATAATTTTCAAATTCCTAATAGTTTACCTACTATAGGTGTCAGAAAGTGAAGTTTTTTCTGAAAATGTTGATCCCAATGTCAATTTTGGCCAAAAAGTGTAACTCATTATTGTGGGATGACCCTAGGGCTTCAAAAAAAACTTTGTGCAATCATCTAAAGCAAGATTTGAGATGCTATTTTGTATGGGTTCCACTATCAAAAAGATGAAAACAAACAATGCACTTGAGTTTTCATGATTTAATAACAATGAATATAACAAATGCAACAATAAAAAATCGCTCTTCAAGATCTTAGATATTTCTTCAATTTTTAATTTACACATACACAAAGAGGAATATTTTTTTATTTGTATCGGGGTTTTCCCGGGTCAAACCCCAAGTTTGGTAATTAAACCTTGACAAAAAAATAATGACAATGGAAGGACATGATGAATGGAACAACACTTACACTTACAGCACACCAAACCTTTAATGGATGTCCTTAGAAGATTAAAGTCACACACATCACTCCAACGATTGATCTTGCTTTGCCTGATTGATTGGAAACTTGAAAATTCTTGGATGCTTTAGGATCAACAATGCAAAGTAGCCTTCACAAGATGACATGAATGCACATGAACTTTGACATGATGATTACGATCTTAATTTGCTGCAATAAATGACTGAAAAACATATACTCTTGAATTCTCTTGGTAATAATGTTTGCTCATAAATTTGATCTCTTGATGTCACTTAATTATCCTTAGATTTTTATTGATAAAAAGACTATGTATTTATAGGTGTTTACCTAATTTCCTCAAAATTAGATTCTAAAAGTCAAAAATTACATATGAAATTGGAATCATTAAAATACCACAATTTTTTTTTTTTTAAATGGGTCATGGCATTGAAGGAGGATGCATTCGCCCTTGGGTGAATGGGTCCTAACCCATAAGTCCAGGGCACTCATTCTCAAATGTTATTTAATTATTAATTTCAATACTTAAATGTTGGTTTCCCTTTTGGAAAGCTAAATAAATAAGGGTTTAAAATTCATAATTTAAGTAATTAGAAGATTAATTAAGTCCAATTAATTAAGGGACCCAAACAAAGTGTGAAATTGTAAAGGTATACAATTTTCTACACTACATAATCCTAAATGCAATGCAAAACCTAGATCGAGGGTTTTAATGATCTCCAAATTAGAAAAGATGGTGTACAATGTCAAGTTCACCAAAATCAAAAGAAAGGAAAAGGGGGGAAATCCCAAAATAGGGTGTTCTAGGAAGGAGGTCCTTCCTAAAAAGAACTAAGAAACTAAGGATGTCCCTCTTTCCATAATTTCATTAAACCTAAGAGATTACAAGGTGTAGAGATTAACTATCAGCCCTAAGGTTAACCAATTTGACTCGAATCTCTAGGTTTCTTAGGATAATAAGATTTGGAACTAAATGGAAATGATTTGATGCAACTAAACCTAATTAAGAATATGACCTAGATGATAAAATGTAAGATCTCAAAGCTATAGAAATCAAATTAATACTTTGCAGGAAGATCTCAGAAGGGTCTAAACACATGTACCAAGTATTAAAATCTAGTTTTGACTAATATTAAAGGATAGGTTATCCCTAGGGAAAGTGAGTCTTGGAAAATGTGTCAAAAAGCTTTGACAAATCTCTATTGCTAGATCTTGGCTTCAATTTGACATAGGTCAACTGTTAGAAAATCAGAAATAAAATATGCAATTGATTTTTTGTGGCTTGAAAATAATGGTGAAAACTTATGTAAAGTTTCAAAATTTCTCTTTAAGATCATTTTATTCCTTCTTTCACTTGTAAATCTACACATAAAAATAGAATAAAGATTGTTTATTTTTTAATGGGGGTTTTCCTTATGGAATTTTTTCAAAATATGGGATTTAGTTGCTGCTTAAGTGCTATCACACTCACTTTCAAGATGGTTGCACTCAACAATAACCCTAAATATCTCAACGGAATGAAGAAAAATATCTTGCAATGAGATTATCCTAGGGGCTAAATATGATCTAATAAGGGGTTCACCACCAAGTGTAGACTTGGAAAAGATAATGAAATGCAAGATGCAATGAAAAAAACTAGTTCAATGCAATGAACTATCAAATTACATACAAATTCTAGTAAAACAAAATAGAAAAGAAATAAGATAAATATTATGCACATGGAAATTTGGGAAATATGACCATCTGGAACTCATTCACCAATCTAGATGAATCAATCCCAGATCTTGACTTCTGCATAGGAGCCTATTTCAGGAAAAAGGGTATTTGAATCTAGAAATAGATCTAGAAAGAACCTATAGTGGGACTCATTCGCCACTCTTCGTGAATCAATGTCGTTCCACTTTTTTTAAAAATTAAAGTTCTAATGTGCACCTCAACACCTGCTCTTTCATTGCAACTTGAGTTTCGGATCCGAATCTATGAGAAGACATGAGAAACAAAATATAAACTTGATTTTCTAATGGGGGGTTTACCTTGGTCAAACCCCTAGTTTGATATTTAAACCTTGATAGAAATAATGAAATGTATATGAAAACCATAGGCTTAAGTGTTTCTAAGACTAAGAAATCTGAAGCACAATGCAATCCTATTCTAATGTGCAAAAATATGATGCAAGAATGGAAATATGAAGATATATGACTTACTTGGAGAGACCTATAATCACCCCAAATGATCCCTAATGATTGTTGTACCTTCATTAGGTTGAATGTAGAGTGATAATGGAGGATGGAATCACTTAGGAAACAAGTCTTTAGGCTTGGCTTGATGGCTAGTTGCATCTCCCCAACCTAGATGATCGACCCTTGAAAATTATATATCTTGAATAAAAGTGAGCTTGAAGACCTGAAAAAATACTTTAATACTGCTCCAAAGCTTCAACTTTTTTGATTACTTACTCTTGAATTCTCTTGTGAAGATTCTTTATTGCCTAGATCTTGAAAATTGCTCTTAAGAATGCTTGCATAGATTGACTAGATGATCAAAATTGCTTACAAAATTTCTTCTATAGGAATCAACACCTAATTGATCGCTATTTAGATCTCGAAGGCTAACATCCATAAAAAAATTGAATTAAAATAGTGAATTTCTAACTCAAACTTGAAAAACACCCCAAATGGGGCTCATTCGCCACTCTTGGTGAATGGGTCCCACCTAAGGGGACTCATTTTACCAAGGTGGAGAATGAGTCCCACCTTAGCTTTTTGAGGTGGGATTTTCAATATTTTTAGGTGCAATCAGCCTCAAGATCCAAAATAATGGGTCTTAGGGGCCTGTAAATGATGATTGAAGGGGTAATTAATGCAAGGGTACCCAAGATAGGTCCAAATTATACAAGGAATTATACTATCTCTAATAAGGGATTACAATCTCGGTTGTCACATTTATCCCCCACTTTAGCGCCCATATGACTCTATGTGCGTATGCAAGATAAAGGATTCTAAACAATACACTTTATCTCATAAAAAGATACTCATATAAGTTCATTCACAACATGGGAGAATGAAGCCCCAATGTAGTTATCTACAAAACCACAATGTTAGGAAACACTTCCCACAACACGAATTCATTAGTTTTCTAAAAATCCTCTTATCTAACTTCTTCTAGAAATCAGATTCGAGGGTAGATGTATGCCCCCTGTTGATTCTAATTGCTTTACAAAGGTGGAATCAAGGTAGTATTCTAACTATAACAATGATAAACATTTCGATGTACCATACCATATAATTATAGACATTTTATGAGCAAGAGAATGGAATCACAATTCCAACACAACAAATAGCATTGAAAATAGATCTCTTTAGCACCCGTTATGTTGATTTGAATGAAAGGCACCTTTTAACCCTAATATAGTAAAAACCCTAATTTTAATTTATATAAGAGAAAAAAGTGAAATAAATTTTAACTATTTTGTCATTTCCCTTTTTGTAACTTGAGAGTGATTGGAGAGTAGCTGAAAATTTTAAGCTGACGAGACTATAGTCCTATGAGACTAGACGTACTGCGAGACTAGGTGACCCATGGTGAGCACTATCATCAAGCGAGTTTTTTTTTTTTCCTTAGCTTTGTCCTTACGTAGTTATTTTATGAATTTTATACATTTCGAGGTCAATCTAGGGATTTGGGAAATTTTTTTTGCAAAGTGTCTCATTTTTTCACAAAGTGTCCCCTTTTTTTGCAAAGTGTCCCTTTTGTTTGCAAAGCGACCCAATTTTTCGCTAAGTCTCCCATTTCTTTGAGAAGTGTCTCAAAAGGGATATAAAGTTTCTAGGATCTTTAGGAAGGTACACTAAAACAACTTTAGTACACTTTTATGATTGTTGATGTAAAGAGTTAAAAGTGTAGACTACTTATAGGACATATTTTTTCTGTTTTCTTAGGTTCCCATCCATTTGTGATAGTGTCTGGGTGGCAAATAGATTATCTTTCTTTCAAGACTTATCCTTGACTCTTTTAGTAGAGGATACTAAGCTTTTGCAAAACATAGGATTATACTAGGTGTACCTCATGCTACCCATGAGGTACCATAATCTAATGCTAATGGATTTAGTAGAGTGATGAGATGCAGATGTGTACAATTCATCTTCCTACCTATGAGATGATCATCATGCTAGAGGATGTAAACCATATACTATGAGTTTCGATTTGAGGTGAGTGAGTACATTTCCAAGTAGAGTGGTCATTTCACAAGATGAAATATGACATGCAGTTCTTCTAGGGAGATCTAGTGCATGATGAGAGGGTGAGGCCAAAAATAGATCTTTTGATGCTATTATACTCTTTATCCTCACTAGTTACATGGATTATGATGATGACAGTAGCACTATAACTCATCCCTAATAGCTGGGGAACACACTTTGAGAGTGGACAAGTACACATGATTCATGGGATGACATAGAATAGGGTCGTGTACAGTTGGGCGTGTGGCATCCTAGCGCATATGTTCTATGATTTTGGATGATTTGTATACTGGGAGGTGGAAATCATGGTGCACTATACACTTTTATAGTTGTGGTTCCTAGAACATATCATGTGTACCCTATTGATAGGATTCCCATGTTTGATAGCCTTGGGTTATCCTCAATCTTTCAACTATCCTCTATGACGGCTTTGGTAGTATGGGGATTTACACTTTTGGAGAGTCTAATTTTACCAACTAGAGGAGGATGAGATCCTTTGGAGACCTTATCAGCTTGTTCTACAGTGGCCAAATGAGACTCAAAAGATGAGGAGGTTGCAGATGGATAGGTTCTTAACTGGTAGGCACGATTACATACTATGACCTTTCTATTATGATCATTTCATGTGTCAGTTTGGTTAGGTTTAGATAACACCCAGGGCATGAACCTTTTTCAGGAGGTTAGTAGGGAGTTCCTAGAGACCTAATGATTCAAGATAGTTCACTACAGAGGATGTTGTCTTTCGTGCCTCTGAGTTCTCAAATCATGATATGTCTTTGGTCTTCGACACTAATGATGTCGATGCCACAAATGATTATGAGGAGTGGTGGATAGTATCATGACCAACCCCCATATTTCATATGGATGAGTTGATAGGTGGTGCAAGGCCACTCCCATATATGAGGGAGATGAAGTAGAGGATAGGGCTAAGGAAACACACTACAAGGTGGTAGAAATATTTATAAATGTGATACATGAGGATTATGATGAGGATACAAATCCTAAATATGATGGCCAAGAGGGTGGAGGTGAGGATGAGGATGAGGATGAGGATGAGGATGAGGATGAGGAGCAATCAATGAGTGAGGGTGATGAGCTAGTAGACGAGTATCCAATAGGGCACAAGTGGAGAGATCCATCTCCCATTCATGTTACTAGATCATGATCAACAACTACAATATGCATCAGTACCCACAGTCATGGAGAGACTATCACATTTTCCATGCCCCCTACACATGATGAGGTTGACTTCACATAGCCTGCTTGAGAGATAAGTGATATTTTTTTACTATTATACTTTATGCTTATGCTTATGTTTTATGTTTTAATTTTATGTATATATATCATGATGTGTTTTGATTATGTTTATGGTTTCTATCTTGCATTATCTATGAGAGATCTTCATGATCTCTTTCATCAAGTGGCTATATAGATAATACCCCCATTAGTCGAAAAGGAGGCCACTGACTCAGACTATGTGCCCTCATCCATCATGGAGCAGGACCTAGAGTTTTTCAAGCCATATGTCAAACTGTGGGCAAGGTATGAGAGTCTTAGGAGGCACATCCATCGAGTTGATGATGCCCAAGAAAAACAGTTGTCTTAGACCCCAACATAGTTTGAGAGACTACAGTCCAAGGTAGCTATACTATAGGAGGAAGGAGATCAGATAGGAGGGGAGCATCAGGAGACCCCTGGATAGGTGCAGGGCTTATATTTCTCTCTTATTACACTCAACGGGTCGCGATCATAATCACATGCCACCATATTTCGATAGACCGCCACTAGACAGATGTGAGCATGAGGTCCCAAGGGATCTAGCAATTAAAACTTTCATATATATATATGTGATCATTTGATGTTTTATTACTTGTGTTTATGTTTTGAATATTAAATTCTAATGTGATTAATTAAATAATCAAGATTTTTAAGACTATTTAATGAATGTCTCCATGATTTAACATGTTTTATGTGATCTAATTAAAAATTATGCTAGCTTCTTTCAGATGCAACATTGTGATTAAGTATGGTACGCTAAATTAAATGCACCTGTGATCTAATTAAAGAACATTAAATGCATATAAGGATCTAATCTGACACTACAAAATGAACTTGAATAGCATGAAACCTAAAGTAATCACTTAAAAATAAATTAAATTATCAATTTAGTATTCAAGACACACAAATAATGCTTGTTAAGAATAAAGAAATGTGAGAGCACCTAGAATACTATCCAGTAAATCTAAGATAACTACTTTATAATTCACACAATTCAAGAGGATTGGACATAATACCTACATAGATGCATGGAATTTATAGGGTATTTGAGAGGTGTGCCATCTATTTTTGTTAGTGTGTATGCACCAGACCCATAACTTTAAATAATTATATAAGGTCCTAACCAATTAGGACTGAATTTTCCTTTTTCACTTAGGTCGGCATTGAAGTTACACTAATTCTCACATAACATGAAATCACCTTTGTTGAATACATGAGTGATTACATTTTCATTGTAGATAAATTTCCTTATTTTAGAATAAGCCTAAAGATGCTCAAGATAATTGATGTGCTATTTGTCGAGCATTTCAAGCTGATGCAATCATTGTTCTTTGTAATTGTTGTCATCAATAAGTCCTTGAAGAGAAATTATTAATGTAGGAATCTATAACTCTAAGGGAATTATTGACTCGCTACGATAGATAAGATTATAAGGTGTAGTTCTTGTGAGTGATCTAACACTCATGTGATAATCCCATAGTGCATATTGTAATTGCATGTGTCAATCCTTATGGTTTTTACTAGCATTTTTCTTTAAGATTTGTTCAATAGTTTTATTAGTTGATTTAGCTTGACCATTAGATTGTGGGTAGTAGGAAGTTGAGAAGTGATGTTGTATGTTAAATGTTTCCAAGAACTTATTTACGTCATTATTCTTAAATGGTGTACCATTATTAGAAACTAACACGAAATCAAGTCCAAAGAAAGTAATGATGTGTTCCAATATGAAACAACATATCACATCAACTATTGTTGATCAAAGAGGAATCTCTTCTACCCACTTTGTAAAGTAATTTTTTGTGGTGATTATGAATGTATGTCTAGCAGAGTAAGGTGGTGATATCTTTCCAATGATGTCCAAACCCAAAACCGTAAAGGGCCAAATGAGAACTTGATCTTGAAATTCATAAGCAAGAGCATGAATTAAATTTCTATGTTCTTGAGATTTGTGGCATTTTAAATATATTTCAAGCAGTCTTGTTCCATTTGTCTCCAATAGTATCCAACGCAGAAAAGTTTGTGAACTAGTTTTTTTCCTCCAAAATGACCACCACAAGCACTTGCATGAGCTTGTTCAAGTACTATGGAGATTTTAGATTTTTTAAGTCATCTCAGTAAGAGACCATTGAATGATCTTTGATACAACACATCAGTGAGAATTATATACTTAGATGGGAGTTTTTTTAGGTGAACTCGGATGTTCTTTGTTGTTGGCTCAAGAAAGGTATCATCTTTTAAAGAGTTAAATATTGTATCATACCATTCACTCGAGTCTTCCTCGATTGTTGTTAATACTTCTTCCGATTTATCTTCAACTGAAAGTTTCATAACTGTATGCACAATGAAGGTGAAATCCTTATATTTTGATAATTTTTCATGCTTTACTTGATATGTTTTATTTATTTTCTTAATAACTAATTGTGAATCACCAAATACCTTAATGTCTCTCGTGCCCATGTTTAAAGCGACACACAACCCAGTGAGAAATACTTCATACTCAGTAGTGTTGTTTGTACATAGGAAGTTTAATCAATATGACAAGGGAATAGGTTCTCTCGTAGGTGGTATTATTATAACTCCCACACAAGACCCTATTCTACACTTAGATTTGCCAAAATATAATTCCTATGTATTAGCTTCAATTTTGAACATATTATCATCGAGGAAAGAGTGTTGGTGTAATTAATTATGTTGTACCTTTTCCTAGGTCATAATTACACCTTAGTTAAGTCTACTTAAGGACCACATAAGAGGTAGTTAGAGATTTTCCACTTTTGGTGGACTTATCATATTATTAATTTATCACTTCCACCTTTCATGGACATATCATGTGATTACCTCTCCACCTTTTGTGGTAGATCCACCATTTGTGGTGATTATCACATTATCACTTTTCAACTTTAGGTAGTGATAGTTTTCACAGTTGTCTCATGTCATAATATTATGCCCTTCTATTTTCTCACCTTAGCTATATAACCAGGGGGTCTCCTATGTACATACATTCATTCTATTTGCATTATTGGCAAAATACAGTCTATTCTTGTCATGTTGTTTCTATCTCTCTTATGCTTGTGCTTTTTATTAGGTCTCTTGATCTTGGATGGCTACCTTCATAGCCAATTCTTACATGGTATTAGAGCTATTGGAGTGCCATTTTGGAGAGATCTTGAGTGCAATATCCATTTTTGCCCTTGTATTGTAGGTGTATTTTGGGAGCTTGTTGCATCAGATCTGAGCTCACCATTATGTCCAGATTGTTTGAGATAGTCAGATTTTTATTTTGTTTCATCTCAGTTGGATATTGGAGGCCATATCTACAAGGGTTTGAGGATCGAAGGTGGTTGCCAGATTTGGGAGGTAGCCATATTTTCAGAGCATTTTTAGCCAAAAAGGACATCACCATCATGTTCAGAAGGCCCAAAAACCCTAAGATTGACTACCAAATCGTTGATTTTGGACAAAGTTGTTTGTCGAGGCAAAAACAAATTGATGGCTGAGCCATATAGCCAAGCCATTATGACAGTCGGTACGATTTTTATTTTTTGAGAAAAATAAATTTATTTCTACAAAAAAAAAAATCGATTTTTTTTTGTAAAATCTTTCAACAAATCTCATTTGGAAAATTTTGTATTCATAAACTTTAAAAATCAAAAATAAAATAAAAATAGAACATAATATTTAAATTCTATAGAAGTACAGGGTACTTGCACTACGCAGGGTACCCCGCATATCACCACCTCTACAGCATGCCAAGAGGAAGGTGGCCACAGGCCTGCTTCGGCCCCACCCTTCCTCCACAACCCACACAGTCTAGTAGTCGATTAAAGAAAATATGGCCACCTTTAAAAGTCTAGTGGACTTTAAATATTCTAGCAAACTTTGAATTCCCGATGACTAGTTAATTATGATAGCCTAAAAAAAAATCAGTTACGAATATTCCAATATTCCACCGAAGATTCCAGCACCTACCATCGCTGGTGACAGCTGCTAAGCCGTCAATTTTAAGCTAGGGTTTTGAAGAATATTCCCTTTTGATGTGTAGACGGACGTCAAATTTAATCTGGCAGATTTTTGATGTCACCAGGGCATCATCATTTTCAAAAAATATTTTCCCCTCATCACTAATGAGTATTTTTATTTTGTATTTAAACTTCAAAGGCTCATAACTTAGTCATTTTGGCTCCTTTTTCATGCATTTTTTATTTATTTGGGCTAATTATTTGTGCTCTACGCACTGGTGTGATTGGTTTCTGATTTTGATGCACGAAGTTTTTAGAAAATCTAATTTGTCACAGGTGTACCTAAATTGTCACCATTTTTGCAACTTTTGGGGCTTCATTTAGGCTCATAGGAACACCTTTTCAGGTGTCATTTTTTTTTAAGTGCATGATTTTTTTTTAACTTCACAATCGTTCTATCAGTTTGTAGTGATTGTGATCAGAAATTGTACTTTCAGCACTTGGTCATTTTTGGCCTATTTTTGCATTTGTAAAGACAAGATCTCAGTTTGGTCTTTTGTATCAGTCATTTGAGTCTGTTATTTCCTACTTAAGGCTATTGTAAAACATTGAAAATTAGAAGCCCACTTTGCTTGGCTTGGAAGTGGCCATTGTACATGCACTAAGTATAAAGTGCCAAATCATCTTTTTTTTTTGGGGTTGGTGGGGTGGGGGTTTCTTTGATTAAGTGAATTCGGGGGTGTCTTGTGTGATTGTGCCTCTCTCTCTCTTGTTCTCTTTCATTTTTCTGTTATGGGTTCTCCTAAGATTCCTTTGTTAACTCCACATAACTATGCTTCTTGGAAAATTGATGCTTGGAGTAAGTTAATGGAAAAAGCATCAACTCATTATATTGATGGAACTATTGTTGCACCATCTGATCCTAAAACTGGTCCTAATGCTCATATGGATTGGCTCAAAATACTATGGCTCAAAATACAATTAAAGAATCTTGGGAAACGTTTGGTCAATTGTATGGCCAAGTTGATGGGATTAGAGGTTATCAGCTTGACAATGATCTCACAATGTTAGATCCCAAAATTTTTGATAGAATCCAAGACTATGTCACTAAGTAAAATGATCTAAGAGAACAACTTAAGGATTGTGGCATTGAAAAAAAGGATGCACAATTGGTCTACAATTTTTAGGGAAAACTTCCATCAGAATATGCAACATTTGTTTCTAGCTTCCAAACCCATCACTTGACAGTGGGTAGTTCTTTCACTCTTCCATGATTTGATGTATTCACAAAAATGTTGATGTTAGAGCAAGAAAAATTGATAAGCATGGGGATTCTCAAGTCTTCAAATTCCAAATCTTTGGTGGCTAATCAAGGGAATCAAGGGACTCAAGGAAAGGGTTCTAACAAGAAGGAAAAGAATTTTAAGCCAAAGACACAACAAGATCAAGCACAATCATCCTCTCCACAAAAAGGGAATTCTTCACCTTCTCCCAAGAAGGAAAATTCAAGCAAGAAGGAGAGACCAACTTGCTCATATTGCAAGATATTTGGTCATGATGACCATCATTGCCACACTAAGAAAATTGATGAGTTGACAAAAATCATCAAGAAAAAAAACATCAATTCTCCATCTGCATACAAGAAGAAGGGATTCATATCCTTCCACTTCCTCACAATCAAAAGGAAAAGGGAAATTATTTATGGCTTCTACAGGTTTTTCACAACAATGGATACTTGACTCGAGTGCTACTCATCACATGGATTCTACAAGGGAGTATTTTTCTTCTTTGGAGCCATCTAAGGTACCTCTCATCTTCATAGGTGATGATACTCAAGTGGAGATTGAAGGAAAAATTTTGGTTGTCAAGGATGATGGAACATTTGAGGATTTTCTCTATGTTGCTAACTTGAGAACCAATCTTCTTTCAATCTACCAAATCACTCACTTTGGAGATGACAAGAAATTTGAGTTTCTAATGGATTCAGTTGTGGTCAAAGAAATTAAGGATGATGCCTTGGTTGCAGTGAGACAAGCCAATCATAGTACAGAACTTTACTCATTTTCCCACTTTTTTCGTAAGTCTCCTTCTACAACATTGCTCACTCACTCAAATTCAAAAATTAAACTATGGAATGAGAGGTTTGCACATCTCAATTACCTCTATCTTTAGCAGCTTAGCTCCAAGGATATGGTTACATGACTATCTCAAATCAACTTTTCTAAAGGTGTTTGTTCAGGTTGTTCCTTGGGTAAGCATACAAAAGAGAAGTTTGAAAAAGGGAAGTCTTGGAGAGCTTTGGAAGTTCTCCAATTGGTTCACAGTGATGTAGCAAGTCCATTTCCAGTTCCATGATTTAGCAAGGCCCGCTATGTCCTCACCTTCATTGATGACTACTCCTGCTTCACATGGGTTTGTTTTATTGTTCACAAGAGTGAAGTGTTTGACAGATTTCTAGCGTTCAAGGCTGATGTTGAGAAGCAATAAGGGAAGTAATTCAAGATTCTCTGCATAGACAATGGAAGGAAATATGCAAACAATAGACTTGAGGATTTTTTTACTCTTGAGGGGATTGAACTTCAAAATTCACTTGCATACACTCCACAAAAAAATGGTATTATTGAAAGGAAGAATAGAACCCTTAAGGAGATGGCTAGTTGCATGATACATGCTTGTTCTCTTGGTCCTCAATTTTGGGAAGAATTTGTCAATTGTGCCACCCACATCCAAAATCGGGTTCCACATAAGGCTTTGAAGGGTATGAATCCTTTAGAGGCTTGGTGTGGTAGAAACATGGTTATGAGACACTTCAGAGTTTTTGGCTATCCATCTTGGGAATGCATACCTCCAGAGAAGCGAAAGGCATTGGAACCCCAAAGTAGGCCTTGCCTCCTTGTTGGATATCCTAAAGGTGTGACAACATATAGAATTTTGGATCCAAAGACACATGAGCTATTCATTGAAAGGAGTGCTCACTTTGAGTAAATCTCTCCTAGCTTGGCCTCTAATCCTCCTCTTCCTTCCTCCATAGTGGAAAGTGATGATAGTGACTCAGATGATGATTCTCCCTCAACTTTGCCTCATAGGATCACACCTTCACAGGTTCCACTTACAGTTGAGGAGCCTCATCCTTCATCTCCAACTAGACCTCATTGGGCTTTACAGACTCTTGAGTCAACAAGGTTTTTTGTTGGGGATCCTTCATATACTCGAAGGACTCGGTCACAACATGAGGATTTTCTAGATGCTTTTATTGCTTGTGCTTCTGATCCATAATCCTTCAAGGAAGAATCAAGAGTTTCAGAGTGTGATTTAGCAATGGAGGAAGATTATAGTTCCTTGATGAGGAACCACACATGGGACTTAGTTCCACTCCCTAATGGGAGAAAGATGGTTTGATGTAAGTGGATCTATCGGACCAAGTATGCAGAAGATGGTAGTGTGGATAAATACAAGGCTCAAATTGTGGAAAAAGGTTTCTCACAGGTTCCAAGTGTTGATTATACAGAGACCTTTCCACTTGTCGCTAAGATGAACTCCATTCGCTCAATACTTTCTATTGTTGCAGCTCATGGTTAGGTTGTACATCAGATGGATGTGAAGAGTGCATTTCTTCATAGGGATCTTCATGAGGAGATTTACATGGAGCATTTGCAATGATTCCTACAAGATTCTTATTTTCTTTGTAGATTGAGGAAGTCTCTCTATGGCCTCAAAAAAGCCCCTAGGGCTTGGTATGCCAAGATGGATTCCTTTCTTCTCTCAGTAGAATTCACCAGGTTTTATTCAGATCTGAATGTCTACATTTGATGAAAGAGTGACTATCATTTACTACTTGTGCTCTATGTTGATGACTTGATCATTATAGGGAGTACCTCATCCATCATTGGCAGTGTCAAATCTGCTTTGGAGGATAGATTTTCTATAACTAACTTGGGCCTTTTGCACTATTTTCTTGGGATTGAGATCTCACGATTAGCTTCAGGGATCTCTATTTCGCAACCCAAGTATGCTCTTGATCTTCTAGCCTGGTTTCACATGGTTGATTGTAAGCCTACTCCAAATCCCTTTCTTTCAGGAGTCAAGTTTGAGGCTAAGTGTTCTACTCCACTTGTTGATGCTACTTTGTATCATTAGCTTGTTAGGAGTCTTATCTACTTGACTCACACATTCCCTAATATCTCCTTTGCAGTTGGCATGGTTTCATGCTTTATGCAAGAACCACATGAGCTTCATTAGAAAGAAACCATACACATCTTGCATTACATACATGGTACATATCATCGTGGGATTCACTATGCAGTAGGTACAAGACTTACCTTATTGGGATATACAAATTCTAATTAGGCTAGAGATGATGATGATCATATGTTAACTTCTAGCTACAACTTTCATCTAGGTTCTGGCCCCATTTTTTGGCAAAGTAAGAAGTGGCATGCTATTGCTCTCTCTTCTACCGAGGTTGAGTATCGAGGGGTTGTTAATGCTGCTACTAAGGCTATTTGGCTTTAGAATATTCTCATTGAGTTTGGATTCACTATTCCACATCCTACAGTCATTCATTGTGGCAATCAGAGTGTCATCCAAATCTCAAAGAATTTGGTTCACCATCAAAGGACAAAACACATCAAGATTCATATGCACTACATTCAGGAGTTGATACAAGAGTAGGTCATTGATTTGCAGTATTGTCCTACAGCAGCACAGACCTTGTAGATGTCTTCACCAAACCCTTCACTAAGAGTACATATCATCATTTGCAAGCTCTCTTGGGGGTGTGAGATGTTTCATCTGAGGAGGTCACTTGACTTCTTCATTCTCTCTTATTGGGGGGAATTTTTCCTCTTCTAGGGGGTTTTATCCTTCTCATACATTTGAGAGCTTTTTCTCTATTTTTTGATCTCTCTTTGGGGGGGGAGTTTTTTTCCCACGTGGTTTCCTCCTTTTGTCCCCTTTATGAGAGATTGCATTGCATTTGTACATGGGTACCTAACATGGCCTAGTTGTCAGGATCCATCTTGCATTATTCTCTTTTGTGTACATTCTCCCTAAGTTGCACTTAAGGGGGGGTGTTGATGTAATTAATTGTGTTTTAGGGTATGTGCAGGATCATAATGGGCCAAAAAGTGGCGATATGTCAGTGATATGATGGCCCATGTGGATGACGACCTTTTTTTTACCCAAAATTGATGAAACGAAAAGGGTTTTTAAAGGGGATTCTCAGCTTTCCACCAATATAAATTATTCTTTACTTTGAATTTAATAAATAATTATTAATCATTTTCTATTTCAATTATGACTAAAGTCCTGATTGATAGGCTGATTAAAAAAAATCTATAGCTTTCAAATGATATCACATTTTTTGAATCTGAAACATGTGTCACATTCTATGCTTTGCATACTATAGGACTAAAAACAAAATATTGAATTTCATGAATTTTTTACCAAGTTAAGGTGGTTAGACATATGAGTTTTTATATTTTTAAAAATTTGTAATAAAAAAATCATAATTAATTATTTACTTGGAAACAAAATACAAAAAAATATGCATCACATCGAGACATGAGTCATCTAATTATATCTAAAATATTATTAAAAATTGTGGTAAGGGTAGTCAGATAAACACCTACTTCTTTATTTTCCTTGAAATTTAAGTACTACTGTATTGAAATTTTAAATTTTCACCAAATATATGTATTTAAAAAAAAATAAACCTAGTAGTTTAGAAACTACATTCAATATGCTACAGATTCTATTTTTACATATTTTTGAAATAATATAGATACCTTATTCAAATTTTTAGGTCAAGTTGCCTAACTCGGAGTTTTTTGAATTTTATCACCACTTAAGGGCATGTTTTTTCCATGATGATCCTGCACATACCCTATACCTTGTCCTAGGTCATAATTACACCTTATTTAAGTTTACTTAGGGACCACATAGGAGGTAGTTAGAGCTTTTCCACTTTTGGTGGACTTATCATGTTATTACTTTATCACCTCGACCTTTCGTGGACATATCATGTGATTACCTCTCCACCTTTTGTGGTAGATCCACCATTTGTGGCGATTATCACATTATCACTTTTCCATTTTATGTGGAGTGATAGCTTTTCATAGTTGTCTCATGTCATAAGATTACAACACTTGCCATTTTCTTATGCCCTCTTATGTTCTCACCTTGGATATATAACCAAGGGGTCTCCTATGTGCATACATTCATTCTATTTGCATTATTGGTAGAATACCGTCTATTCTTGTCATATTGTTTCTATCTCTCTTTCGCTTGTGCTTTCTATTAGGTCTCTTGATCTTGGCTGTACCTTCATAGACAATTCTTACAAAGTTTTTACTAGGTAATGCTAAAGGAGAAGGAGCATCAACCAATTGGTCAGTCAATTCTTGACCCTTAATTTGTTTTTTTAAAACAAACTTAAGGTCAAACTCAACCTACAACATCACCCATTTAGCTAAGCATCCTAATAAGTTTTTTTTTTAAGAGATATCTTAAAGGTTCAAATTTCATCATCACTTGTATTTCAGAATTCAATAAGTAAGTTCGCAACTTACTAGTAGTGAATAAAAGAGCCAAACATTTTTTTCTATTGTTGTGTATCACTTCTCATAATCGATCAAGTTTTGTCTAATGTAATCAACAGGATGCTTATTAGCATTCTCATGTTTTTGAGCCAATAATGTTGCAACAAAATCAGTGGATGTTGTGGTATAAAGGATGAATTGTTTGTTTTGCATAGTAGGTTGAAAAATAGGTGGAGTTGCAAGGTGCTCCTTCAAACTCTCAAAATCTTGTTTACAATCATCATTCCAATTAAAGTGCACATCACTTTTGACAAGATATGTAAAAGGTAGTGTTCGATCTGCTAAAGATGCTACAAACTGATTGATATCTTGAATTCTTCCTTGCAATGTGCACAATTGAGGGATATTTTTAGGAGGTGGCATGTTAGCTATAGCATCAGTTTTCTTTGTGTCCACCTCAATGCCTTTGAGAGATACGATAAAGCCTAGAAGTTTTCCACTATCTATACCAGACATAATTTTTGTATTCAATCTCATGTTGTATTTTCAAATTCACTCAAATATTTTTTGGATGACATTTTGATTGTCTTATATTGAAAAATATTTGGCTAGAATATTATCAACATAGTTTTCCAAAGTCTTATGTATGTAATCATGAAATATTAATGTCATAGATCGTTGATATGTTGTGCCCACATTCTTCAATCCAAAAGGCATCATGACCCAACAAAATGTTCCACAAATAGTTGTAAATGTCGTTTTGTATTGGTGTTGAGGGTTGAATATGATCTGATTGTATCAAGAAAATCCATCAATGAATGAAAACAAAGCATGTCTCGCAGTTGAGTCTACTATCATATCGATATTAGGAAGGGGAAAATCATCTTTTAAAGATACTTTATTGAAGTCACAAAAATCTATATACATCTTAATATGATTATCAAGTTTTACAACTAGAACAATGTTTGAGATCCAAGGAGAATAATATATAGGTCTTATGAAACCGGCCTAAAGGAGTTTTTCAATTTCTCCTTTAACTAGAAAGGTTATCTTAGGATTCATCTTTTGTATCCTTTTTCTCACTGGTTTAGAATTTTCAGCAAGAACTATGTTGTGTCTCACTATCTTGGCATTGATTCTTGACATATCTGAATAGTTCCAAGCAAAGAGTTTAGGAAATTCATGGAGTAAAATTGGTTGATCTTCTTGTTCTTATTAATCAAGGAACTTTCCAATCATAATGAATTTCTCCTTATCATTGATGTCCATTGATATGTCGACTATATTGCCTAGAGGAAGTGCACTTTGCTTTGGAAATTCAAGGTTGTATTCTTCTTTACTCATATCTATCCTATTACTTTCCTCTTCTGCATCTTTTTGTGTGGTGCTAATCATGGCACATGTAACATTTCTCTTTTGAGGATTTGTAGATGGTTTTTCATAAACACTTAGCATTTCCTTCAAGGTTTCATCATCCTCAAAGTATTCACATGATGGTTTAGAATCCATATCAAGCAATTTAGGATGTTTCAAGGTGAGTTTGATTTATGGTTTGCACATGATGGTGTTGATATTTAACGATGGTATCTTTGTTGCTTGTGTAATCTTAGAAAGGAAATATCCCAAGGTCATCTTTATCTCTTGTGTGTTAGGCTTTATAAGAACATGAACATGCCTTTTTATTTCTTTCCACATCCTTTTCCACTATAACCCACTTTTTTCATAATTTCATAACCTCTCCCATAAATTCCTTCCATTTCTTATGGGTTTGGTGGTTTTTGATAATCTATCTCATCAATGTTTTTTGTATAAATTGTGTCTTCTTCTAAAGAGGATGAGGTATATATTTGTGATCGTTCTTCTAAATTTTGTGTTGACATTACTATTGGTTGTTTTTGCTTCTCATTTTCTTTATTTTTGATTATGTACTCTCCCATAAATGAGGGTGTAAACTCCAAAGAACCACAGTCATGGTCTAATAACTATGACACTGTTTCCATTTCTTATTTATCTCCTTCTATAGGTTCTATGTTAGATATTTGAATCAATGTGCTTAGAGGACTTGCCATTCCTTTTTCAACTTGTAAGCAACTTTCAGGCTCATGATCTATTTCAACCTGGTATACTTTGTTGTTATATACATATTCATGATAAGATGAAGGGTCGAAAGCACCACATGCATCTCATGAATCCATGGTCTTCCCAAAATAAAATTTTATGAAAGGTCATTAGGCATAACATGAATAGGAGTTTGTAGGGTGGCCTTTCCAACTATAATAGGTAAATTAATCACACCGAGTGGTTCTTTTCCTACATTGTCAAATCCTCAAACTGATAATGAGTCAAGTTCAATTTTTTATTTTTCCATGTGTAACCTATCTAATAGCTTCACACTACATACATTAATGGTTGAGGCATTACCAACAAGGGGCCTCTTTATTCCTATTCTATTAAATTTGGCTATTATCATAAAGGGCATCACGTCTCTTTCTCATCTCCAAAAGAGGGAGCTCATGTTGGTGAAAGGTAATGTCTACATGAACTATATTCATTCCTTGTATTATATCTTCCACATCATTTACATTTGTATTACGAGGGATCACAACTTGTTATAAGGTTGTTTGAAGCATAGTGTGATAGTTAGGTGAATTCTAAATTAGGTCCCAGAGGGATATCTTTGCAGGAGTATTGTTAAGTTGTTCAACAAGATCATACTCCTTCCCACCATGTGGAGGGAAATGAGGAGCACTAGGAAAGATGGGATTAGGCAGAGGTAAGGTTGTCGGAGTTGGTCAAGTTTTGGTTGTGGATTATTTCTAGAGTTATATTAATGAGCAACAGTATTATGAATCGGTTGTTGTAAAATATTATTCTTAAGTTGTTAAATAATAAGTTCAAGTTTAATTTGAGTTTTATTTTTGTGTGAAGATGGGTAAAGGATGAGTTGAGGTTGAATCACATTAAAATCTCTTACTTTTGGTTTTTCATAACAAGCCTTAGTGCATGAACTTGGTGAGATGAATTCCTCAAGGGTTTCATCTAGCATATCAAATTCATCACTTCTAAAAGGCTTGAGGGTTAGGTAAACATGGAAAGAGAGATTTGACATATTCAATTAACTAAACTTTCTCCAAGTGTCTTAGGTGTTTTGACATATTCATTACTATACGGATATTAGACTTTGCAATTCATAAATGCCTTTCTATCCAAGTCAATCCTTACTTTATCACTTCCAATATATTGGATTTCCCCTTCCTAACACCACTTTCCTTTTATCTATATTTTATCTTAATTTATAGGTCATTATACTTCCTATTACCATACTTCCTTTTATATAAAACGTAATTGATCATCATGTTTACTAAGTTACCTTTTGAAACCAAAGTTTTAGTCATCTTTTATCTAGGTGCATATTTCTTGGTACCTTTGATCATAAACTTCAAAAATTTACATACACATATCCTTTTTGAATGAAAGATATTGTAATACTTATAAATTTCACTGGGTATGATGTATCCCAAAATATGTATCCCTAATACTAATCATTATTACCTTATCAAGACCATGAGCTTAAAGTAATCCAAATTTGTACATTTTAAGTGATGAATTCCTTGGTAACTCTTATCCCTAACTCCTTATAGATTCATTCATATTTCTATTCATATTTGAAGATATAAAGACTACATTACATTTTTTATTTAACCATGAATCATGCCTTAACCCTAATCCTAGACTCCTTAAAAATTGTATGGGTTATGAGGTATACTTAAACCTTGATCCTTAAAATTAAAATCCTATATTTTGTACTATTTAGTCACACAAAAATCATCAAATGACCAAGAATACCATTATTGGCTTTATAAGACATTGCACCTACCCAATCATTATTTTCTTATTAGGAATAAAATGTCTATTTTAGAGGGAATGGATTCATGTGTACTTCCAATGATGGAAAAGAATGAGGAATGTCATGCAAAAATTATTACTAGTTTTGATGTAGGTGGTTTTTTTGTAAGATCTAGATCATCATTTTAGTAAAATTTATGATCTTAGCTCATTTTAAATATGCTTCATACATTGAATACCAGTTCCTCCATAATTCCTAAAGTTATAGGGAAATAAACAAAGTAACATACATGCTTGTTCATTTTATGGAAAAGGTTTTGGTTATTTCATGTTTCCACTTGAGTGCAAGCCATAAGACCTTATAGGGTTTTAATTTATATAAAACTAGTTTCCATTAGAGTATAAGATATTTTTAAATATCAAAGAGCAGAATATTGTAATTGATTATTTAAAGTAAATGGCTCCATGTTTCCATTAATGTATGTTGTGCTAAGTTGTACTTTAGGTTTTTTTATCTCTAGTTTGTTGGTATGAATGAAATCAAATACAAGATAAATTAGATAATATTATAAGTTATTATAAAAAATTTGTGGCAACAAAAAAAGTATCCCTTCTAATTTTCCCTTGCTTGTTGGGATCATCCTTGTGAACTAGGCTTAATGGTGCCTTGATTTAGTGTTGTAATGTGTTTGATAAATTCAAATTGGGCCTTGGGACCTTGTCAACTAATGAACATGAATGATACATTTCTAAAGTATTGTAGAATGCTGTAACACATTTTCACACTTTTCTAAAGTTTTAGTAATTAACTACACCTAATGAACCTCTTTCTAACCTTAATCATACCTTATCTATAGTGATCTAAATTTTTGTAACACTCTTTCACACTTTTATAGGGTTTTCATTAATAATTAGGCTTATTTATGCTTTAATTGGCCTTATTTGGCATACACCAGCCTCATTTAATGCATATTTTTAGGATAATCCTCACACTAATTAACATATAATCATAAATCAAGTGTTTTCAGCTTGTGTGGCCCAGATTTAGTGATATGAGACCCATTCACCAACTTGGGCGAAAGAGTCCCACCTAGATTTTTGGGTCTTGAACCTATTTTCATACCTTTCTAAGAATTTTTAAAAATGGTCCCATAAATTATGCCTTATGAGACTCATTCTCCACCTTGGGTGAATGAGTCTCGTGTGGCTTGAAATTAAAAATAATTCAAATTCTTGGAAGGATTTTATTATCCTGGATCTGATGTTGGCTTGTAGTATTGTAATTTCATGAATTCTTACATAGTTATGTATAAATACAAATGTCTTTCATTCATTTTACACCTAGAAAGTTGAATGAGAATCCTTATCGAAAAGTTGAGTTCACAAGATTATTCAAGAATTCTCAAGAGCATTAAAGAATCTTCAAAGGAAGATTATCAAACTTTCTAGAGTATTATTCAAGCATCAAGCATCATGTCAAGGACTTCATGCATAATGTTTATTTTTTATCTAAGAATTGTGATGTAGAGTTTATGATCTAAGCAAGCGTCCAATTCGAAATCTATCACCTTCAAGAAAGACTCAAGGTCTACATCCATTGGATCCATCTCACACATGTTTATAACATCTTATTGATAAAGTTTGGTGAGTGGAAACATAATTTTTTTCATTCATAATTCCCCATTCCTATTTTATTTTATTTCAAGGTTTGATTACCAAAACAGGGTTTGACCAAGGAAAACCCCTATCCACTAACCCAAGAACATTTTTCCCTCTCTTTTTTGTGTGTTTTGAAGGTTTAGGTTTAGGGCACATCAAAGAGAAAGATTGGAGAAAGTCAAGTCAAAGTGACTAAAGTTGTCAAAGTTGTTATCAAGTCCTGGAGAACATTGGAGAACACTTACAGGTTGATTTATAGAGATTTGGATCTAAAAAATTGAAGAAGCAGATTGAGCATACCGAGAAGAGAAGATTTATACCTTCAAGTTATAGAAAACCTTAACTAGACCGATTCACCACTTTTGGTGAATGAGTACCAATTTTGGTCAAAATTTAAATTGTTGCAAATTCAAATATCCATTTGGTAGATTCTTGTTTCTACATAGAAACCCAAATTTTTGATTGATTCACCCTACTTGGTGAATGAGTCCCACTCAACATTGAGATTATATTTTACATCATTTCAAAACTACATTCAACCATCTCCAGATTTCCAAGTGCACACATTACTTCCTATACGTGTCTATTTCATTTTATTTACTTTTCTAGGTTATTTTGTAATTAATTGCATCATATTAGGGTTTAGTGTTAAAAATTGCATTGTATTTGTCTTCCCAAGTTCTTACATGGTGGTGAACCCTTCGTTAGTTTACAATCAACCCCTAGGACAACTCTGCTACAAGATCTATTTCTCCTTTGCATTAAGATATCTAGGGTTACCCTTTAATTTAGTAGGTGGAAAGTGGGTGTGCTCTATGTCCTACGTCATATGATAGCATATAAAACCCCAATTTTTCTTCACCAAATTTTTGTGAACCTTAATTTAGAGCATCATAATTTTGATTTGGAGTGCATCATCCTAGATTTGGCTTCCATTAGCTTTGCATTAGAGTTTACATTAGTTAATTGGAATTCTAGGGTTTCTAATTTTACATAAGTGAAAATTCATAAAGCTTTCATTTTTGCATCTCATTTTATTAAAATTCATACAAAATCTATATTTCAACTTATAATTTAAGTCATTCAACATAAAAAGCATAAAAATCAATTGCAAATTTCTAATTTTTTTGAGAAAATCCTTACTAGGACTCATCCACCACCTTAGGAAAATCAATCCCTCTACACATTCTGCATTGCATTTTTTAGAATTCAAAGCACTGTTTTTGAGATTTTGTTCCCAGTTTATAGCTTTCTATTTCAATTTACAGAATTTATGTTGTAGTCATTTCATTCATCTTGCAAATTTAGAAGTCCTTGCATGACTATTTGGTGTCCTATTGCTAATACTATAGTGAGGAAAATTTCAAGACTCATTTCATCTCATGATAGCACAATCATTGTGGATCTTGGGTTGTCTAGCTCTTTCACTCCTAGTATTAACACTAGTACACTAGGTATGGACGACACCCTTAACAATTATTTTCCTTCAAGTAGTTTGATGCAAGTTGAAACAAGCATTGATAATTTCCCACACGATAACATAATTCAAATCCATGAATACTTAGAAAACCTACAACATCAAGTGAAAAATGTCAACATTTCAACTCTGACCATCCCTACTATAGATAACATTCACCACATGCTTGAAAATGAAGATGGACTTGACCTTGTGAAAAAAATAGTTTAAATATTTGGAAAACACCTCACCTCAACAACTAGATTTCCTTTACCTAAAATTAATGAAACAAATTAAGGAGGAACTCAAATTCCTCCTCCCACAATAATCTCCTCAATACTCACCTATACCAATGCTCAAGTCACAACAATAATGCAACCAGCTAGTAATGCAATTCCTTCCTTGGGCATTTCCACTAGCATCCTGAGTACCTTTGTGACATCACACGTCATATCTCCTACTACTTTACCACCAATAATAATTCCATTCACTTGTCCTTTGAACATGAAAACCCCCTCACCATTCTCACCTTCGTCTCGTAATACAAGTAATGACCCTCTCATCAATCAACTTTTGCAAACTATTTCATCCCTTCAAAAGTAAGTTTCCACCACCAACCAAAATCAAAATGGACCACCTACATACTATATTAAAATTAGTCCATTATCCTTAGAAATATTGCAAACACTGATGCCACAAGGTATAGAGGTGTCGAGATTCAGGAAATATGGAGGAAAGGGAGATCCTTCTAACCATGTTAATGCTTACATTGCCTTATGTAGTGACTTTTTCCTTGATGATGAAATATTGGCTAAACTTTTCCCTAGGTCATTGAAAGATATTGCCTTGGAATGGTTCTCTTCATTACTGAACAACTTGATTCATTCATTCAATGAACTTTTTGAGGCATTTTTCAACCATTTCCAAGTACATATGACTCGTAAGATGACCTTGGCTGATTTGATGAGATGCAAGCAAAAAGAAGATGAAAAGATAACAAGCTTTGTCTCACACTATCAATATCTTTATTCCCAAATCGATGTCAAGGTTCCTGATCCTCACCTTTAGATTATTTTCATGGAAAATTTACAAAGAAAGATACAAGACAAGATTACCATGATGAAATTTCCATCCTTGATTCATTTGTGCACTACCCTCCATGATTATCAAACATTTATTAGTAGTCGAGATACAAAATCCACTTCTAGCCAAATTAATAAATCTAAGCCTAAAAACAAAAACAATTCCCAACCTTTTAGAAATCATAATAAAGGTTTCCTTCAATTCAATACCCCTCAACACACAACTCAAAATACCAATAACCAAGTAGTTATTGTTAAGGCCTTGATACCCTTTAGCTATGGGGACCTGAAAAGACAATTCACTCCCTTACTTGATACCCTTCATAAAATAATTTCACAACTCATAGAACAAAAGATGATTACCTTGCCTCATGTTAAGCATACTGATCCTAGTAAACAATTACCCGTAAGCTATAGACCAAATTCTTACTGCCATTATCACCGAAAAAATGGGCATGATAAGAAACATTGTAAGCATCTTAAACATCTTGTGCAAGACCTCATTAATTCTAATCATCTTTCCATTGGAGGTATTATTGATCAAGGAAATAATGTCGCCCATTCTAACCAAAATTTTCAAATCTTTACCAACCCAATTCCTAATCATAACATTTCATTTTTCAGTGAAACTACAAAGAATGATGTGATGAATGTTGATACAGATGATTATAACAATGATTCTATTCAACATGATTCTATAGATAATGATCATGTGGATGACATGGTAGGAGTGATAGACGTTATTCCTCATAAGGGCCGAACTAAGAATCTTCTTGACATTTTGTTCTCCTCTAAAGATATACTTTTAAACATGCACCCGATGGTACTCTTTACATAGCTAGGAAAATATATGACAAGCCCACTAATGGGATATCCATAGATCATGTATGTGGAGAGAATTTGATCACCGAAAAATTCTCACTTTTGCATGAGATCTATCAAGATACATATGATAAACTAAAAGAGCGGATCAAGACACATAATGGTTTTGCCTGCCCTACGATGGGATTGATCACCCTTCATTTACAAATAGGACAAAAAAAATTAGGTATCTTATTCTCCATGATCCTATAGTTGGACCAATTTCATGCGAAGCTAGGCTACCCATAGCTTCCCTCCATGAATTTCATCCATTTGGTTGTGCATAAATACTTAAATTTTCCCTTTGATGATGGAATATTTACTATGCATCATAGTGGCTTTAACCCTTTGTCCTCCCGTGGAAACTTTTCCTTAGATTTGTTTTTTCCCAAGCCTCTAGAACATATAAAACCACAAGCATTATTTTTTCTGTCCTATAAAAAAGTTCAAGGAAAACAAGATAGCAAAGTTATCCCTTTGAAACATGTCTCCACCCATAACCGAACCCACCATCCTAAATGAAACCATGATTGAACATAAATAAATTCCAAATAACCAAGACCAAACTAAGATATAACATATACATCTACCTCTTGCAAGCAACCAAGAGATAAGTCAAAGAGAAAGTGGTTGAACAACCTCTCATGGTTCCTTCCATTCCTCCTCTTAGGGAAGAAAAGAAACCTGTGGTTGATCAACCTACTCCTACACAAACACAACTTGAAAAATAGAATTAAAATAAATAAAGGTGTTATAGTTCATGTAGGAGTAGATGTTGTGTCGTTGCTCATAGGCTGCATGAATAAATAAACAAAGAAGATCAAAATCCAAACCTGACAAAAGCAATGCATGACGACTCTGCCCCCGCTCTGAAACAAAAAAAATCCAATACAACAACCACAACAAGAGTTGAATCCTTCCTTGGACATAATCATTCAACCTCTTGAGATTAATTTATATGATGATGATGAGGTTGCTAAGATTGACGAAGAGGTGCATAATTAATAAAATACATTATTTTCCTCTTCCATGAGCTTCAATGACAATTCTCCTAAAAGGAGTGTTGAGCCTGGTGATGGCCCTAGTTTGACACTTGGCATTATCCCTTTGCTAGTTGCCCTCCTTTGATATACAATGAACATGATTGGGATACAGATGACCCGCTTTAGGTTTACTTGCATGTTCCTTACTAGTCTTTCTTTTGTTTTAATTTTCACGTGTGATTGCAAGTATGTAATTTGATCCCCCATACTATTTTATTTGATGTATCTCTCTCTCTTTGTGGCATTCCTCTACTTGTACCTCCATTCTTCCTTATGTAGTAAATATTTTATGTTTTCACCTTTTATTTTTTCATTTGTCTTGTGTTTTCATTTTGGGGATAATGCAAGGTATCGAGACATTCATGTATCTTCCATGTTGGCCAAAAATCATTTTCCTTTACTTTATATTTTTTCATTTGTCTTGTGTTTTCCTTTTGGGGATGATGCAAGGGGTCGAGACATTCATGTCTCTTCCATGTTGACCAAAAATTATTTTCCTTTGCTTTATCTTTTTCATTTTTCTTGTGTTTTCCTTTTGGGGATGTTGCAAGGCATTGAGACATTTATGTTTCATCCATGTTGACCCAAAAGGTTTTACTTTGTTTTTGCTATCTATGTCATTCTTCTAGTTCTATGTGTATTTCAGGAATGATGACACACTATTGTATTTGACTCTGATTTCCGATGAAATTTTGTTGGAATTTCACCAATCTATTATCGAAATACCGACGAATCACCGAAATAATTTTCATCACTCAATTTTTGTTGATATTCTGACGAACTTTAAATCATCAAAATCACGATGCAAGTTCATTAGAATATCAACAAAAATTTCATTGATCTAGCGACGAACAGTAGCGAGAACACAAGTGGCATGCCTTTGCCAAAGTGTTAGATCAACAACATAAGTTCATCACAATTACAATGAAATTTTCAAGGTATTGCAAATATCGGTGAGATATCAAGATTGTTCCAGCGATAAAATTTTCCTGAGAAGATATATCGGGAGACTGGCTTGTGGTCTCAATAATGAAGTTTCATTGGCAAGATACTCATCTTGTCTCATCGATGAAGCATGAGGGAAGCATATCGGCAAGACATATAACATCAGAGTAAGTTTAGAATGTTTACTCGACCCACTATGTCACATCGATAAGATTACATTGGTAGGAGTCTTGGCAACATACTTGAGATTGAAAGAATAATGACATCAGTTTGTAGATATTGCAATGAAATAGGAAAGTCATTACGATGAAAGTTTCCTCGGATGTTCATCGAAAATTTGACGAAATAATGCAAATTTAAAAAAAAAAAACTATTCGTTCAAATGTAGGCATATCGGTGAAAGATCGAGACTATTACAATGATGAAAATTGCCTGAGAAGATATATCAGGAGGACTAGCTTGTGGTATGAGTGATGAAGTTCCATCGGCTAGATACTCATCTTGTCTGATCGATGAAGCACGACGAAATCATATCGGCAAGACATATACCATCGGAGTAAGTTCTGAATGTCTACTAAACCCGCTATGTCACACAGATAAGATTACATTGGTAGGAGTCTTGGTGACATACTTGAGATTGAAAGAATAATCATTGGGGAGACTCACCATGTCGGGGAAACTACAGAATATCCTAGTGATACATGATCTCTTGTCGATGAAGATACAAATGGATTGAAATACTTATCGGGGTGACTCTGGGTGATATTTAAAAGTAGTAGGAGGCTCCAAAGTGCATCCATATGGATAATGATAGGACATAAGGATAGGTCAATCAAAGAGAGAAATTTGATGTGCCAAGACCATGAGCATTTAAAAGGGGTAGTAAAAGACAAGATGGATTTTCATCAATGCTCAAATATAAAGGACAAATTGGAAGACTTAATTATGAAAATTTAGATCACAATATGATTAACCCGGTTTTGAAAAATGCAATGACATTAGTGTCAAGAGTGAAGAAGCCATTCAACTTTGCATTTCAATAAATTATTGTATGCATTCAGTAAGTGTTTACAAGGTAGAAAAAGGACAGTCATATGACTATTTAAAATATCAAACATGTCAGTTGTTGTGTTTAATTAGGCTTACTGAGGTAGGGATTTATCATTTTTTGCATACATTTGTAGTCCAAGCTCTAGGTTTGCATTATTTGGTTACTATGTATGAGAAATGAGAAATGAATAATTGTAGAATATGGAGGCTATGGATGATATTATGATTGCCACATTTGATGTTGATGATCAACAATTGGAGCAAAATATAAAACCTATGATGAGTCATGAGATCAAGGGGACTGTCATGGATAGTGAATGACGAATCATAGATGTTAAGAAAAAAAAATATTCACCATAGAGCACATGAAGAATATAATTTATGATGTTATAGGAAGGTTTACTATCATAAAGAATGTATTCTCAAATTTTAAAAGATAGTCATACCAATGTGTAAGTACAATCACTTCAGCAATGAAAGATATAAGGACATGTGCTAGAGGAATGATAGCTAAATAGTGGATTGAGCATAGAGATGGTAACCCTTAAAAGTATAATGTTGTGTTGACATCAAAGAAAGAGAAGAAGATTGTTGTCAAGTGAAGTAAAATTGCATGGCTGCCATCAAGAGTACAATCAGATCCATTAGTGATAGTGAAAAGGTTTTGACACTAGTCTTGATGAATATCATAGTGCCCTTTACTTCATATCAAAATGACAGACTATACTAAGGTAGTGGTATGAAACTTTTTTGAAGATAATCAACTACGATGAAGAGGGAAATCAATATATAATGATGGTTTGAACACTATGATAGACAAGTCTGGAGACCAAAGTCAAGCCAAATGAACAATCCTAAATAAGCTTTGAAGACAAATTTTGATAATGGAAAGTAGAAAGCATAGTATTTAGAGGACAATGTAGGACTCAAAGCTAGATAGATATAATATAAGTTTGTGAGAGTTCCTTCAAGAGTGTAATGGTGATGAGGTATTGAAGGCTAAAGTTGTTGCAAATGTACATAGATTTACTAAATGGAATCTCAATTTCTTTGTTTCCCATTCTCATGGTCAAGGATGTGCTAACACAGTAACACATAGTTCATCATGGGAATTACAGAGAGGTTGAAGACACTATTGCAAAAAATCAGAGGTATGACAGAATATTGAAGTAGCATAAAGTTGTGAAAGAGAAGATTGAGACATTCATATGAAGGACAACCATCAAACAAAGTTTTTAATCAAGACATAGTCATCCTTTGATAAGTTGAAAGAAAGTCATGAATATAAGAGAAAAATTTGAAGGATAGTCATATAAATTGATAAGGACAATGAATAAGGTTTTAAATTATTACTCAAAGAGAAACTAGTAACCTAATCCTAATATCTGAACTCCATTGCATAAAATTTTATTGAAAAAGGAAAGTATTGTGCAGCTGAATAAAAAAAACTCATCTTACAAATTTGCACAACAAGCACAACCTACGAACTGGATTCTAATTTTGCTAAAAAAGAAAAAATAAAACTAGTGAATATTAAACTACACACTAGAATATAATTTTGTGGAAAATGAGCAATTTAGTGAGAAAAAGTACCTACAGTGCGTCTTGGATACATAGCTAGTGTACTAAAAAATAGGATTGCAAACCCAAAATTATTCTCACTCTGGAAATTCAATAGAAAAATACAAAATGTTATCCTAGATACTTAGCTCTTAAACAGTCAATAAAACAATATGAGCGTGATTATGAACGATTTTACTTGGTCCCACTCTTGATCTCCATGTTTGAGAGCCTTCTCTTTAAGACCCCATGAATCCACTTTGATCCATTGTTGCCAAAAGAGATATTAATGTGTAAACAAGGAGCCACATTTAGACAAACTGGTTGTTGATTTCTTCTAAGAAATTTAGAGACTACAAAAATAAGATACTTAATGGGTATCATGTGGGATTCCTAGAGAAAGCACTACAATATGGCCTTGAGCGGCAATGAAAAAATTTGGATTAGCTTCACAGTAAATCCTAATAGCATGACATTGAGGCTCCTCTTCATTAAGTTGATGGTATGAGGAACCAAATCCATATCCTCCTTGAGATACATATCATATTGAATAGAAAAACACAGTGACAAAAGCAATCTGAATTGTGAGAGAAATTCTCCAAACCCTCTATGGAAACATGACTTTTACCAGATAATCAAAATTTTAAATTTAAGTAATACCCAAGAAAAATAATTCCATACAATGCAGCTACACATGAAACTTATAGATGGGACTGGTCTTCCACTTCTGACTCTCCTTCTTATTCCATTTGAAGAGGAAAACCTCTACCCATTGATTCAGCTATGTAAGTTTAGTATTAAGAAATAAAAATATTTTTAGCACAAGAAACAATCCTCACCCATCTAAATAAGCACCTGTAAGACAAGCCCAAAAATCTAAGTTTATCACAATCAAGTAAAGATTAAATTCTTATAATCAATCACAGTAACTGGAAAGTATTAATTGGACCAGTAAGAAGAATCAAATAATTAGGGTTGGGAATTATATAAACCACTACTATCACAACTATTGAAACATGCTGAGGTATTGGGTCCTCTCCCCTAGATTAAATTAAGGAAAACATTATTGTAAACACAATATGTATACAAGAATATGAATGTAAAGGAAAATGGATATTAGCAAAACATAAATGTAAATAAAATTAGTGTGAGCAGAAAATGAATCTAAATTGGTCTTGAATAAATAAAATCATACCCAATTAGCATTAAGTTATGTTGACCTTGTACTCATTGCCATTATCAATTTTGAAGGTTACTTTGATTCCTTCTGCAGAAACTCTCTGGCCATGAGGCAAGAGAAGGGGAAAAACCAAGTGTATATTGATGACTTCTTGACAATAAAAAAGAAACAAACAACTAGTCAACCCTATTAGAACAAAATAATATTATGAATTGATTTTATTTTTTTTACTGGCTAATGGATAGTGGACCTATTTCTCTTGAGTTAAGATACTACTAAGATGTGTTGACTGGTGATTTTAGACTACTGATATTCTGCTTCAATCTCTATTAGTTACTTTTGTCTTAAATATATTCAAGATAACTCTGGGAAAAAATTCCCTAATCTCTTAGAAATTATGCGGATTATTTTGTTAATACTTCTCCATTTTGATATTTTCTTTCAAAAATTCATAGAAATATATGTAATGCCATGTTTGAAACTTACATATTTTAATTTTACTAGTTCTATAATTATAGGATATGATTCCAACAATTGTGAAACGCATTGGCAATATGTTGGATGAATGAAGTAAACTATGCAATTGGTAGGTGTAAAGCCAAATTCGTTATCTCTTACCAACATCCTTCTTTCCTTTTCTAAAACATGTTCTTTAGAACAGGGCATGGATATCCATCTAAGTATAATGAAAAGGATATTTTTGTCAGATATTATATTATAGTAAGTTGAATGAATGTAAGTAGAAAAATGTTTGCATACCTACAAATGGTACAAAATTTCATGGTTAAGTGGAAGCCTCCCATCAACAACAAGATCCAAATATCCGTGTATCTATCTCAATTGAGCCTCTAAACCCTTCAGAGCTGTCAAATTTTCAGTTAACCTGTTATGCACAAAAGTCAAATTTTAGAGACTACTTAAAAAAAAATGGAGCTTTGAAACCAAATCCACACACAACACAATGTTTAGAGTGAAAATTTAGCACTTTCTTTCATCTTTGCATATTGGTTTGATGCTTCAAATGATGCATTTCTTATGTTCAAAAGTGCATTACCTTATTGATCCTCTCTTTGTTTCGAGAATAGTTTAATATTCTCTACTTAATAGGGCCAACCACATGAAGGTGGAAGCTCATTTGCCCCCCCCTCCCCCCGCTCCCCTCACATCACTCTCAATTCCCCATATCCGATCATATAGCATTAATCATTCATTCATCTATTAATAACATATGACATTCATTCATTCATCCTACATTAATAACATATAACATTCATTCATTAACATATTCACATTCATTCATTCATCCATTAATAACATATAACATTCATTGTTTTCAGTTTTTACATATTATCAAAAATATGGTTGTCATAATATGATTACAATCACTTTTTTTTTTTGTTTCTTTTTTGCAGCTAAAAAAGTTAAAGTGGAGTATCATTTTCTAAATCATTTGTCCACCCTTCAGTTGTTCTGAGCTTTTCTCATTATCTTAATGTATGCCTAGTCATGTACTCACAATGTGGATGCCATTGCAAGGGGGGTCTATTGCAATAGCAAAGAAATGTTAAATTGATATGTTTTATTATTATTGTTACAAGTATTTCATTAATTAAAAGAACATTAGATTGGTGCTCTTTACCTGATGGGGACACATCATGTTCTTGATCTTGTCTTATAGCCTCATGCTCAACATGTTGAACACCCTCTAAATCCTGATCTAAAGTTGAAACATGAAAGATTACATTAATTAATACACCAATTGCAATTAAATATGTTTAAAAGAACATTAGAGTGGTCCTCTTTACCTGATGGGGTCACATCATGTTCTTGATCTTGTCTAGCCTACTCATGCTCAACATGTTGATCATGATCTACATGCTCTAAAGTTGAAACATGAAAGGTTACATTAATTAGTACACCAAGTGTAATTAAATATGTTTAATTGTATTAATCCATATTGTGTTTTATATAGCACATGAATAAATCTAGTACCGAGATGCACACCATGGCCTTCATCTATAGGTTGTGCTCCACCCTCACCAGGCTGCATTCTAATGCCATGTGCAGTATTATCATTGCTTGTCTATTTAAAACAAATAGGCACATTATTATGGTGGAAATTAATATTGAATAGAGTGCACAAGTATTCAATTTTAAATAAACTTTATTGAGTTTATTTACCTACGTGTTGGGTGCAGTGGAAGATTGTGTTTTCCCAGTCAAGACTCCTAGGTGTTCAGTCAAGGCTCCATAGCCTTGCTAGAAGACAATCTTCAGGTCCTCTTTTGTGGGCACTCCGTTGAAATCAAAGCCCTGCATTTTTTGCATAAGATCATGAATTTTTCTTCTATGGTGTGATAAAAAAAAATTTTTTTGCAATTTATTATTTGGATGCAATATTTCATTTATTGATACTTACAATTCGTGCGACTAGTTTCATATAACCACCAGAGCCAGGTTTGTGTTGGCTTTGTTTTTCTGGTCTTTTCTTTGTTGCCTTTGATGTGTCAGGCAGCCTATGAAAATTTTGAAATACGTTAGATTATGTAAAAAGAAAGAGTAATCAGTATATAATTACATTGTTGATAGTATCACATACCTTCCTTGGCTCGGTGGTGTCTTTCCTTTTTTCTTTTCAACCTTCTCCTTTCCACACGACACCAAGTCCTTCCACTTCCTCTATGGAATCATGAGGGGATCCTCGTACTTTCTGTTCTTCTCTAAATGTGACCTATATTGGTCCCTCACATACTTTAGATAGGTGCCAGATTTCTTAAGGACCTTGGTTCGATTGAATGTTTTATCACCAAACAACACAACTAAATGGTTAATGAGCTCATCTTTTAAATCTTGATTTTGAGCATTCCACCATGTACGTATGGTGGGCCCGAAGAGCTCCAATGTAATATCACTTAGATGTTTATAAAAAACATCATTTACTACAAAATGATCATGGGGTCATTAGTATATAAAGAGTGATCAATAAGTAAATTTCAATTGGATTATATATAATAATAATTAAAAAAAATTAAAGTACCGAGGACCTTCTCTATCTTTATGGGAACGAAATCCTTGGTCACCACAAATTTGATCAGCAATGTTCTCGTACTAGTAATACGGGAAGATCCAGGAAATGCTGCTAAAACATCACCAGTACTAGTGGCCTCTGCATCCCTAGGTACATGTCCTAACACATGTAGTGGCATGTGTTTGCTACTAGAGGGTGCACTACTGAATGCCTACATGGTATGTGTTGCCAACATTTCAGTAAAAAATATAGGCATGGATGATGGGGTCGAATGATGTGATGTATGCATAAGAAGATCAGGATTGACACTTGTATCGAGCCCTACTTTCCGGGAAACACTTGCAGTACCCTGATCATAGCCAGCAGCATGACGAGGACTCAAATAATCCTGTAAAAAACAACACATATTTTAGTTCATGACATAAAAGAGTACAAAATATAAAACCACGAATGAACTTATGTTATAATTAAAGATCTCATGACAGATTACTTGCAAGTTTTGTGCTCTCTTAGACAATATTTTAACCCGTTCTCTTATTTCATATGTTTGAGGCACTATGAATACCAACTTAAGGATTTCTTCATTGCATTTTTTTTGGGCCTTCCTCATCATATCCACAGGGTTTGTGGAAAATGTGATGTCATCATAGCATAATAGTGACTGCACCTCCATATGGATTCTCTCCTCTACTGCCAGTGCCTTTCCTTGATCAGCCATCTACAACAAGAATATTAAAAATATTATCAAAATTAACCCAATAAACTCATGAAAAAAACATAATAATAAAACATTTTGCTTGTATCTAATTTGTACAATTACAATGAGGTAAACCTGTAGAGTAGAAGTGCCTGAAGATGGATTGCAATCTATGCTCTAGGCTGCAACCTTCCTCATATGATCAATGTCCCACTGTGACAAAAATTAAATATAAAAAACATTACCAAAATGAAACCAATAGACTTACGAAAAAAAACATAATAATAAAATGGTATATTGGAGTCATTAATTGGAGGTTGGGTAAAATGGTATATAGTACATACCACCCTCATAGTAAATGTGTTTATATCTAAGTGATTCAAATTGTAATTGATTAGCAACTCTTCCCCTACAGTTATTGATTTTATCGCACATATGAATACATGGTTTCCCTCTCGCGCCTTGAATATGCAATTGGGTTACTTATTTGTTGATACAGGTCACGTACTATTTATAAACCCTGCAATATTCCCTAATGCTTTTGGTCTTCTATCAATGTACCTAACCACTCCTTTATTTTTATCCTTATCTTTTAGTTGTATATAATTTCTTGACAGTGCATACCTACGCATACTTCGTGTATATCGAACCAGCTGCATCCAATCTTTGTAACTGTAACATAGTCCAACATACTCCATCAATTCAGTAACTTTTTCGTAACATTCATTTATGCCATCCATGCAAAATAGGCCCAAACCATGTAATGATGATGTTGCTATGCGATATATCCTCTCATTGACACAAAAAATAGTATTTATTGGAGGAAGTTCCTTGGGTACCCATTGTTTTCGTAGATGTTTGTACCTCAAGGGCACCTCAATGTCACCTATTCTCTCATCATCATAAGAACATGACCCCCTTTAGTAAGAAAAAATTCCATGTGTTTACAAAATTTTCTTCTAATCTTTTGACCTCTAGTTGATCTCCCTCTTTTAGACCTACTACATGTCTCTCTTTCCTCTTTTCTTCCTGAATTTCCCTCGCTCGAGGAAGACAGATCTAAAAAATACCTATTTTGTGGTACCTGCACTCCTAAAGATGTTGGATGAAGTTCTTTCATGGTGATGTGATCCCAAGGTGACATTATGATTAATCTATCAGTTCATCACTAGAATTTGACAAGTTATTAGGTAATCAAGTCTTGATAGATTGCAAGTTATTGTTACTACCGTCCAAATGTGTCCATTACAAATCAAATCTACTTAAAGTTTTAACTCCCAAACTTTGTAACAAGTGTTAAATGTGACAATGGTCCACCAATTACACAACCAAGGCCTCAAATGTATTCTCTAATTGTAATCAAAGGATTTTTTCTCTTCTTTCAAGTAAATGAAGTTGAAGGGAAACACCACCAAGTGATTTATTGGACACCTGCATGACTAAAAATAGCAGCAAATTTACATTTAGTTTACATATGTCTAAGTGGTTAATGGGGAGGGAGTGTGTACTAGGCCTGGTAAAGTCATCATAAGTTTATGCTTTGGCAATAAAATTTTTTTAAGTTATCTTAAATCTTCCTATGTCTAATTGCTAGGAGACTTTTGGTATGTTTTAAGGTAGGATGAGTAGTCGCATCAATGTTCTAATTCTCTATGACAAGGTTTGAAAATATTCAAATAGTGAAAGTTAGTGCTCCTAGTCATTTAAAATAGAAACATTTTGATTATGTATGATGGTAGGATTTGATCACTTAAAAGAATTGGCTACCCAACAAACTTAAAGTAAAAGAAACTTTTTCAGTTTAAGGGGTTAGCACTTTCTTTCATCTTTTCGTATTGGTTTGATGCTTCAAATGATTCATTTATTATCCTACTTCTATCATATTGTATCCCACCCCATTACAATATTTGGAGGATTTGATACCAAAATTTCATATCAAATACCACGTTCTTGAAGCAATTTTATGTGTTTTTACTATTTTTCTGAAGTTCTTTTGTGTTGTATGGATCCGTACAAGCTTGAAATGCTCTGAGATCATTGGTGTAGATAAAAATATGTGTTCCCTTTCATTTTCATTTGTTTTGAATTGCTCAATCACTTTTTGTGGGAGAAAATAATCAAATACAGGGACTGCCCTGTTTTGCCTATGTAAGGGTTTGAGTGCTAAATAGAAATGGCATCCACCAATCCACCCACTATCTTGGAACTGTAAATCGGTGGATTGGTGTGCATCATGGTATGATAGAGGTTCATTGAATTTAGGGGTTTGTTAAAGCAAGAAACTTGGCATTGAATTGATGCCCTAGGGCTGATAGGGGAAATTTTCTTGTGAATTTGTAGTTGTTAAGTCAGGGTTTATCAATTTGATGGATATCTTGGTAGAGTCATGGTGACACTATTTGATGGTTCAATCTCTACTTTGAAACCAAAAATATCTCTAACAACTCTAAGAGCTATAATGGGATGGAATTAAAGGAACCTTCATATGAAGGATCATCTAATGAAGGACCTTTGAATTAAGGTCTTAATTTGAAGGTCCTTCATGCAAAGGTTCATTTTATAAAGCATTTTTGACATGAAATATTTAAAATAAAAAAAACCTTCATTTGAAATTCTTGACATGGCATCATTTTTGAATGAAGGTTCTTCATTCAAAGGTCATGACGACATCACCTTCAAATGAAGGTTCTTCATTCAACTGGTATTTTGTAATTTTGAATGTGTGATAATAATTTAGGGTTAAAAATAAATCCATTTGAGCCTTTTATAAATCAAAGGACATTTGATGTAATCATATATGCCTTGTCAAACTTTTAACTTAATAGTAAAGGCATCATGAGTAGTTTTTTCGGCCCATTCAACAATCTTTGATGCAAGGATTGAATTGTCTAGAATGTATCTACTATCAAGAAAGCCAAGTTGTTTACCTGTATGACTATATCTCAACCAATATGTTTAATTGTGATGGAAATGATATTGACAAATATTTTGTAATCTAGGTGTTGAGAATCATAATTGGCCACCATCCTAGGAAAGATTCTTCATTCTCACTTTTAGGTGTTTAAATTTAACAATACCTTGATTGATGAAAGAGCCCAAAGAGCCTTTCTCCATGGTATCTAAGTACACATAGTAGCAGTCTTCTCCTATACGATTGGACATGATTTAAATAACTTAGCTAGGAATTATTCATTTAACCTAAGGTTTTCTCATAATGCCATCATTGGAAAAGTATGATCAAATTCTTCTATTATGAAGAATTGTTCTATGTGCCGCTAGTAATCACTATAAATGTGTGTAAAGATAAAATGACTAATTGCATCAGGTAGGAGAGAATCAACTTTGAGTTCTTCAAAGATTATATTCGTCCTTGGTGTTGGTATCGACCTTGTTTTCACTCCTCCATACTCTTCCTCGATCCTGCTATTGACCTTGTTTTCACTCCTCCAAACTCTTCGTCGGCGCTAGTATTGGCCTTGTTTTAACTCCAAAATCTTTCTCAGTGCTGGTATTGACCTTGTTTTCACTCCTCCAAACTCTTCCTCGGTGCTAGTATTGACCTTTCACTTCTCCAATTTGATGAGCTACAACCTGGTTTCATTAGGTTTTAAAGTATTTTAATTAAATTTAAAATTATGGCACCATTTAGAGTAGTGAATATAAAGCAAGCCAAGCCTATTCTAGTCATGAGGGAAATAATAAAACTCCTAGGATACTTTGTGAAACCATTTTCCTAGGTTAAAGGGAGGCCATAAAATATACCTTTGGATTTTTTCAATCTTCAAATATGAGGATTTGCAAGGTTCTTAGCAAGATGAGTAATGGAAATGTGTGCAAAAATATGTTTTGAACACACATGGAATCTCCTTGCAAAAGAAAGGGGCTTCATAATTTAATATGATATTTTTTCTCAGCTCTAGAAATGATATGTTTCCTTAAAGAGGAAGGAGAAACCTAAAATGTAAAAGAGATGCTTAGGAATCTCAACACTTCCTTATGATCAACCCCCTTCTATCCATAGTAATTGAACCAATTAGGCTTGGCTAAGAAGGATTTCCTATAACATTGAGCTTTATGCCACTATATATTTGACCTTAAAGCTTTCCAGAAAATATCTAGACATTGAATATCCTAAATAATGTCACGTTTTCCCTCCAAGAGAGTGAGAAAGGAGTCATTAGAAAAATGACCATTTAATAGTTGGGCTATAGAGTTAGAAAAAGTAGCACCTTTAATAAGGTTCTATGAAATACTATTAGCCAAAATATATCCAAAGGCTTCCATAAAAAACACATATAAAGTAGGAGCTAAGGGGAAAACATGAAAAATTGAATGAAAACACCCAAAATCCTCAAATTTATGTCCATTCATGGTAACACAAGTATAACCATCATAATTGTTTTTTGTAAAAAGTAAAAAAAGATGAGGAACACATCCTAGATGACATAACTAGTCCAATTCAACACCAGAGCTAGCAAGAGATTAATGAAATTACCACAAGTTTTAACTAGAAGTAAACTACCATTTTCAAGTACTAATGCTAGTATGAAATTGTGACTATCTAAATGGAAAGAAAATTAGAAAATGGTAACCAACATTTAAGTGGAAATAATTAAAAGTAACCACACTTTTTGCATGGTTGAACCAATTTAAAAATTTAGCCAAAGGTGATAGTAAGAAAATTAAAATGCACCTATATGAAATATTTAGTCTAAGAGCCAAATTTGGATGGCAAAGTTAGTAAGAAGTAGTGTCGAAAGTGGAAAATTAATCATGAAATCATGGCTAATAGAGCATATAAAATATATTGGAAAATTCAAGAGAACTTATATCATACAGTTCATTTGGAAATATATTACAATATGGATTTTATAAAGCCTTTCAAATATACCTTCCCATTTGAGCTACTATCTTATAAGAATATAACTAATTATTTAATAACAAAAATAAACAAGTTAGTAAGCTGAATTTATTAATGTTAATCTTAATATTCCAACACCCTCCCTTAAGTTTTACATTTCGCACAACAAAACATGTTGACTGAAACAAACAAATATATATAGGCTAAGATAATGTATCATTTGATTTTTCTTTAAGTTCTCCCTCAAGAACATCATTGGCTCGAGTTATACAAGTCCACACTATGTGATCCTTTTTCTTACAATAATAACATTCATTTTTATTTTTTAATTATTATTACCTCGTGAGTATAATACATTCTCATTTTGAGAATCAACTTTTAAATATTTTCCATTGTTCTTTTTTCTTGTCCTAATAGAACCAAAATCACATCTTCTTTTGTTTGAGAAGTTATTGGACTAAGCATAAAAATAACATTGTTGCATTTTCAAACTATTTAACAAAATATCCTTAGCATCTTCATCATCTAATAGAGCCTTGACTTCTACCAATTGTCTAATGTGAGATCTCAAATTTCTTATGTGATTAGACATATTGATTATATCTCTCATTTTGAATCTAAATAGTTGAAGTTTTAGGAAAAACTTCACATTAACTATTTTTGCTCCAAATATTTTATTGAAATTATCCCAAATTTCCTATGATGATTTATCTAAATCTATATAGTAAAATTTAATGTCAGAAAGGGAAAGACCAATAATATATTTGACTTTATCATATATTTTATGTCATTCCAATAACTTATTTGCTTGTTTAGGTGGTTTTTTGTTCCCATGCATGATTCTCTATTATTCATTTATTGCGTTTGCATTTTTGTTTTCCAAGTATAAAATTTAAAACAATTTTTTTTGTTGAAAAGAATATTTATCTTAAAAATATGAACTAAAAATATTTCAAAAGTTTAATGTCAACCTTATCACTCTAAAAAGTACAACTTAAATATCCCTTTCAAACCTTGTAACCAATTTTGAACCACTCTCCAATTCATTTTTCCTCATCACAAACATTGACACCATTTTACTATTCTAAACAACTTATTTAATTGTTTCAAAAAAGGAAAAAAAAATATTAAAAATATGACTTTTCAAACTTCACACTTCCTGCTTATTATTACCAAATGCCATTATTTTAAATGAAAAACACATGAATGTTATAAATGCATTATTTTTATAAGGAAACAAACCATATATCTATTTTTAATGACCAACTTAAAGTAGATTGCAAATAGAAACTTGTCCGTTGTATAGAACATTGAAAAAATGATAACTAAGAATTAAAAAAACTACTACAAAGACCTACGATAGGTTAGAGGCCCATAGTAGAACATTCATCACAAAGAAACTAGCCTTTACAGTGATTTTGTATTCATTGATTCCCTACAGAAAACCTTATCTTGAGTATAATCCATAATAGTCACATATGATCACATCATTCTTGACCAATAGATATCATGAACAATCTCCAAAATCTAGTATTCAAATAACCCATATCATCAGCAAGACAAGTTCCATTGGGGTGAAATGAAAATTTCATACCAAGCATATAGGTCTCACCGATGAAGTTCCATCGGCAAGAAACCTAACTTGTCTCACCGATCAAAGCACAAGGAGTTGTATCGGCAACATCAATGCCATCAGAGTAAGATCCCTGAGTCAACCCGAGTGCATTTGTCTTGTCGATGAAATATCATCACTGAAACACTCATCTTGTCTTGCCGACAAAACAAATAAACATACTATCACCAAGAAAAATGCTATCGAAATGAGTTCAAAATGTCATCTTGACCCACTATGTCATGTCGACAAGATTACATTGGCAGGAGTCTTGGCGACATACTTGAGATCGAACGAATAATCATCGAGGAGACTTATAACATCGGCAAAATTGTTGAATGTCTTAGCGATACACCATGTCTTTTCGATGAAGACACAAACAGATCAAGATATTCATCGGGGTGACTCTTGGTGACATTTATATGAATCAGATGAATAGATTATGTGATATTGGTGTAATGTCTCCCCAACAAAGAGAATGTTTAATGAATTGGTGGGGAGTGCTATCTCTCAAGAGCATATTTTCTCTTCCTAAGACCTATTCTTTGGTCTTCCTTGGGTATTATTCACTACCCTACTCAGAGGCCACTCCTAAGATCCCTAACTCCTTTAGAACTCTCCACCAGTTTCAAATGCTCGCTTTCACTCTCAAATCACCATGAGCTCCCATGGACTCAATTTCGCTACAAAGTTCCCAAACCTTTCTTGGGACTTGGAATAGGTCTTCCAACTATTCCTTGAGTGAACTTAATCCATTCTACTCCTTCTTATAGGATTCTTTCCTCATTTGACTATCGAATTCAAGAAACTTGGTTTTTAGGCCTTGTAGCCTTTTTGCCCCAATTAGGCCTCCTAGAACCCGTTTTCTTGATTTTTCTCACAAACAATCTTAACAACCCCCAAATTTTTTTGTAGATAATTTCTATTGACCATCAAGGCTCCAAGATTTACTAGGCCTTAGGTCCTATAAGTGTTTGTACATATGATTGTCCACAAACCCCCTATTTTCAAGGGTTTCTAAGGTTTTTGGCTCTTTTTCCTTCTTTGAGGGCTTCAACGACCTCCTCAACTCTCCTCCTGGCACACACATGTCTAAGATACATGTTCCTACACTCCCACACTCTTTATTGGCACAAACCAATCCATTTAGCAAGTCTCCTTGTTGTTGTCCTCTCCAAGCTACTAGCCAGAATGCACTTGCACTCGCCTAGTGCCTAATGATTTCATCACCTTCCCTAAAAACCAAGACCCCAAAATATATATGTACACTATTTACATAGTCCCCAAATTGATTCCAAGTTTCCATGAGAGGAAAGCCATGGGAAGTCAAGTGGGACTCATTATTCACAAAACTAGCCTGAACCGGCAATGAGACCAAGAACACCAAAAACTTGCAAAAAGATAACCAATCAGTCTAGATGAATAATATAATGCTACACAAGGTAAGTAAGGGACACAAATGAAAGAATGAAAGCATCAGATAATTCCTTTCAATCCATTCTTGACTAGATGAAGGCTCAAACACACAAATTCAATGAAAAATTGCTCTCTTCCAAACACAAAAATGTACACTCCAAGTCTCAACTCATGAAAACAATCCTCCAACATAGGTATTAGGGTTTTTATGACCTTATATACCTTTCTCCCACGTGCTAGGACCCTTGGGTCGGGCTTAGAGCATCATTAATGCCATTTTCCAACTTTTAGGACAAATAGCCAAGGCAACATTGCTCAAAATGCTCACAGTGTCCAAGACTTACCCAAACCTCAAGCCCCTAACAAACCTATTTCAAATTCACTCATCATAAAAACTCTTGGGACTTTACATCATAGTCCTTATTCCCTTGGTGGTTGGCTAGAACCACCTACAAGCCAAAATTGCAAAGATCTCTCCAAAACACCTTAAGGTGCTCCTGCACCATTCTCCCCCTGCAACAAAGAATTTAAGGAATCTATGGTGTCAAGAACTCCTCACTAATTCCATGCTTCTTAAAGTCACTTTCTTCTATCCAAGTAGCCTCTGACTCTGGTTGATGTCTCCACTTCACTAGGTGCTCCATGTATGACTTGTGCCTAGTCTTCTTCTTCACCCTTGAATCCAGAATCTTGTCAACTTGTGGTATGATCTGATCAGGTACCTTGAGTTCTTCCACATCCTTACTCACCTGAGCACTATACTATTCCTCATCCATTTCTAGTCCTTCACATTGAAGATAGGAAAAATAGACATCTCCTTGGGTAACTCCACCTTGTATGCATTGGATCCATACTTAGCCAACACTTTACATGGCCCTATCCTTTTCTTCTGCAACTTACTTGGTATGCCTTTCTATAGTCTTTCCTTGTTCAAGTATACCATCACCAAATCACCTATTTCAAATTGTAGATCTCTCTTCCCTTCGTCTCTTTTAGCCTTCAACTTTTGGTTAGCCTCCATTAATGTCTTTTTTTCCTGCTCATGAACCTCTCTGATTGACTGAGAAAAATCATCAACATGTCCACTGATTCCTTCATAACCTTTTAGATCTCTAAGCTCAAGTACACCCCTTGGATGTAAGTCATATACTATCTCAAATGGACTCTTACCCTTTGTCCTATTTGTGCTATCATTGTAAGCAAATTTTGCTTGTGGTATCACTTGTTCCCATCCTTGTCCATACTCCTTAATTAAGCATCTCAACAAGTTACCAAGTACCCTATTTATCACCTCTGTTTGTCCATCTATTTGAGGATGATATGTTGAACTATGAGACAAGTTGGTTCCTAAACTCCTCCAAAGAGTTTTCCAAAAATGTCCCATAAACTTCACATCTCTGTCTGCAACTATGCTCTTTGGAAACCCATGTATCCTTACTACCTCCTTGAACAATAGGGTGCAATCTGACTTGCATCATGTGTTGTTTTGCATGGGATGAAATGGCTCATCTTGCTGAATCTATCCACTACCACAAACACATTGTCAAAACCAGTCGGTGTCCTAGGTAGCCCTACTATGAAGTCCATGCTTATGCATTCCCATGGTCTATTTGGGATGGGTAATGTCTGATAAAGACTTGCAATTGTTGATGTTCCCTTTGCCTTTTGACATACTCCACATTTCTCAACATATCTTCTTACATCTCTTTGCATCTTAGGCCATCAATAGAACCTTTCCACTAAGTCTAGGGTCTTGTTCAATCCAAAGTGTCCACTCAAACTCCCATTATGCTTTTCTTGGATAAGATTATCCCTCATGGAACCTCTTGGAACACACAATTGTTTCCCTCTAAATAATAGACCATTTTGCAAAGTATAATCTGCATATTCACTATGAAAATGGTTCTCAAAATCAGTACATACCTTGTAGATCACTGATAAATCAGAATCTCCTTCATATAGATCTTTGAATCCTTCAACCCCTGTGCTTTGTAGTTGTATCTCTTGGACAATAATCAACCTCATGCTAAGAGCATCAAAAACCTTGTTGTTAACCCCCTTCTTATGCTTGATGGTAAAGGTGTATGACTGCAAAAACTCCATCCATTTGATATGCCTCAAATTGAGCTTCTCTTGAGTGTTGATGTAGCTTAAGGCCTGGTTGTCAATGTATACGATAAATTATTTGGGAAATAGGTAGTACCTCCACTTCTTGAGATCCTGTACCAAAGCATATAGCTCTAAGTCATAGGTTGAGTACCTAAACTTTGCTTCATTTAGCCTTTCACTAAAGAATGTCACTGGCCTGCCTTCTTGGCTTAGGACAGCACCCACTACTATGTTACTTGCATCACATTCCACTATGAATGGTTTGTCAAAACTTGGTAAAACTAGGATTGGTTGGGTAGCTATCTCCCTCTTGAATCTTTCAAATCCTTCATTGGCTTATTTGGTCCACACAAACTTCGTTTTCAGTCCTCCTTTGATGGTGTCAAGGACCGGTGCATAGATTTAACTAAACCTTCTAACAAACTTCCTATAGAATTGTGCTAATCCATGGAAACTCCTAACTTCAATCCCTATCTTGGGAGTAGGCCAACTAAGAATGGCTTCAACCGTGCTCTTATCCATCTTCAAGTTCCCTTGAGATACTACAAATCCTAGGTAAACTAATTCTTGCTTCATAAACTCACTCTTCTCAAGATTTATGGTGAGATTCTCCTCTTGAAGTGTCTTCAACACAAGTTCTAGGTGTTTCATATGTTCTTCCTTTGTTTTGCTAAATATGAGGATATCATCTAAGTAGACAACCACAAAGACTCCAATATAGTCCTTTAAGACCTCATTCATCACCCTCATAAAAGTGCTAGGTGCATTTGTAAGACCGAATGGCATCACTAACCATTCATACAACCCTTATGTGGTTTTAAATCCTAACTTCCATTCATCTCCCTCTTTCATCCTAATCTAATAGTAGCCACTTTTTAAATCAATTTTGGAGTAATACTTGGCACCCCCTAAACAGTCCATTAGATCTTCTATCCTAGGAATAGGAAACCTATATCTAATGGTTATCCTATTTATTTCCCTAGAATCAGTACACATTATCCACTTATCTCCCTTCTTAGGTGCCAACACCACTAGAACAGGACATGGGCTTATGCTCTTTCTGATCAACCCTTGGTCCAAAATTTCTTGAACTTGCCTTGCTATCTCCTTGTTCTACTCCGGTGTCATCTTGTATGCAGCCTTGTTAGGCAATGTTGCTCCTGGTACATAGTCTATTTGATAACTGATTTCCCTCTTAGGTGGTAGTGTAGCTGGTGTTCCTTCAGAAATAATATCCCTAAACTGATCCAACACTTGCTTCACTTCTGCTATCATAGGTAGCCGACTAGGTGACTCCTCTTCCTTTGGCTTCAACATGATTGCATAGACCACTCCTTCTTCCTCCTTCATGTCTCTTAGGAATTCCTTTCCACTCAACAAAATTAAATTGGATTCTTCCTTTTCCACCGTGCCTTCTTCTATCAAAGATTGTATTTTGTAAGTCACTCAATCCTTCTTGAATGAGTACTTATTCTCCTTGCCATGGTGTACTTCCTCCCTATCATATTGCCATGGTCTTCCAAGTAACAGATGGCATGCATCCATTGGTAACACATCACATAATAAACTATCTTGATACTTCCCTATAGAAAATTCAACCTATACTTGTTCATTGACCAATATATTTTGCTCCTTATTCAACCAAGTAACCTTGTAAGGACACACATGGGGTATCTTGATGAGATTCAACTTCTATATTGCCTCCTCTGATATGACATTATTAGTAGATGATGAGTCAATGATGACCTTGCAGACCTTACCTAGTATCTTGCACTTGACTCTAAAATGAGCTCTCCTTTGTTTGTGTTCATCCTTGGTAGGTGCATTGATCAAGATCCTTCTTAACATGAGATTCTCTCCTTTCTCTGAATCTAAACTCACCTCTGAGTGCTTGGAATAGTCCTCTTCTTGAACATAGTTAATCTTCCTCTCACCTTGTGAAGATGTTGGCTTGTTAGGACACCTATAAGCCGGATGACCCAATTGTCCACAATTGTAACACTTCATGGAAGCAAAATGAGAACTTCTCCCAAATCCTCCTAATCTGCCTCTTCCACCATTGTTAGAGCTTCTACCCCTGTATCCCCCTCTACTATGTGACTCATGGGATTGTTCACCAACCTTAGCATCTCCTTGGCTTCTATTCTCATTGCTCCTTCCACCATAACCTCCTCTATGTCCACCTCTAGGATCTCTACCTCTTCCTTTACCCCTGGTATTAGATTCTTGTTTCTTTTTTAGTTTCTCTTCCACTTTAATAGCCACTTGATAGCAGCTATGGAGATTAGTAAGTGTAAAGAGACTCAACTCTTCTTGTACATTCCATCTAAGGCCATTTAGATACCTAGCAACCTTAATGCTTTCAATTTCTCGCACTCTAGACCTAAGGCTTAGCTTTTGGAACTCTTCTGTGTAGGCAGCTACATCTAACTCCCTTTGTCTGAGATTTTTCCTTTTTGTATGCAATTGGATGTCATAGTCCTCAGGTAGATAGTTTTCCTTTACTTTAGCCACCATTGTTTTCCAATTTCCTATTGGCTTCTTGTCTTCCTTCTCTCTTTCTTCTTGCAAGAACTTCCACCAAGTTAATGCTTGTCCTCTTAGCCTTGATTTGGCTATCTTCACCTTTTGTGCATCTGTAATCCCATCAAATTCAACGTGATTCTCCATTCCCTCAATCCATTCCATAACTAACTCTGCATCCATTCTTCCTGTGAAAATAGGGATTCCTTCTAGTGCCTTGCCACTTAATGCCTTCAATGCTTTGAGGAAGGGTTCCTCTTTTAATGGAGGGTCAGGTTTTGGTTCTATGTCTTACTCCACTTGGTCCTTACCCTTGTCTCTAACCACTGCTAACTGCACTTTCATCTTTCCTGTAGTCTCTGTAACCTCTTCTAGTTTTTGCTTCATCTCCTCCATAGCTTCTTCAAGTCGTTTATTCTTTTCTTGTTTATCTTTCAAATCTCTATCTAGCTTTGCATTGGTCACCATGGTGTTCTCTCCTATGGATTCACATCTCTCTGACATGCACTTCTCAATTCCCAAGCCTTTTAATGGCTCTAATACCAATTTGGCGGGGAGTGATATCTCTCAAGAGAACATTTTCTCTTACTAAGACCTATTCTTTGGTCTTCCTTGGGTATTCTTCACTACCCTACTTGGAGGACACTCCTAAGACCCCTAACTCCTTTAGAACTCTCCACCAATTTCAAATGCTTGCTTTCACTCTCAAATCACCATGAGCTCCCATGGACTCAATTTCACTACAAAGTTTCCAAACCTTTCTTGGGACTTGGAATAGGTCTTCCAGCTATTCCTTGAGTGAACTTACTCCATTTTTCTCCTTCTTGTAGGATTCTTTCCTCATTTGACTATCGAATTCAAGAAACTTGGTATTTAGGCCTTATAGCCTTTTTGCCCGAATTAGGCCTCCTAGAACCCATTTTTTGACTTTTCTCACAAACAGTCTTAACAACCCCCAAATGTTTTTGTAGATTCTTCCTATTGACCATCAGGGCTCCAATATTTACTAGGCCTTAGGTCCTATAAGTGTCTGTACATATGATTGTCCACAAACCCCCTATTTTTAAGGGTTTCTAGGGTTTTGGGATCTTTTTCCTTCTTTGAGGGCTTCAACGACCTCCTCAACTCTCCTCCTGGCACACACATTTATGAGATACATTTTCCTACACTCCCATACTCTTGATTGGCATAAAACAATCCATTTAGCAACTCTCCTTGTTGTTGTCCTCTCCAAGCTACTAGACAGAATGCACTTGCACTCACCTAGTGCCTGATGATTTCATCACCTTCCCTAAAAACCAAGACCCCAAATCCTATATGTACACTATTTACATAGTCCCCAACTTGATTCCAAGTGGCCATTAGAGGAAATCCATGGGAAGTCAAGTGGGACTCATTATTGACAAAATTGGCCTGAATCGGCAATGAGACCAAGAACACCAAAAACTTGCAAAAAGATAACCAATCAGTCTAGATGACTAATCTAATGCTACACAAGGTAAGTAAGGGACACAAATGAAATAATCAAAGCATCAAATAATTCCTTTCAATCCATTCTTGATTGGATGAAGGCTCAAACACAGAAATTCAATGAAAACTTGCTCTCTTCCAAACACAAAAATGTACACTACAAGTCTCAACTCATGAAAACAATCCTCCAACACAGGTATTAGGGTTTTTCTGACCTTATATACCTTTCTCCCACGTGCTAGGACCCTTGGGTTGGGCTTAGAGCATCATTAATGCCATTTTCCAACTTTTAGGACAAATAGCCAAGGCAACATTGCTCAAAATGCTCACAGTGTCCAAGACTTACCCAAACCTCAAGCCCCTAACAAACCTATTTCCAATTCACTCATAAAAAACACTCTTGGGACTTTACATCATAGTCCTTATTCCCTTGGTGGTTGGCTAGAACCACCTACAAGGCAAAATTGCAAAGATCTCTCCAAAAGACCTTAAGGTACTCCTGCACCATGAACATTAGTCATCCTGAATAAAAGGATCACCCAAAGTTTCAATTGTCTTGCCGATAGAAAATTTGATGTGACAGTGGGTAAATTTGAAGATTAGCTATGCTCGTGTTCAAATCTAGGACATTAATGGCAGTATTACTACCAAATGTGTCGATGATTTCCTGAATTGAGTATAATCCATCATAGCCAAATATGATCACATCATTCCTGACCATTTGATATCATGAGAAACCTCCAAAATCTAGTATTCAAATAACCCATATCATCGACAAGATAAGTTCCATCAGGGTGAAATGAAAAGGTCATACCAAGCATATAGGTCTCACCGATGAAGTTCCGTCGGCAAGAAACCTGTCTTGTCTCACCGATCAAGGCACAAGGATTTGTATCAGCCAGACCAACGCCATCAGAGTAAGATCCTTGAGTCAACTCGAGTGCATTTGTCTCGCCGATGAAATATCATCACCAAAAAACTCATCTTGTCTTGTTGACAAAATAAAGAAACATACTATGGCCAAGACAAATGCTATCGGAATGAGTTCAAAATGTCCTCCCGACCCACTATGTCACGCCGATAAGATTACATCAGCAAGAGTCTTGGCGACATACTTGATATCGAAGGAATAATCATCAAGGAGACTTATAACATTGGCAAAATTATTAAATTTCTTAGCGATACACCATGTCTTGTTCATGAAGACACAAACAGATCAAGATAGTTGTCGAGGTGACTCTTAGAAACATTTATATGAATCAGATGGATAGATTATGTGATATTGGTGTAATATCTCCCCCACAAAAAGAATGTTTAATGAACGTTAGTCAAGCCTAAATAAAAGGATCGCCCAAAATTTCAATTGTCTTGCTGATAGAATATTTGATGTGACAATGGGTAAATTCGAAGATCAGCTATGCTGGTGTTCAAAGCTAGGACATTAATGGCAATATTACTACCAAATTTGTGGATGATTTCCTAAATTGAGAAAAGTAATTGAAGGCGAATTTTGTAAAGTTAGCTGCAGAGGAACAAATGAAGGGCCAAAGGATCTTGTAATCAAAGAATTCTAAATAAACTTGTAAGTTCCTTGCAATTAAATTTTTGGTTTTGTGATTCATAAAATGGAAAAGAACTAGCTTAGGAAAAGAAAAAGCTAGGAAACAGAGTGAGAGTAAAAACCTATAGGAAAAAAGAAAAAAATTGAAGCAGAGAAGGAACTAGGGTAGCTGAGAGGAAGTTAAACCAGGACTTAATTGATCAATTTCCCAGCTCAGGACCTAAGGCTAGGCGATCTGCACAACTTAGGGAAGATTTGGAAAAGTTAGAGGATAAATGCAAGCATATACGAGACATATGGACCCCAATTAGGGGATATGAGTTGTTTATTTTTCATTACCAATGATGGAACCGATACAAACCAGTGTGCAATCCTTGGAAGTTAAACCTAGGGAAACTAGTCTGCCCCAATGTATTTGTAGATGTAGAATTGGTGAACATGCTAGCTGCCTATTATAATCCAAAATGTAAAGCTATTTTTGGTCCATCAAGAAAACTGTTTATACATGTATCTAAAGCTGCCATATGTGAGGGTTTTAACCTAGAGGGAGTGTGTGGTAAAAAAATTGTACCTGAAAAGCTAGAAAAGGAATTTTGGAGGATGGATACTTTGTACAAGGGTTGGAGGTTGCCACTATAGAAGTCTAAGAAAGATGGTGTTTCAGTTCCACTGAATGACAGTGATGGCCCCCCGTTCCATGTTGACTTGTTTGAACCCTACATGAGGTACACATATTTTTTACTGTGTCAAGTGTTGGGAATGGAGAACCCTGAGCACATGTCAATTGTACCCATGGTAATTGTAGCAGACATCCAATGTCACAATTCAAGGTTTTTTTATTATGCTTCACACATCTTTAAATTACTTGATTCAGGACTAATGGCATTAAAAAGTGGAGACCCTATCTTGCACTTGGATGCTTATTCAATCCTAATGCATATGATACTTTATTATGGACAAGAATTGCAGATGTGGCTTGAAAAACTAAGGGTTGTACAATTTGATAAGGAAAGAAGCTTATTACCAGTACAACTCTGGACTACCACCTGGGATTACAGATTTGCTAGTTCTTGTTATCTACATTTTGCAGAGTTTTTTTGTGAAACCATTGTACAGATTTTATAATCATTGTGAAGGGTATGTGCAAGATCATGATGGGCCAAAAAGTGGCGATGTCTAACTGATATGATGGCCCATGTGGCTGATGACTTTTTTTTTACCCAAAATTGATGAAATGAAAAGGGTTTTTAAAGGAGATTTTCAGCTTTCCACCAATATGAATTATGATTTACTTTGAATTTAATAAATAATTATTATTCATTTTCTATTTAAATTATGACTAAAGTCCTAATTGATAGGTTGATCGAAAAAAATCTATAGCTTTCAAACGGTATCACATTTTTTGAATCCAAAATGTGTGTCACATTTTATGCTTCACATAATGTAGGATTTAAAAAAAAAAATGAATTTCATAAAGTTTTGACCAAGTTAAAGTGGTCAGACATACGAGTTTTAATATCTTTTAAAATTTGTAATAAAAAAATCATAATTAATTATTTACTTGGAAAAAAATTACAAAAAATTTGCATCACATCGGGACATGAGTCCCCTACTTATATCTAAAATATTATCATTTTATTGTGGTTAGGGTGGTCAAACAGACTCCTACTTCTTATTTTTTCCCTAAAATTTAAGTACTACTACATTGAAATTTCAAATTTTCACCAAATAGATTTAAAAAAATAAAAATTAACCTAGTAGTTTAGAAACTACGTTCAATTTTCTACAGATTATATTCTTACATATTTTTAAAATAATACACATAACTTATTCAAAATTTTATGTCAAGTTGCCTAACTCTGATTTTCTAAATTTTATTGCCACTTAAGGGCTTGTTTTTTCCATGATGATCTTGCACATACCCTGAATACTCATTGTCCGATGAAATAAAAAGGTTTTTAAGGCCTAAGGATTTCAATGGACCTGTCAAACACAATTGGGGAGACTAGTACTATCTAGAATATGCGACCATGATAAGAGTATATGGATTTGAAGATGGACCCTTCATTCTGCCCAAGACAGTGCCTGATAGGATTGCATATTTGGAGATTGCTAGGCAATTGCACTTTTCAGATGTTATGAATTTGAGTTCTTTCGGAAAGTAGGCATTTATGCCTAGTACATTATGCTTCAGTGATTTCATTGTATTAGCAAGGGATGGATATGACATGGTTCTCAACAAATTGTTGCAAAACAACATGAAGAAGGGTCCACTATGAAAAGGATTTGATCCAGAAGGGTATATTGATTTTTCCAAAAATAAAATGAACTTGGGAGGATACAATCACATACCCTATCTGTATGATGACTTGATCAGGAATTTGGAAGCAGAGGAAGCCAAAAAATTTCTTCATGAGTATAACAGGGGATTGCAAGATACATAACTATTATCTTCTAATGAAGAGGCATCTAATGATGGTAGGCCTAGCAGTACAATTGATAAAATTTCCAGATTGAGAACTCAAGACTACAAGTATGTTCCCAGGTAACCAGATGTTGAAGAGAGTGCAAATATTGATACAAGGTAGATAGCATATAAATCATTTGTGGTTGATGATGAATTCATTAAAACCTCATAATTTAAAACCTTTTTGTGCAAATTAAAATGAAAATCAATATGGGAATCAGTGGAGAATATTACACCAAGTAATGAGGAACAACTAGTGAATAACTTAAAATCAAGTGTGGAAGAAGAAATAAAGAGCATGACCCCTGAGTAAGGAAGGAAATTAACAGAAGATGCAGGTTTCATGATCTTTCCTGAGTTGGATTTAAACTCTACTTTGGTTTTTGATAGTTTTCTAAAGAATAGTAATGCCACACATAAACTCACTCCTGAGGGGGTAACAAAGATTTATGCAGGATCTAAGTATAACCCAAATGAGGGATCACTTATGATATGGGCCCTGTATCCTCCACACAATAAATCTATTGTAATCAATAATGAAAAGGCTTTTGGACATGTAATGACATTAAAAGTTGGTGAGGTTGATCCAATAGCTATAGTAGAAATTGGAATTAATGTGGCCAAATTAAATAAAGCCCAAATCCAAAAGCTAATCAAGGAAAAATAAATGTATAAGATTAATAATGAGAGACTACTCAAACAAAATGATCACTTGAAGGACATGATAGGAATCACGCTAGGATCCACAAAGCAATTGACTCATGGTGAAAGCTCTCAGGCAAGAGACCAGTGGGAAGAATCAAATGTGTACTCACAAGGTAAATGTGATGCACTCACTACAATAATAAGGAAGAGGCAGACCAATTTAATGACTTGGTTGAGTAAGCTCTGGGGAATACATTCACACAATTTTACTGCATGACAAGAACATAAGAGGATAGATGACAAGATCTGAGAGAAGTTCCATGAAATAAACCAAAGGGGTGCTCCTAATAACCTAGCTATTGATATTGGAAACCATTTTATGAAAAAATATAAAGACTTCCATGATGAATTTCAAGGTGATAAGCAGGGGATGATCAATGTCACAAAAATGGGAGTACCAATGCTATTAGAAGATGGAGGGGAACTAAAGGGAAAAGATAGATTGATGAAGGAATGTGAGATGATGATGCAAACAATTCTGGAGACAGCCACAAGAAATGATTTAACAATGGACAGGGCATGTGAACAGAATGAGAAGATGTTTGAAATGGAGATAGACATAAGGAATGTGTTGGAGGATGTTGATACACATGAGCGGCCAACTTACTGAGATTATATGTCAAACATCTATTTATGGCTTAATAGAGATAATTTCTAGTTTTTTATTGTTGTTAAGCAAAAGACATACTTGAAAGGACGTGCCCTTTCAAAATTTTGATATATTTATATCTATTTCATAATGTAAAACAGATATAGGCAGATAGGAGAAAGATACAGTAGATAGTTTGCAATGAAACTTTCCTTTAAAAGACTCAGATGCATGTATGAATTTTGATGAACTTAATGAAGATGTCTAAACTTGTGGCTTAATCTTGGTATCAGTTTTTTGTGGAATTATACAATTATCTGGTTGTCTCCATTTTGATGCTTTTCTATTGTTTAAATTGATATATCAAGCATATATTCAGTTTACCGATACATATTTGTTGTATTTGTGTGATGTGATTATTTGGTTCTTTCAAGTAAAGATTAAACCCTTCTAGTCAATCACAGTAACTGATGAGTATTAATTGGATCAATAAGAAGAATCACATAACTAGGATTTTCATTCTATCTCAAGTAGAGTTTTTCAGTCATTTACTTTCACGTTTATACAAGTTATAAACTACATCTATGTGCCAAATAGTTTGAATTATTGCCATCATAGATTACACTTTTCTAGATCTTCATTAGACTCCATACACCCAACAAGGCACTGGCCTCACGCTTTCATCTTTTAGTTTATCCATTTTATTTTTTACATCTATTAACTGAACATATTCTAATATTACACATACACATTATTAGGATTATATTTGTTCACTGTAAGATTGCCATTGTGAATAGATTGTTGTAAACAAAATCCAGTTTTAATGCCAAATGTAGCAATTGTTTTGTTTCTTTTGTCAAGTTTCATTAACCAAGCTATTTAGTGGGATGAATAAAGTTGTGTTATGATCCTTGATCTCTTTCAAATAATTAGACAATATTAGGGAGACCGGGAAGGGTCAAAAACTAAACTCCTTCAAAATAGGGGTAGTTGTGGGTTTGTTGGTTTTCTTTGTATACTATATACTAGTTCCTCCAGGATAAATAAGTCATTATAGAAATGAAAGATGTTTGATTATCTACCTAATATTTTTTTGTGTTTTTGAAATGGAAGAGATCTACAACTCTATAGAAATTGCTATATGTTAATGGTCAAATTATTAGACTATTTAGATCATTTTAATTGACTACTACATAATAGTTTGTGTTGAAAGAATTGTTTCCATTCTTTGTAGTTTTTACATTGGGATACAAATCATATTTAATTTCATGCCAATATACTTCTTTCATAAAGATATTTGTTTGATTTTTCCTTGCTATTTTCATCTTAAAATCTAAATAAATGTATTCTATAATATAGAATTATTTTCAAATTGGGACAAAAAGGATTCTGAGAGATATATTTAATCATAAATTTTACAATCATAAATATCATTTAATTTGTATGTTGTAACTTCACTAATTTTAGTTAAAATAAAAATAACTTAAAGTTATATACATATAGTTAAATTGGTAAAGTTGTTTGTCTATTTTATTTTTTACATCTGTTAACTAAACATATTCTAATATTACACATACATTTTATTAGGATTATATTTGTTCACTATAAGATAGTCATTGTGAATAGATTGTTGTAAACAAAATCACATCACTTAATTTTGCTCAGTTCGCAAAGGTAGACCCACCTAGGTTTGGCAGCACCTGGAGAGAAGAAGGTTCAAATCATTCGGCCTTATTTGTTACGCTAAAAAATATCAAGAGATTGGCAACCTCTTGAGTTATTATTACATGCATTTTTGAGAGCTAACAGCCTCAAAACCTCCAAATCCACAAAAAGATTCCACTTGTACAGCCAAATTTTTGCCAAACTCAAAAACCCTTGTTTTAGACCAAAATCATGAGGGTTTATTGAATCTCCTACTTCCACAACCTCCCAGACCTCAAAACCAGCTCAGACACAACCCATTAGGTCTATACATGGGTAAAAATTCATAAAATCAGATCATCCATACATATTTTGTTGAAACCTAGGCTTGAACCTCTCATTTCACATGCTTTTCTTCACAAAACTCTTGAGGACAGCAACTATACTTTCTTTATTTATCATCCTACTCCCAATTCATGCATCCTAGAATTACAGTAGTATCCATGGGGCCTCTTAAACAAGCTACAGTAATCACAAAAAGTGTAAGAGCCCCTTTATATCATGTTTGGACTACAAAACCCTCAAAAATAGGGTAACTAGGTTGTATGCAAAGAAATGAAGCTTTCTAAATCAGATCAATGCCTTAAGCCCTAAAATCAGATTCAAATCAAATCTAACACATATTTTCACAACATGGAATTCATTTCACATCAAAATATGGTTGTATTTGACCATACAGTGCTGCAAAATAGGAAAAATAAGAAATTTTAAAGAAAAACATAGATTTTGGAATGTCAAGAGCTTGTATTTTAAATCCTCAACCATCAAAAACCTTTACAATGATCACTTTATAAGGTGTAGGTGCTCCTGCACCACTACCCCATCCAAAATTTTCTCACATTACACAAAGCCACAATGTTCATCCAAGATAAGCCACTCAAATCCTACCTTATGTGTCCTAGTAATCAAATTGGATATGATCCTAAAAATGACATTGTGAAGGATGATTGGTCTAAAATATATAAATGACTTTGCAATTATTTCACTACTATGATCAATGTGTCATATTTCATGAAATTTCCCAAAACACTATTCATTATGATCATATGGAAATTTCTAGGAGAGCTACAATAGTTGTAACATCATGAATTAAAATTAAACATTAAAAAGTACATCATGAATTAATTATTTAATGGCATAAAATTAAAAACATCATGAATTAATTATGCAACCACATAAGTCAAATATAATTCTATCAAGAAAATAATATCAAATAGATAATACAATCGCAAAACTCATACATTTCAATGTCATTGATCTTCTTCTTCATCCAACTCTTTGTCTGTATCATCCGATCTAGATTCATCATTGTAAGGATTGGTCATATCATCATCATCGTCATTGATATCAGTTTCGATAATGTCATCATCCACATGGATATCATCTTCATGAACATTAACTCCTACATCATCATGATCTATTTCCTCCTCTTCAACATCTTCATTAGGCACATCATCAAATAACTTTTGATCCTGATCATCATATACATCATCTTCTAGTTCTTTGGTATCTTTTTCTTCCACCACATTAAACTTTATCAGCCTTCCTCTTGGATCATTTCTAACAAAATATGACCAACCCAGTTTAGTTGGAGCCTCTGAGTAAAATACCTACTCACATTGGCTTGGAAGAACATAGGGCTCATTTCCAGCTCGCTCAAAATACCTTGTATTAACCATGGTAAATCCATTATCACATCCAATAACAGTTCTCTCGAGATCATTTTCATTCAATCGTAGCTTGTACCATAGGACGACGGACAAAATTAATTTGAAGGACTTAAAGTCACACTGAAGTATATCATCCAAAATCCCATAGTATTGATTTTCTGAGACTTTTGGATGTATGTCGCTTCTAGATGAAGCATTAGTCACTTGAAAGATTGCAATTATCCCACAATCATAATTTTTATTCATGTCATCCAACTTTTTGATTCGAAATTTATGACCATTGCACCACATAGCCTTGTGGTGTTTCACTTGCAATATGTCAAACATGTAAAAATCATTGCAATATCTTCAATTGATAAAAATATTTATTCTTGGCCAAATGTATGCAAAGAAAAAAATCCCAACATATATACATCAATATAATTGAAAATAATTAAATAGTATGGGTGATTAATATATTTATACGTACCTGTTTATCTCTTAAACCATATGCTAAATCAATTTCCCTTGGTGTAACATTGGAATCTCCATTGCGATGAGCTTCTTTAACGAATCAAGCCACACCTTCCCATGTTAATGTGCGACCACATTGTTGACATCGTTCAATCCATACCATCATCCAATCAATATTTTTTGTAATGTACAAATGTAGTGCATCCCACTCTCGACCAACTATATCAAAAAAAATGAAATTTACAAACAACGTATAATTAGTTAATTACCATAGTATACGACCTTAATTTATAATTGATGTATATTGAAGATTAATAATTAAATAAGTACAATATACATAAAAACAAAATATAAAATGTATTCTAATTAATCTCCATGCCCATCTTATAATTACCTATCACTTTCCTCAATTTAGCTTTCCCCATCAGGTACTCCCCTTCGAATTTGTTAATGGAGTTGGGATCCCAAATGCGATCTACATGGATATTTTTTGAAAAATTAGGAAGATATTTAGTAATGCACACCATGGTCTAGTATACCATATATCCCTCCACCATAGAACCCTCAGGATGTGCTCTTTGTCTAACCAAAGCCTTCAAAAATTTCAAGTGCCTCTCAACCATCCACATTTACCTTGTGTGTACAAGTCCACACAATTCAATCTCCTCAACTTGATGTATGAGGTAGTGTTCTTGTGCATTGAAAAATGTCAAGGGTAGACACTTTTTCATTTCACACATTAGATGAGGAATTTTTCTCTTCCAATAATTTATATCTTCTTTACGAATTTCTTTAGATGACATCCATCTACAAGTGATTCAAGGCACAAATATATTAACGAGATTTAACAAAAATATACAACGAATTGAACAAATATCGCTACTTACCTCATGTATTTTCCAAGATCATATATAACTTGCTTGACATTGTTGTCAAAGTTGTCTAGGAGAGATAGAGGTAGAACGTACTGCAACAATTATAAAATGATCTTTTCATTATTTTTCCAAAAGTAGTAAACATAATAACTAAAATGTACATGCAGTATACAAATATATATATATATATATATATAATATACTAGAATAATTACCTTAATGAAGGTATGCCAATCATGCGTTTTCATCCCTGACCCAAATTCACCTTTCTTTGTTGTGATATTGTTTATGTTTGTAGCAAATCCTGTGGGAAATCAATTTTTTCATATGACTTCTTTTATAGCATTTCTTTGTTGCTATGTTAATAACCAAGGAAGGGCACTTATATTAATTTGGTCTCCATCACTTTTTTATTGAATGGCATTTTTCATTTCATGATTGGCTTCCTGAATGTCACTACAAATTTTGATAATTTTTTCTTTGTGATGCCTTCCATCCAATATTTTCCATAACGTTTCTGTCATGTTCTTTCTAATATGCATTGTATCAAACAAATGCACAATTTGTATCTGCTCATAGTAGGGCAACCTACTAAATTTTCTGGGATAACTTTTCAACCCATGTGGAAGCTGGCCAGTAATGCCTTGATGACCTTGATGAAGCATATAAGTTAAACAAATTAACAACAACAATCATTGTCAATTATAGCATGAGTAAACACAGCACAATATAAAAATATAAATTTAAAACATATCATATATGATAGATAAACAATTTGATTTTATGTATAACCTTGACGATTAATTCTATTATATTCCAACTTCCATAGGCGAGGTGTCATTCTTTGTGGTTTTGATGTAGTCTCCTCTTTCCCATTGAAAAGATGGTTTTCAGTAGTTTGATACTTATTATTTATATGGAGGAAGTGCCTATACTCATCAAACACCTACTTTCCTAAACTTGTTGAACGACGAGATTTCATATTTGGACCACAAATTGGACATGCAAATTTTTGCTTTCTTTGAAGACCTGTAGATCATATATAATTGGATTAAATATGTAATTTTTTATAATTGTATATAATGAATATATTATTTAAAATACATGCATGATATCTACTTCATAATATTAAATATCGTTAAAGTCATGTTGTCGAACGTTATAACATACCACAAAAATGTGTTAGCCCTAGGGCATCATGAATTGTCCATACAAGTATTGAATGGAATTGATTTTTTTTTTGTCATATTGGTCCAGATATGTCATACATAGTGACGCCATTCCATAACTTTAGTAACGTCTTGTTCATAAGAGGCTCGATATATACATTCATATCTTTAACTTGGTAATTACCTAGTTGAATGAACATAAATATTACATAATTATTATAGCCATTTTACTACAATATATATAGATTAATGTACACGACTATTAAATGAAAAAAATATAATTCATTATGCAAAAAATAAGACAAATGAGATGCTACTATGTTAAAGAAAATTGATGTAAACAAATACCCGGAAAAATCAATGCCAACATTATGTGCTCCCTCTTTATTGGCATCCATGGAGGAATGTCATTGTTGATAAAAAAACAAGCCACATCGAGTAAATAGATCTCAGCTCTCCAAATGGATTGACATCATCCACTGCCAATGAAAGCCTAAGATTATGAGGTTCTTCTTTAAAGTGTGGCCATTTTTCCTCCATGTCCCTAAATGCAGAACCATTTGCAAGCATTCGAGGAATGTCATCTCCACTTATATTTTGTGCATGGTAATCCATAAATTATGCTAAGCTTTCATACCTAAATAATTGTTGCATACGTGGAATAATGGGAATATAACAAAGAACCTTGTGAGGCACCCTTTTTGTTAGTTGATCTGTTCGATATCTACTGATATGACATTTTGGGAATTCTGTTGCAAATTCGTGTTGTTTATGATATATAATATGATCATTGGGACATGCATCTATTTCTTGATACTCCATTCCAATATCTTTCATAATGCCAGATAAATCTCGGTATGAGCGAGGTAAAATATTTGATGGTGGTAACAAAAATTCACCAATCAATCTACAACAAAAAATAATTTGTTAATATAAAGAATATTAATGGTACATATTTCATACTTTATTTACTAGTGATGAACTAACAACAATTAAAATATATGAAAAAATATGACATATATGACATACCTTAACATCTGTGAGATTGCTATGTTGGATAAACCATTCATAACCTTCAAGTTCACCAACAACAATACAGTAGAGACAAGAGTTGTTTGGGATCTTTCATAAAGGGGCTTGTATGCCTTCTCAAGTACAAGTAAATCATGAACATCATCAAAGTCATCTTGATCAACATGATCAGTTGTGCCACTAAATGTGTCATGGATCAATATATTTGTACCATCATCTTCAACTGTGTTTTCTGGCACATGATCATCTTCTTCCATAGGATCACTAACTTCATCTTCGATATTCACAGCTCCATGTTCCTCCGCTTTCAAAACCACATTCTTCGGGTCGTGATAATCCATATCATGTTCCCTAGGGCACCCCACCTTTATAATAATGATAGACACAAATAAACCATGAACATGATCAAGTGATTTTTTTTATATATATAAAATGTTAAAACAATATAAACATTTACAAATTCAATCAATATAAACACATATAATGAACAACTTACCAATGGACGATAATCATGCCCCCCTTCAACGTGACCATGTTGCCTACAATGTTTCTCAGTTGTTGTGATTAAAAGTCTTCTCATCTTTAAGCCCTTGCAATTATTTCAAGGACAATAACATTTCCCATCACCCTTTCTTTTCAATCCAGCCCACAGTCTATCAAGTGACTCTTCATTTTGTTCTGGACTAATATTATCTAACATGATTTTTCTTTACCAAGCTTGAATATTTAGATCTTCAAAAAATATCAAACTCACACTCCAATTATTTTTAATCATAGACAAGTAACAAAATCTAATAATTTTGATATTTTACACCAAAAAAATCGGCATGCAACCACCCCTACAAAAGAGAAGATAGTTTGAAGTTAATGACCCCAAAAAACCCTTTAAAATGCTAATTCTAGAAATTATTAAATTCTGATTTTACTATGATTTCCAATGGTTAGACTCCTAAAATCAGAATATTGAACTTGCATAACAAAATCTTGAAATTCTGAAAATGCACAAGTCTAAAAATGAAATCTGATGAGATGTTGCTTTAAAATATGATTTTCAAACCTGGAAGTACAAATCTGACTTCACAAATGAATTCTGGAAATAAAATAGTATGGCATAATAAAGAGTTTTATTTGAAGTGGACCAACCTATTATATGCCTTGATAAAGTTAAAAGATCTATGAATTTTATCTACAATATAGCCTGCATAGTCATCAGTCTTATTCACATCCCTGCTTTGGATATCAATAGGAAACACCATTAGATGGCCTCCTTGAAAGTTCAATCCAGTAAGGGAATAATGAAAGGGTCTTCCTTAATGATTACATCCATCTGACAAAAATTAGTGTATGGTTGAGTAAGGATGATATCATTTTGAAAGACTAAAATGATTCTTGAGACCAATCCTAACATTTTATGTTGAATACAATACATACAAACAATCTTGTATAGACCTTCACTTCCACACTCTCGACAAAATTGTTTTGTAAGGACAACACTTCATTTGCCTAGTTTTGTAGGTTAAGGTAAATCTTGTTCTCACAAGCAACTTTAAATGTCTCATACACTTCCATCTACTTATGAAGCAAGCCTCTATCTAAATTGACTTCACCATTACAATAGTGCCTCAAAATATCATAGGTCCATCCTCTGGTATTATATGTCAAATCTATTGCCATTTGTATTGAATTTTCTTCCATCCATGTAATTCATGTCTTTGGTTACAATGTTTATTCTAGAATCCATTTACAACTTCCTCCCTCCTATTGACATAGAATCAGTATGGAATACTATCTTGACTTTTAAGCTAAATACTAAAAACTGGTTAGAGCTTATACTATGCAAAGGAGAATAAGAATAAACCATAACCTTATTAGCAATTGAATTAGATAACGGGTCACTCTATTCCACACATATTCACATAAACAATGAACATGATATTTGGGGTTCCTACTCTTACTATTTTTTTGTTTATTTATATAATAATAAGGTTACACTACAATATTTGTGTTCTCTTTTTATCTACTCTAACTCCTATTTCCTCTGATACATTCAATCATACTAGTATTGTGCTTCCTGTAAGGAAATTATATCATGGTTGAATGAAAACAATGTTCAATTCCATGAGGCCCAAATGATATTCATGCATTGGTCTTGAAATGTCATCAAACAGAGACTAGTCATTGTTATATAGTATCAAAGTTTCATTGATACTATTGGTGAGTATGATTTCTCATGTGAATTTATTAAAGCTTGATAACCTATATATTCATAGGGTCCAATCATTATGTTTCACAATGTATTGGCCAGTTTACTCTCCAATGCTATTTGCAAAATAAAATATAGTAAAATATAAAACAGTGATCTTTTTTATCTACTCCACTATAAATAATAAAGACTGTAGAAATTTCCTTCCAATTTGAGTGTTGGAAGTCTTTATTATTTAGAGTGGAGTAAATAGAAAAGAACAATTTTTTATATTTTAATATATTTTATTTTTCATTGTATTTGATCAACAAATATAGTTTGATGATTATTCTTTGACTAGTGCTACAATATTAGTATCTCGGGGTATTATATATGTAGATATAAACTACATTTGTATGATGCTTGATGTTATACCCATGTCCACTAGTTATCAACATGATTGTTATTATTATGTATATGCAATATAGGGATACTATAGAGGTAAGGAGCAACGAGCAAAGAGAAAAGATTTAAGGAAATGGACATCAAAGAGAGGCATGACACTTTACTATAGATTCCCAAAAGGAGATCACAGTCATGACTATTCAAATAAACAATGATTATTCCATGTCATAACCATGAAAAGGGCATTGAAATTAATAATAATAGTGATAAGGTAGTTTGACGAACTTTAAAAGATACATAAATAAAAGTAACTGAGCAGTCAAGAGGGCTTTTAAAACATCATAAATCTTGTCAAGGGTTCATTTTCTTCATAGTAGTATGGTAAACTAATAAATATTTCCATCTCACAAAGTTTCAAAAGAGGACAACCTACAAGTGTATTAAGGAGTCCATGGACAATATCTCAAGGAGCTACACACAATTAATTTCTTCAAGTGTTATGAAAGGCCATTGAAATCAAATGAATAAACTCATGCATAACCTAAAAGACAAAGGATAGTCAAGTTTCTAGAGGGCAGGTATCACAAAGGATATGGGATCAGTTTTAACAGAGATGTGATGCACTTTTACATTTTTTTCTTTATTTTTCCTAATAAGGTCAAATACTTTCTTTTACTATCTGAATCTACCATATAGAGATTAAATATGCTTACTCTCAAATAAAGTTGAATTATATAAAAAATAGTCAGATGCCTCCCTTAACATAAAGGACAATCAAAAGTAATAAGGAATTTTATATCCTTTATAATAGATTGCTTTTAATCAGTTAAAAACTTGAGAGGATAATACACAGGTTGCAAGGAGAGTTAAAAATTTATCATAAGTAGCTCAATCCAAAAGGAAAAAATTAAGCATGGAAAAGCATGAGTAGGTTGACAAGCTTCATTAAAATTACAAGTTATTTTTTATAACATCTTACCTAGATATTACTTGGTAAGGTAAGGAGTGCTCTTTTCCACTCATTTTCATATGGTGGCATATCTACACACAAATCACCAAATTGTGAAATAACTAAATAAATTGTATTACTTAATAAAGTTGTTACAACATGCCATTCATGTCAAAATCAACTCTTCTTACCACAAAAAGTTTGGTTTCCAATTTGACAGGTTCATCTTTTGATTCCTGTACCAACTTCTGAAGGAATTTGGCAACTTATACTTCTACATGAGGAGACAATTTCATCTTGTAAACTATTCCAAACTACAAAACAAATAGAAATCATATAATTTGCATGATAGTTATAGCTTTCTAGATGTTTGACAACATCAAAAAAATTTAAGTGAACTAAGAAAAATAGAGAGGCCTTGACCTTCAATTTTTCATTTTTTAGTTTGTTCCTCTAAATATCTCACAATATTTACAAATTGGTTGCTTTATTTCTTTCTTGTTCAAATAAAAATAGATACATTTGTATAGAGTCAATATGAATTCAATAACTTCAGGTAACATATATACCATAACTGTTTTTAAAAGACACTACAATCTAAGGTCTAAAATCTATTTCTGAAAGTTGGCAAAGGGAAAAATACATCTTTATGAAGTAGTCTTCAAAAATATCATAGCTAAATGGCTTTAACTATTCACTATCAAACATTCCCAATTCTTTGTTCAACCCTCTAGGCCTAAATCTTGACAGCTATTTCACTTTGTAGCTATCCCTATGCCTTTGATATTATCTAGTTATGGCTCCCAAATGTATTGAAAATTGATCATTAGGGTTAAAATTGAAACCTTGCAAATATAATCTTTGTCCAAATCCATCAAGAATTTTCCATCACTTATAAAAAATTCCCTTATAAAGAATTTGTGAAGTCAGGTCTAAAATCTAGAAATGAAATTCTGAAAATGCACAAGACTAAAAATAAAATCTGATGAGATGTTGCTTTAAAATATGATTTTCAAACTTGGAAGTACAAATGTGACTTCACAAATGAATTGTGGAAAAAGACAATGACTACCCTCAACCTGGTGATATCTTCTTGAGTTTTTTTTTAATTTTTCCCAAGAAAATCATCGAGCAAAACACTGTCGCAATAAATAGTCGAGCTCTTTTTTATTTATGTTGGCCACAATTTAACTTTGAAAGTCCGTCAAAATTTTGGCAAAAGATCTTCATCGAAACTTCGACAAAAAAAAGGTTCGTCAAAATTCCGACGAACGTCGGGGATAAAATTTTTAAAAAATGAAAAAATTGCACAAGTGTCCGATGATACATCTGATTATATAGCTTTCGTTGCAATTTTTTGTCGGATTTTAAAATCAAATGAGTTAGTGACATTTTTTATCTATATCTAAAACATTGTAGCAAGAACATACTGACCCCAAATCCATAGATCCCTTATATCTTTGGTGTTTTCTTTTTTGGGGGAAACCCCTCTCATTTCTTTACTTTTGCATGATGCAGTTTTACTTGAAAATATATGACTTGGCATAGGGAATTACAAGATAGCTCTCATGTCTTCTTTATTGATTGGATTTATCATCTGCTACTTCAAAGTAATTTCTCATAGTATGATACTTAGAATTTTCTTTAAAGTGGGGGCATACACTAGTATTATTCTTTTGCATTTTTCCTTTTTTAGTTCATGGTGTAGTCATTTTACTTTATACGATGTGTTTTACTCTTTACAGATGACATTGGGTATGATTTCCTTCAAGAGCATGATCTCTCTTAGCATATTACATTCCTCTTAGTGGCTTGATGTGACATACTGTATCCCCTAAGATATGAATCTTTTATCATTTGATTGGTCCTCTCTTGGAGACATTAGGCATAATTTTCCCCAAGTTAAGACCCCACATGAACTAAGAAATACTCCCTCAACTATTCCTTATTGTTTCATTTTCATTCTTAATTATATGACCACCTTGCATAACACTTTGTGTATGCCTATAGATCCATCTCATTTGTTCATGATCTCCAAGAATACAAATTTTTCCTTCTCTAATGAAGCTCGATGTTTATTTTTTGTGTGGCACCTTATTAAATTTATCAGAAGGTATAACTTTGGTATGGTTTGACGGGAAGCCGAACGAGGGCATGACTTCCTCTTAGCTACTCGTGCATGTGTGTGAGAATATACCATCCATGAGTGTATGTTTCTCACCTTTTTGGACTTCTCACCCAGTAGACAACTTGAACCATAGAAAAATGAGGCAGGGGAATGCTCACGTATTTCTCTAGGTCATTCAATAATGTCCCAAGAACCCTAATTGGATTGACTATCAACCTCCCAAGTTGAGTCAATTATCAATTAGGAGGACCTAGGAAGGGGGTTCTTTCATCTTTTTGGGGTTCACCACCAAGAAAATGCTTAGAAAAGACAAATAAGCATTCAACCTACAAAACCTAGTTATGCAAGCTAAATGAGGGATGGAAATGATGAAATTATGCAACAAAAATATAGGATATGTGTACCTGGGAAGTTTGGAAATATGATGAGGATGCTAGAAATGCAAAGAAGTTGTCCAGATATTCTAGGGAGGACAAATATTCCCTTATTTTTGTCTTAATCCCGCTATTGTTTGTTTGGGCATATGCAAAATATTTGAATCTTGGAATAGAATCTTAAATAATCTCTGAAAAATACCCTTGGGAGGACTAAGACACCCTAGGTGGTGTATTAGTCCCATTCTGGATTTCTGAAAAATTTGAATGTGATTCTGAGCTCCAAGGTTTTCACTTGCTTCCTCTCAAACCCCAGTTTCTAAAACTTTTGGATTTGACTTGTAGGTGAGTATCCATGAAGATGACAACTTTGTAATGCAACTTTGAAACTTTGCAATCTTGCACTCCAAATGATCTTCAAGTCTTCAACCTAAATCTCCAATCACAAGCATACTTATCTATGCTTAATATCTTAAAATTACATCACACCAGACCAACATAGGAAAACATTAATTAAAGGAGGCTAAATTCTACCAAAATTTTAAATTAAATCCCAAAAATAAGCCAAGGCGGACTAAGATGCCCTAGGTTGCGTCTTAGTCTCGAGGCTCAAATCTTAGGATACACACTCAAAAAAGGGATCTTTTCAGGTGTATTCAAAATCAAGGTCCCAAGACACTTGGGGGACTAAGACGCCCTAGGTGGTGTTTTAGTACTGACCCAAAAATAAATGACACAAAGACATAATCATTAATTATCATTTTTCCCTTTGATGATTGTTAGGATTAGCCAAAAAAAAATGTAGTTTATTAAGCTTTTGGATGCCAAATAGGACCAATTAAGACCTAAAATGGGATAAATAAAGCAAGGTAGGCCCAAACAAGTGTGAAAATGCAAGGGTATGCATTGTTCTACACTATATTTAGCCCCCACTTTAGTAAGAGGATGAAATTTCTTCAAACTCGCACTAAAGTAGCCAACCACACAATCAAGAGGGGTTCACATATACGAATTATAGTAAGATAGGATGACAATAACCAAGAGGGTGGCCAAGCCCCTAGGATCAAGATCCTATGATAGACCAACATAGGCACAAAGGAACATGCATGTGAATGATATATGAAGCCATAATCAGATCGCAAGCATACACCATCAAAGATACAAAAAGGAAACAAGAAAAGAGGAAAATGTAACTGATCAAGCTTCGACTAGTCGTCCAATGTGGCATATCAGGTCTAGCCTGTTTGTCCAAAAAAAAAATTTAAGTGGAATGTGTTGTCCACTATGTTAAAAGAATGCATGCTCATGAGGGCTAGTGAAGCTAGTTGTCCACTAGTTGAGCCCCAAGAGTTCCATATCAAATTCATACCCCCATAACTACGATAAGGACAAAAAGAAAATGAATGATCACAAGGGAATGTGAAGCTAGTTTTTCACTAGGTGAGCCCCAAGAAACCATATGAAAGTCATTCCTCCATGACTTTAATAAGTCACAAAAAGAAAATGCATGCTCACAAGGGCTAGTGAAGCTAGTTGTTCACTAGGTGAGTCCCAAGGGACCATATAAAAGCCATACCTCCATGACTTTAATAAGGAAAACGATGCAGCACAACAATAAAGATGCATGTTCAAAGGGATTTGGCTTAGTTCATGTGAGGTCTTAATCTTGGGGGACATTGTTCCTAATGTCTCTAAAAGAAGACCAATCAAAGGATAAAAGATTCATAATTTAGGGAATACAGTGTGTCACATCACCACTAAGAGGAATGTAATATGCTAAGATAAATCATTCTCTTGAAGTAAATTACTCCTAATGTCACCACAAAGAGGTAAATGCATTTCATAAAGTAAGAAAATCACATCAAGGAACATGAGAAACAAATGCAAATAAAATCATGCCAAAATAATGCCAATGTATGCCCCCACTTTAATGAAATTTCTAACACCATGTTGTGACAAATAACTTTAAATTAGCCAAAAATGAAAAGGAAAAGAGGCTTTCCCCCTAAAAACACATAAGGGTTCTATGGATTTGGGGTCAGTATCTGTCTTTCCTGCAATGATATTAGAGAGCTTGGAACCGTCATCATTCCCTAAATACATATAGAGATGGAAAAATAACACAAAGAGAGCGGAAATAAAGAAAAACGTTTTGGGTCAACATGAAAGAGACATAGGGTGTCTCAATGACTTACATCATCCCCAAAAGGAAAACACAAGACAACAACGAAATTGAAAAGGAAAAAATTTTACAACATATAGAAGAGTTAAGCTGCATATAGAGGAATGTGCAAAGAGAGAGGGAACATCAAACAAAACATCATGGGGGATCACATTATGCACATGCAATAAAACAAAAAGAAAATCCAAAATAATGGTAAACCACATGCAAGTCAACCGTTCAACAAGTCATATGTGTCCTAGTCTTGTTTAGTTTATATGGAATGTAGATCACTAGTGAGAGGGATAGCATCAAGTGTTGTACTAGGAGAATCACCAAGTTCAAAATGTGGTGCATCACTTGGTTTAGGAGGATCATCGCGGTTGTTATTGTCTAATATCATAGAAGAAGAAAATAAAAAAAATCAATTCATTATGCACATTTTCATCAATTTTAGTTGTCTTCATCATCATCCAAATTAACCACTACAAGAGGATGAATGATAATATACATAGAAATTTTTGGTCCTTGTTTTGTTGGAGGCATAGGATCTATTTATTAATTTAAGAGAAGAGGTTCGTCATTTATTTCTTCTGTTAGATTCAAATTGTGATTTTCAGTGTTGTTTTCTTAATTCATCTTTCCATAAATAGCACAATGTCTATGCCTATGCTCTCGATCATTTCTATTTCTTTTATTACAGTTTTCAAGTTGTGTTTGGATAGGAGCAGGTTTGTCAACCATAGGTTTTTTTTCTTCTTTTGAGGGAAGAACGGAAGAACCCATGGAAGTTTGTTCAACCACTTTCCCTTTGGCTTTATAATTTTTCTTAGGAGGCGGATTAGGACTTGTTTAGTTTTCTCTTAGTCTTTTGTAGGAAATAGGCAAGGGGATTTTAATGGTTGGTTCTTAGTTAGATGGAAGTTTTTTAAGCTCACTATTGTTTTCTTGAAGAGGTGGAGGTTCAATCATGAGTGGAGGAAAATTTTCAAGGGATAATGTAGCTATGCAATTTTATTTGAACTTTTTGTAGGATAGGAAAAGGAAGTCCTCATGGGGTCTTATAGGTTCCATGGGCTCAAGCCAAAAATATTCTAAGGAAACGTTTCCACCAGAAGACAGAGGGATAAAGACTCTATGGTTCATAGTGAATATTTCATTTCTGACTAGAACATTTAAGCACTTATGGACAAGATATGGGAAAACATTCATGGATCAAAGCCATTTGTAGCCTAACTTCACATGAAATTGGCTTGAAATAGAGATGATAGAGAATGATGCATTTGATTTTTCTTAGGTCCTACTTGTAAAGGGAGTGTGATCGAGCCCATCGTAGCACTAGAAAAACCATCATGACTTTTAATCCATGTTTTTGTTTTATCATATCTATCTTGAGTAATTTCATGCACATATAATAGTTTTTATTTGATCAAATTCTCTCCACAAACGGGATCAATTAAGATCCCAGGAGTGGGTTTGTTATTGATTATGTTGGCTATGTAAAGAGGACCATCGGGTGCATGTTCGATTGTTTCTTCTGAAGAGAAAGTAATATCAGTAGGCATTATAGTTTTTTGTTTACGAGGCTCGATGTCAATCATTCCTATCATGTACTAATAGGACTTTGGTCATCAGTATCCATAGGATTTTTTTCATTATTATCCATAGGATTTTGTTTGTTATTTCCCATGTTATCATCATTTGTTTCAACGGTCATCATACCAGGCTTAGTTTCACTAGCCAAGTAACAAATGAAATATAGTGGTTAGGCATGGGATTGGTACATATTTTCAAGTTTTGATTGTGAGGATCTAAAGACTTATTACCTTTTTCATTCACACCTCCAATTTGAATATGATTAGAATCAATGAGGTCTTGCACAATATGTTTAGGATTCTTGCATTATTCTAGATCATGTCATTTTTGTCGGTGATAAGAACAATAAGAATTGTCTCTAAATCTTGGAGGTAATGGATTTCTAGGGTAAAGAGGTTGAATGAGAGGTAAGGTAAGCATTTTCTTATTTAATAGTTGAGTCATGATATTGTGAAGGGTGTTAGGTAAAGGTGTGAATTATCTTTGTAAATCCTCAAATATATAAGGATTACTCTTTTTGATAGAAGCTACTTGGGTATCAACTAGTTGGGTAGGTTGAGAGGTGGAATTGAGTTGAAGAAAACTTTTATTTTCTCTTTTGAAAGGTTAGTAGGTTTTTTGGTTTGAAGCTTTAGAATTTTCAGGATGGGTAGAGGTGGTTATTGGTTCACTAATACCTACAAAATTCTAATAGTCTCAAAGGGCAGTGCATAAATGCATGAAGGAAGGGAATATCATCATTGTGATATTGTCTATGGTATTGCTCTATAAGTTTTCTATGAACATCTTTTGAAGGTGAGAATCGGTAATCTTCACACTAATCTGGAAGTAAAGCGATTGGTAGTGTGAAATAAATTTGGTGACTTTTTCACCCTCATTTTTCTTGCATCTCATAAAATCAGCTAATGTCATTTCTGGAACCATATACACTTGGAAATGGTTAATAAAGGCCTCAACAAGCTCATTAAATGAATGAATTGAGTTATTCGGTAATGCAAAAAAATAATCGAGGCAATGTATTTTCAGAATCAGGGAAAGAGTTTAGATAAAATTTTGTCCTCAAGGATAAAGTCACTACATAAAGTAGTAAAGACATTAACATGATTAGCAGGATCTCCCTTTTCCCCATATTTATCAAATCTAGGGATATCTATACCTTGTGGCATCGGAGTTCTCAATATGTTCAAGGATAATGGGTTTCTTTTGACATAGTATGAAGGTGGACCATTTTGATTTGTGATGGAAACTTGACATTGAATGGATGAAAGGATTTGTAAGAGAACGCTAATGATAGGGTCATTGCTTGTGGTTTGAGATAGAGGTGAATATGGTAGTAGGGGTGTATGTGTTGGAAGGATAAGTGAATGGATTGCTTGTGGGAGGAGGTATGAGATTAGAGGTCACATAGGTATAAGGAGCTGGTATGTTCAGGATCATCATGAAAAAACCAGGCCCTTAAGTGGCAATGAAAATTCAGAAAATCAGAGTTAGGCAACTTGACGTAAAATTTTGAATAAGTTATCTATATTATTTCAAAAATATGTAAGAATAGTATCTGTAGAAAATTAAATGTAGTTTCTAAACTACAAGGTTTAGATAAAAAAAGGAATCTATTTGGTGAAAATTTGAAATTTCTATGTAGTAGTACTTAAATTTCAGGGAAAAATTAAGAAGTAGGTGTTTATCTGACCACCCTAATCACAATAAAATGATAATATTTTTTTATAGGATTTTAGATATAAGTAGAGGACTCATGTCTCGATGTGATGCATATTTTTTTGTTATTTTTTTCTAGGAAAATAGTTAATTATGAAGTTTTTATTACAAATTTTTAAAAATATAAAAACTTGTATGTCTGACCACCTTAACTTGGTTAAAACTTCATGAAATTTGATTCTTTTTAATCCTATAGTATGTGATGCATATTTCATATTCAAAAAATGTGATACCGTTTGAAAGTTATAGATTTTTTTCAATTAGCCTATCAATCAAGACTTTAGTCATAATTCAAATAGAAAATGAATCATAATTATTTATTAAATTCAAAGTAATGAATAATTTATATTGGTGGGAAGCTAAGAATCTCCTTTAAAAACCTTTTTCGTTTCATCAATTTTGGGTAAAAAAAAATTGTCAGCCACATGGACAATCATATCACTTATATATCACCACATTTTGGCTCATCATGGTCCTACACATACCCAAGCACTAGTGGAAATGTGTGAGGTAGGTAGGATATTTGTAGTTGGTTGCATCGTTGTGGTCACTTGAGGAGTTGTATAGGTTGGAATGTAAATTATGGTTAAAGTGGGAGGAGTTTGATTCCCCCCTTGGGCTTGCACATTGTTTGAAGCTTGAGCACCATTAGTGGTGGAAGGAAGATGTTTTCCAAATATGTGAGCTATGTTATGAACAACTTACAGTCCTTCATCACTTTCCATCATGCAATGAAGACCATATATGGCAAGAATACGGTCAGCCATTGTTTGAACACTTGGAATAGCACTTGTGGGTAAGGTAGGCGTGGAAAAAGAGGTATCAAAGGTATGGTCTATACCTAGTGAACTAATACCAATACTAGGAGTAAGAGAGCTTGATAACCCAAGATCCACAACGAGTGTTTTATCATGGGATTCCATGAGTCTCGCACTTTGTCTAACCACAATATTAGTAGTAGACCACCAAGTAGTAAAAGTCATACAAGTGATAAACAAAGGAAAGTTCAATGAACACAATCTCATATGCTTGCAATTAATCTTGAAATGAAAGAAATTGGAACAACTCTGTAAACTAAAACAAAAAACTAGAGTTAGTCAATAGAAGCATAGAACAACAATTTCAAGTCCAGAAAATTGGAAAATCAAATTCAATAGGGACTAAGAGGTCAATAAGGGTGTCTTGGTCCTATTGGTGAAATTTTGAGGTTCTAGGGATTGAAACAGATAACAAATACTAGAGACAAGATTCTAATCCAAAAACCCTAAGAGGGACTAAGATGCTAGGAAGGGAATTTTAAGCATGGTAGAGGTTTTTGTTAGAAAAATAGAAAATTTTGATTTTTCTACAATGTTTATAGGTTTCCTATTCAGTGAGCTGATGTTTGGAAAAAAGAACTGCGTAAATGGATGCAAGGAAAAGTAACTAATAACAAGCAATTGAATACAAATTTGAATGATTCTTTTTAAATTTTCAATACAATAACAATGTTTCTAAATGGAATTGGAATGATTAACAATACACTTTTTAGTTTTTCAATGAAATGATGCAAGAAAGTAAAAATGTCACTTATATGCACTTTCACTAATGCAATTGCAAGAAACCCTAGATGCAATTTTACTAAGGATAAGAAACTCTAGCTGTAATTTTACTACTGCAAAATGCAATGCAAGAATGAATGCAACCTAGATCTACGAATTTAATGGACTCCAAATCAGAACATAAATTCTCAACAAGGTCGAGTTCACCAAATGAATCGTAGAAAAATGAGGCGAGGGAATGCCCACTTATTTCTCTAAGTCATTCAATAATGTCCCAAGAACCCTAATTGGATTGACTATCAACCTCACAAGATGAGTCAATTCTCAATTAGGAGGACCTAGGAAGGGGGTTCTTTCAAATTTTACAGGTTCACCACCAAGAAAATACTTGTAAAAGACAAATAAGCATTCAATCTACAAAACCTAGTTATGCAAGCTAAATGAGGGATGCAAATGATGAAATTATACAACAAAAAGATAAGGTATGTGTACCCGGGAAGTCTGGATATGTGATGAGGATTCTAGAAATGCAAAGAAGTTGTCCAAATATGCCAGAGAGGATAAATAAACTCTTACTATTGTCTTGGTCATGCTACTATTTTTGAGGAAGATATGGAATCTTCATGCCTCATAATATAATCTCAAAGAATCTCTAAAAAATACCCTTGGGAGGATTAAAATGCCCTAGGTGGTGTATTAGTCTCATTCTATATTTTTTAAAACTATGAATGTGATCCTAAGCTCCAAGAATTGCACTCGCTTCCTCTTAGATCTCAGGTTCTGAAACTTCTGAATTTGACTTGTACGTGAGTTATCGTGAAGATGACAACTTTGTAATGCAACTTTACAATCTTGCACTCCAAATGATCTTCAAGTCTTCAACCTAAATCTGCAATCACAAGCATACAAGAGAGGAAAGACTTATTGATTTCTATAAATGGGGGTTTGCCTTGGTCAAAAACCTTGTTGGTAATTAAAACTTGAAATAAAATGGAATAATGAAGGGAAATGATGAATGAACAACATGAAATTTTACAACTCGCCAAACCCTTGTTGTAAAGTTTGCAAACTTGTGTGAAGTGGCTAACTTGAATGTTGATCTTGAATCAAGGGAATGCTTTGATAGATCTTGCTTGAATTTCTTTCTTGAATCAAAACAAATGTTAGCACAAAAACACACACGATGCAAGAATTTCCTTTGATATGACTCTTGAATCATGATGATGGCTCCAAAATGCTTGAAGAACTGCTCTTTAATTCTCTTAGATGAAGACTTGAATGCTCGGATGCTTATTATGCTCTTGGATATCTTGCTTATTATGAAAATCAGTGAATGAACCTTGTATTTATACTTATCTATGCTTATTATCCTGAAATTACATCACACCAGGTAGACTTAGGGAAAAAATAATTAAAGGAGGCTAAATCCTACTATAATTTGAAATTAGATCCCAAAAATAAGCCAAGGAGGACTAAGATTCCCTAGGTTTTATCTTAGTCCCGAGGGTCAAATCTCAGGGAACTTACTCCAAAAAGGGACCTTTTTAGGTTTATTCAAAATCAAGGTCCCAAGACCCTTGGGGGACTAAGATTCCCTAGGTGGAATTTTAGTCTTGACCCAAAAATTAGGGACACACAAACATAATCATTAAATGATTATTTTCCCCTCAATGATTATCACAATTAGCTAGAAAAAGATGTAGTTTATTAGGCTTGTGGATGAAAAATAGGACCAATTATGACCTAAATAAGGATAAATAAAGAAAGTTAGGCCCAAACAAGTGTGAAAATGTAAGGTAATGCATTTTCCTACACTACATAGCCTGAAGTTTCATTGCCTCAGAGTGAGTATGCATTTTTCAGATAAACAACCTAGATCTAATCCACATCATGATGGAAAAATGATTGAGACTTGATCCACTGCTTTTCTTTTTCATTTTATGTCATTTCCTTTATGTCTTTCATAGTGCATGCTTGTGCTTTTTTGTGTCTCTTTATAACACTTTCATGTGTTTTCTTCTGTGCCTATGTTAGTTCATCATAGGATCTTGATCCTAGGGGCTTGATCACCCCTCTTGATCATAGTTGTCCCACCCTACTGACATTGGTGCACTCAGACCCCTCTTGTTGTATGTTTGTCTACTTTAGTGTTAGTTTGAAGTAAGTTCATCCTCTCGCTAAAGTGTGGGCTAAATGTGGTAATGGAATAAGTATCCCTTCTACTTTTCCCTTGCTTGTTTTGGCCCTCCTTGTTAACTAGGCTTAATGGTGCCTTGATTTAGCATTGTAATGCATTTTACACATTCACATTAGGTCTTGGGACCTGGTGAACTATTGAACATGAATGGTACCTTGTTAAAGTGTTGTAGAATTTTGTAATAGATTTTCACACTCTTTTAAGGTTTCATTAACTAACTACACCTAATAAACCTATTTTTAACCTTAATCATGCTATCTAAAGTGTTGTAAAGTGTTGTGACACACTTTCACACTTTTCTAGGATTTTCATTAATAATTAGACTTCCTTATGCTTTAATTGGCCTTATTTTTATCCACAAGCCTCATTTAATACATCTTTTTGAGGATAATCTTGAAACCAATTAACATCCAATCATAATTTAGGTTTTTTTGGCATGTGTGACCCATATTTAGTGATATGGGACTCATTTTCCACCTTGGGTGAAATATTCCCATCTTTTTTTTTGGTTCTCGAACCCCGTTTCACACCTTTCTAAGTATTTTAAAAAATGGAACCATAAATTATGCCTGATGGGACTCATTCACCACCTTGGGTGAATGATTCTTCTGTGGCCTAAAATTAAAAATAATTCAAATTCTTGGTAGGATTTTCTCATCCTAGATCTGATGTTGGCTTGTAGTGTTGTAATTCCTAGAATTCTTGCATAATTAAGTATAAATACAAATGTCTTTCACTCATTTTACACCTAGAAAGTTGAATGAGCATCCTTATAGAAAATTTGAGTTCACAAGAGTATTCAAGCATTCACAAGAGAATTCAAGAGTCTTCAAGGGCATATTATCAAGCTTTCTAGAGAATTATTCAAGCATCAAGCATCATTTCAAGGACTTCATGCATAATGTTTGTTTTTGAGCTAATAAAATTGCAATGTAGGGTTTATGATTTAAGCACGTGTCCAATTCAAGATCTATCACCTTTAAGAAAGATTCAAGATCTACATCCATTGAAGCCATATCACACATGTTTGCAATGTCTTATCAATAGAGTTTGGTGGGTTGCAAGATCATATTTTGTTCATTCATCATTCCCTATTCTTATTTCATTTCATTTCAAGGTTTGATTACCAAAAGAGGGTTTGACCATGGAATCTCCTATCGACTAACCCAACAACATTTTTCCCTCTCTTTTGTGTGTGTTTTGTAGGTTTAGGTTTAGGGCACATCAAAGAGAAAGATTGGAGAAAGTTGTCAACGTGCCTAAATTTATCAAAGTTGTCATTAAGCCTTGGAGAACATTGGAGAAAACCTATAGGTTGATTTATAGGATATTCAGATTTAGAAACCAGAAGAAGCAGATTGATAAGACCAAGAAGAGCATATTTAGACCTTAAAGTTCAAGAAAAACCTAACTAGACTAATTTTCCACATCTAGTGAACGAGTCCCAATTTTGGTCAAAATTGATATTTTTTCATATTCAGATATCCATTTGGCAGATTCCTATTCTCGCACAGAAACCCATATTTTGGATTGATTCACCTATATTTGTGAATGAGTCCCACTTAGCATTAAGATCATGTTTTCCATCATTTTAGAACTCCATTCAACCATCTATAGATTTCCAAGTGCACACAGTCCTTCCTATAGCTTTTTGCATTGTTTCATTCACTTTTCTAGGTCATTTTGTAAATCAGTGCATCATATTAGGTTTTAGTGACCTGCATTTCATTTGTCTTTCCAAGTTTTTACTTGATGGTGAACCCCTCATCAGTTTACAATCAGCCCCTAAGACAACCCTATTGTAAGATCCCTTTCTCCTTTGCATTGAGATCTATAAGATTACCCTTTAATGTAGTAGGTGGAAAGTGGGGGTGATCTACATGTCCTAAGTCATATGATAGCATTTGAACCCCATTTTTCATATACAATAGATTTGTGAATGATATTTTGTTCATTTCATATAAAATTTTATATTTGAAAATAGATAACTAACAATTTTTAATTACTTAAAATCATTATTTATGGTGCATGAGCATGCATAATTCATGTTCTTTTGTGAATTTTGTTTTTTGTTCCTCATAGTATTCTTGGACCCTATGAGCCAATGAGATAAGAACTATTTCTAGAAGTAGTGAGCCTCCATGCATTCAAACTTAAAACATCATACACCAATAGATTAGGAATAGGAGGTATCTTGTATGTATTTCATGATTCAATAATTTATCCTAGTAAATATCCAAAGAAATCCTTAATAGTTCTTTTATTTAAAGAGTCATCTCTTGTATACCCACATCATGTGATTTCATAGTGATATGCTTATCAGTTTAATAAGGTTAAATCCATCGGTTGGTCCTTTACCTAGTGATAGCTTTTTGGGTTAAATGTATACCAATTACTAGTAAATAAATTATTTATTTATCTATATTTTAGGTGTGCTTAATTCTATTAGAGATACCTCCAGGGAAGAATTCCTAGGTCTAATTGAGCTTAAAGTTGAAGGAGGATTTACCGACCTTAGTAATTGGTCAAATGTGTCTTAATTTGATCATAAGATTTATTTTTTTCTTCTCATCTTTGACACATCAAGCATCTAGGAGAAGATCGAACATTAGAGATTTTGAGACTCACAAATTTGAGCACCAACACCCCTAATATTTACCAAGGGGAAGGGAACAATGGTGAAGGGATGAAAAGATGAGAATATGGAACAAGATGGTTTGGAAAGAACCTAGAAGTTAATGAAATTTGAATTTATGAATTAGACTTGCAAGAAGTTTTTTGTTGGAGTAGCTAAGATCATAATGCAATAACCAAGACAAACTTCCACAATGAGAATGTTAAACAAAAAATCTATCAAAATAATACATCTAAAAATATTTACAAAATAGGTGATGTAAAAGGAATGCCAATCACTAATTGAATTGAACTAGTGGAAAAGTGCATCAATGCATATTTATCATGTATGAGATAAATATCTTTCTTTTCACATGAGAATCATGTCCATAATAATATTTTTTCTTTGATATCTTATAACTCATTCTCAACAAAGAATAAAAGATCCCTCATTATCACTATATTATGTAAGAATGTTAGGTTTTAGATAGTCACACTCTTTTGTACATGAAGATTATTATTTTGAGTACCATTTTGTATTGGAAAAATGATATGGATTAATAGAGATAATTATGATGAAATAGAAAATAATCTTATATTTGTAAAATAAAAAAATTAACAAATGATCAAATCATAAACAAGTCGATAATATATAAACCCTAAAGGCCAAGGAAAGGTTATGTAGGGTGGAAAAAGTAGGATCAAGCAATAGAATTGAAAACACTAAAGAATTAAAGAAATGAATTATCACAAAAGAGTACAATCAAACCATAATAAAATTGGATATAAAATGTAAGTAATTATAAAATTTATGGTTGAAATAGTAATCAAGGAGAAAAAATGAGAATGGAAACCCTATATCATGTATAAATGTTAAACTCACAAAAAAATATTAAAAAATGCTTCAATAAATTATCTACACAAATAAAATTCACAAAACTAATTAACTACAATTTAAACTCAATTATAGAGATAGGATATATTATTTAAATAAATATGCAAGTTAAATTAGTAGATCAAGTGCACTTAGCTATATCTATAATGATAGATAAAAATGTAATTTTAAATTAATTTAGCATTATTGGCTAATTAGTTTTCATAATAAGAATAATGTCTCATGATGATCCAAAGAATTTTTTTGGCAAATTTTGAAATTCTCCATTTTTCTCCAGTTTTGGTATCATTAACAAGTGCTCGGGATCTTGACTACAACACAACTCGAATAGAGTCAATCAAAGTCTCGGAGTTCAAGATATTTATAGTCAAACTTTTGGTCAACTCCTAGACTCGGGCTAGAAAAAGGGAAAAAATAAAAGTCATCAAAACTAGTCAAAATCAACACCATTGCATAGTACTCATCGTCATGATTCCGGTAGAGTTTGTTTCATGAAAAACGGAGTGTGTATGGCGATGTTACGGAAGGTCGAAGATTGGGTCAAAATTGCCCCGATGATGTCAGGCCTAGTCAGCTCGACAACCAATCAGCCCTTGACACATGGAATTACATGGAAATATTATTGTTGAATAATATTAAAAAAAGGAGAGGCAATATATATATATATATATATATATATATATATATATATATATATATATATATAATATTTATGGTGGGTCCCACCCATCCAAGGGGGGCAACCCACATTAAGTGGGCACCACCCATGGTATGGGGTTGACCCACATAAAGTGGTATGCCACCTAAGGAATAGGGGGCAACCCACCTTATATGGGAATCCTCCCTTGCCTTTAGGGGAAAAACTTAAAAAGAGGAGAGGATGGTGGGATCACCACCAACCATTTTCTCTAAAAGGGATTTAATTTGTTTTTTCAAGCCTAAAGATAAGAATCTATCCCATGTGTTAAGGAGCCTAATATATCTCATATTTTAAGAGGCTCAAATTATTTTCCTTTATACAGGAAATATTAGGAATATTATTCCTAAATTAAAGGGCCAAATAAAACCTTACATAAAAATATCCCCTAAATAATAGAGAATAAATTCATTCATAACCATTCAAATGGAAAGAGAATTATTTTGAGGGGATATTATCCTTCCAGAAATCATTAAAGGAGGATATTATTGAATTTTTCTCTATGTAAGGGATATTGGGTAGTTAATTGGTTTTACACCAATTTTGGCATAAAATGTAATATAAAAAGGGGTAGAATAGGGGGTGTGAAGTAAGTGATTTTGGAAGAACTTTGCAAGTGTGAGAGTTGCTTTCCTTGGAGAAATTTATTTCCGTTCTTTTGGAGAAGCTTGTTTCCACGCACTTTGGAAGTGCATTTGAGAATTTCTTTGTAAACCAAGAGGAGGTTTTGCCGATGAATATAACTAAATTTCTGGAGGAATGATTGGATTGGTCCACTCATTGGAGAGAGGCTCAAAGATGTAGTCATTTTAAACAATGAACTTCGTTATCAATTTTGTTTCCACTCTCTTTCTCTCTCATTTTGTTCTTTCATTACTCTCTTTGTAATTTCGTTAATATAATTTCGTTGAGTGTTTTAATTAAGATTTTTTTTGGATTGTAATTGTTAACATAAGCATTCAAAGCATCTGTCATAGATCCGTAAAATTAGATCACATGATTTAAACTATCACAAAAAAAGGATCAATCTTAGGGATCACTCTTGCACTCCTTGGGATCAATTTTAATAAATATTACACCCATATAAATGATTTTAAAGGACAACTCAACAGTCTTAAGACATAGAATAAATGCATCAAAATTAATTGAACAAAAGGATCTAAAAAATTAGGAATGAAGAAAAAATTTTAGATACATGAATAAATTCTTAATAATGATGCAAATTATATTAGATACATAGGATATTGTAGTAGATAAAATGATAACACAAGTGTACTAGAGTTAACCATGGTGTAGATGTGCTAGTTTTTGAAGCTTTATCAACACTAAACATAAAATTTAAATTATAGAAGTATCAAATCAACATCTAACGAGTTTTTATCTTCATATACAACCAAATAAAACTTAATTATGCAATAAAAACTATGAATATCACTCTCATATGAGAACTTAAAGGATGGCTAGAAAAGTTGGTTATTATTATCTATTATGTTCTTATAGGAGAAATTCATAGAAGTAGAGGGAAAGGCTACCTACTTGCTATAATAATATATTGGGAAGAAAAAATGATAGTCCAACAAAGAACTTTACCACTACCATAAGTTTTTTATCCTCCACATTAGAAATTTTAAGAATAAAATTCACATGTAATTTGTTTCATGTTTGATTAAGTCTAAGTAATAGAACTATTTCTCTTAATAATCTAAAAATTTCACTTGCAAATTAAGTAGGAGATTATTATGTATTATAAATGATTTCTAAATTTCAAAGTAGAGTTTAAGATCATTAGTACAACAAGATTGAAACAAGAATACATAATGGTCAAATTATGAACCTACTCTAACATAAGCATGTTTTATTGATTGATTTGTTATTACAAATCAAGCCATTTCCATTGAGATAAACATGAAACGAAATTAAAAATTAACATAAGAATACTAATTTTAACACTACATTTATGAAATATCTGGAAAAATATATTAATTTTTATCATAAATAATTAGCAATTCATTTTTATTTGATGTTAAAAACTCGTAGTGAAAAAACATAACAATTATTATATTTTAATTATAAATAATTAGCAATTCATTTTTATTTGATATTATAGATTCATGAAATAACTCAAATTGAAGCTATTAACAGTAAAGATTTAATTACAAAATTTATTTTTACTTTTATTTTAAAAATATTTTTATCATATATACAAAATGTCCTAAAATAATTAAATAAAAATATTGTATAATTTATATTTCCACATTATTATAATTGATAAAATACCTTATTATTATGTAGAATTAAATGGGTTGCAATTAATTTCTTAAATATGTTGTTCTATTTAATGTAAAAGCTCAACATCTTTAAAAGATGGACTCTAAGATCACATCATGTATGAGATTTAATAGAACCGATACTACAAATTTTAACCCCAGATCAAAAAATTGACGTAATTTTAAAAACGAAAAATTGACGACGTCATTTTAAAAACAAAAAAAATGTGCTTTTTTGGCCGACCTAATTAAGAATAAGAAAACGAAGAAAAACAAAAACTGTACGAAAACACCTGATAACCCCATGAAAATTTAACCTCATCTCCCTGTGCCAACTTTCACTGACAAACAACTTTATTTGTCCGAGAGAATGAGAAGTGAATAGGCAACAACCGACATTATCCAGTTTTCCATACTCCAAGAAGGAAAAAAGAAGCATAACAGTTAAAAATATTATGCATTTCTTTCAATGGGATGGTCTTCGAGCTAATGACTATTCGCTTCAAATGCCTAGTTATTTCTATGGAGGGTTCTCTTAAGGCGTGGTAAAATCGCAGAATCAAATCTCCTATCATTTCATCCCTTAAGGCTTTCGCTCCCATGGCGAGAGAAAAGGCATATTTAGGCCTGGTTCCGATTCCTGTCTTAGTATTTATGAAACAAATTATAAAAATCAAGTATTTACATTTAGAAACACATATGACACCGATCCAATATCGCACAAATCTGTGTAAGTAAATAGAAAGCAATGCTAACACAAAGCCCAGTTATATATTGTTGCTCATAAGACAGATAATATAGATACGCAATACAACACTTATTGTATCAACAGACGTAGAGAAAGATGGTGAAGTGCATGCACTACATCATTAGATTTATATTATCAGACAACCTGGCGAATAGGACCCAAGATCGTCCCTGTGACGGAACAAGCAGTAGTGGAATGACAATCGTAACCGCATGACAACTTCCAAAACACTGTTTCCACATAATCAGACTTGGAATAATTTGCCGGCACCAGTAAGTTGCGGTTACTGTCGGGAGCCCAGCACACGCTGTTCCCACTGTCAAAGCTCGCCACCATTGGTTTGTACTGGTAGGGTACTCCCTTCGTCAATGTCTTTTAACAAAACAAATAAGAAACCAAGATTAGGATGATATATTTATGGTGGTCAGCTCAGCTCCTCGAATAATTCAGACTAGAGAAGACACTGAAAAAGAGAAACAAAACATACCACAGAGCTGGCCCAGGCATCGCCAGGAGTCCATGTCATGTTGTTCACACTAGTAGGGTCCCAAATGCCCAGCTCAGAACTGTTTCCAACGATCTTAAAAACTTGCCCAAAATCGGCGTGTTGAACCAATACAAACGTTACAGTCACATTTTCCCCCTGCAAACACACCCCAATAGAAAACCCATTTGTTTCTTAGGACTCTCAAACGCACAACATTTATCATTTTATAATTGTAAAAAAAAACCATTTAGATTATGTAAATTTTTGTTTTTCGTCAGTGTGTTTCGGATCTGTGATCTATAATAAGGATGAGATAAGTAAAAGAAATCTGATAGATTATGTAAATTTATTTGTTTTATCATTGTTACAGATCACATTCTATGATTTATAATCAGAATGAAATAGCTAGAAAAGAAAATCAAGAAATAAATAACAGATCACATTGAATATATAGATCAAAAAAATGAAAATCATAAGAACCAAAAATAATATGGTCTACCCTTTTCTCTAACCATCTCATCCTATTGAATGTGATTCAAAAGATTGAAGAAGCTATTGAAATAGTGGTATTATGATATAAAAGAGAAGAGTAGTTCAAAGTTATATACCGTAGTAGGGACTGCAAGAAGGCTGAGCACACCCACAAATAGGAACAGCAGGGCAAGGCTTTTCACTTGGACAGCCATTACTTTTTTCTTTGCTCGGAGCAAAATGAGAGACAGCAGGATGTTCAGCAAGTGAGAAGGGAAGGACCTTCATATAGAGTGATCAAGTTGGTGAGCAGAATGGACGCACGTTATTGAAACTCACGTCTGCCTTATCCATTTCTGAAAGGGCAACAGGATGTGTGGTCCTTAATATGCCAGGTGTGTGTCTATACGTACTACAATGACGATGGGTATCTTTGAAATGATAAGATCTGATAACGACGGCACTGACATTTAGTGCATTTAATGGGAGATGAATGCAGCATGTTGGAAGGCGGCTATAGTCATACAGACAGTGATAAAAAGAACGTGGAAACTGGTGATTTATTCTACCCATGCAACCCAAGCTCTGAAAGAACATTAATTAAGGTTTATTCTTTATCAGACTGGCTGTCACTGGTTTTAAAATATGGAAACAAGTCAATCAAGTGGATTATCAATGTCACCTTACAACAAAAATATATATGTTTAGATTAAACAAATAACACAGTTCTCTTTCCATCTTCCTCAAAAACCAGGACTTAATACTTTAATGTCGGTGAAGAAAATATCTCCTAATTTAAAGGAGAAAACATGATAAATAAATAAAATAGGCGAACGGCTATCAATTTTCATGCTTCATAACATGGACCACATATCTATACACTGTTGTAGTAGTTAATAAAATTTATCTACAACGCGTCTTCCTGGCTTCTAATTCTTCACGCTATAATTAAGAGTCCATAAAACGTCACTATATTGCAGCTGTGGTATTTTGTCTCTCAAATTGTGTGGAAGTCCCTTTCGAACTTATTTAAATTAAATGTATCTCGATGAAGATATTTTAACATCATGCGTGAAATGTTTATATGATCGAATAGTTTATCAAATAAATTAGATTTTAATAATGCTTAGGAAATACAGTAATTTATGAAATTTACTTTTCAAATAATTTCAATGTTTAATTTATTATCATATATATATATATATATATATATAAATGTATCTTAAAAATGATTTTGTAGTTTCTTAAAAGAACAATATTAGCATTGATCTATATATATTACACAGGAAGACTAGATCTTGTGACATTTTGCTTCTTGTTGCTTGAACCAGTCAAACTAGACCATCCATCCATATTAAATATTAATTATACAAATAAAAACCTCTTATATTTAATTTATATAATAAAAATTATTAAATATTAATTATAAAAATAAAAAAAATATTTTACTTAACAAAAATTAAAAAAATCATAGGGATAATGGTGCAAGGTGGCGAGGAGGAGCGAAAAAAGGCAGGCGACCTGAAAAGGAAGCAATGGGGAGATGTCGAAGATGACAGTCAAGTAGGGGAAGGTGCGATAGGGGAAAGAAAAATTGGAGAAAATACTCACATTCCACAATGGGTTTTCATGGGTGGACCGATGTCATCCAAGCTATTGTAGTGGGGATGCCCGCAACTTGAGACCCCAAAACTACATCGAGCAAAGGTACTGGAGATTTAGAAGAAGATGGAGGATGTAGTTAGGGCCAAACCCAAACAATTGGGATAGGAGCAGAGTTGTTTGGAGCACCTGAGGCAACATACCAGATCGTAGGTGTGGGTGGTTTGGGGAAAGAAGAAGCCCTAGGGCAAAGACATTGACAAACTAGAGAAGCAAGATGGGAAAAATACCAAAGAGAACCAGTAGCCTCTGGAAAGGGAAGGACAAGGGGATCGAAGAAGGGGGATCTCCGCAACAAGTTGAGAACTTGATCAAACGAAGATGCATGTTCGTAGGCGAAACAGAGACAAGAGGTCAAAGGCATCAATGGCTCAGAGGCAAGGAGGCCAAAAGGTCAGAGGGGTAGGGGGAATCCATGGAAAGGAGGCAAAGAAGTGTGGGTGGCATAATCAGGTGTTGGTTGGAAGAAGGAGAAAAAAAAAACACCTTACCTATGCAACCAAAAATATTCCCAAACCTTAGGGAGACTGTAACATAGAATTTTGTCCCCACTAGGGTTTTAGGATCTAGGTCTGAAACAATCTTCTATACTTTACATTCAAGGATGACCCTAGAGATCTCACCCCAAGAGTGGAATAGAAGCAAGAGATCTGACAATAGGGTATCCTAGGGTATGATTTCAGATTACAAGAGGGGTTCACCACCAAGTTTGAACTTGGAAAAGACAATGCAATGCAAGATGAAATGCAAAACTTAGTTTGATGCAAAATTGAACTAAATGACTTGAAAATGCAAGAAGAATAAAATATAAGGCTAAAGAATAGAATGTGTGCACCTAAGAATGTGTTGAAGACTGGAAACAACTCTGAAATTTTAAAAAACCTAATTTTATGGCCTAGTGGGACTCATTCACCATTCTAGGAAAATTAGTCCCAAATCTAGGTCTTTGCACAAGATCAAATTTTAGCCAAATGGGTATCTAAATCTGTACAGATCTCTGAAAAAAACCTATAGTGGGACTCATTCACCACAACTAGGGGTCAATCCCATTTTTTCATGAAGTGTCTCAGGAGTAGAATCTTGAATTAAAACTTTGCAAGCCTTTGATGATGGATAAAATAAGCACTTTCCCACTAATTTCATGCAAATTGGATGGATATTTCTCCCTAGATCTGAGTTTCCCTCAGTCTTGATAAAATTTCATGAAAACTTTAACAACATTTACAACTTTGTCATTTTGGTGTTTCTGAAGTCTTCAAATCAACTTTTCTTCCATCTACAAACATGCAATCACACATTAAAGAGGCAAAAACTTGTTGATTGTTAGGGAATAGGGGTTTGCCTTGGTCAAACCCCTTGTAGGTAATTAAACCAAATGATGAAACAATGAAATGAGGACATGCAACATGAGACATGAACAATGATACCTTGAATGATGATGTCTTGTAGATGATATCTATAAATCAACAACTCAATCATGAAATGGCCATGAAGAATGTAGATCTTAATCTTTGACAATAAGAATAGAATAATGATTGGTCTTGGATATTCAATGATACATCACAAAACTAGCTCACTAACATGCTTGATGCTTGATATGCTTGATGGATCTTGAATTGTTGCAAAAATTGATGAAGAATCTTCCCTTGAAGACACTTGAATGCCCTTGTGAATGCTTGTATGCTCTTGTGAACCCAATTTATATTATGAATGTTCTCACAAAAGTATTAGGTGAAAATGAGTGAAAAAACCTTGTATTTATACTTAATTATGCAAGAATTCCAAAAATTACAACACTAGAAGCTGACATCAGATCTAGGAGAATAAAATCCCACCAAAATTTTGATTTAAGTTTGAATTTTGGTCACACGGGACTCAATCACCCAAAGTGGTGAATGAGTCCCATGACACATTATGTATGGGACCAAACATCAAAAGTGCTTAGAAAGGTGTAAAAATAGGTTTGGAACCCAAAAATTTAGGGGCATGTGCAGGATCATCATGGAAAAATCAGGCCCTTAAGTGGTGATGAAAATTTAGAAAAATCAGAGTTGGGCAACTTGACGTAAAAATTTGAATAAGTTATCTATATTATTTCAAAAATATGTAAGAATAGAATCTATAGAAAATTGAATGTAGTATCTAAACTACTAGGTTTATTTAAAAAAAATCTATATGGTGAAAATTTGAAATTTCAATGTAGTAGTACTTAAATTTCAGGGAAAAAATATGAAGTAGGTGTCTGTCTGACCACCCTAACCACAATAAAATGATAATTTATTTAATAATATTTTAGATATAAATAGAGGATTCATGTCCCGATGTGATGCATATTTATTTGTACTTTTTTTCCACATAAATAATTAATTATGTTTTTTTTATTAAAAATTTTCAAAAATATAAAAACTCGTATGTCTGACCACCTTAAATTGGTCAAAACTTCATGATTTTTTTTAATAAATCCTATAGTATGTGAAGCATAGAATGTGATGCATGTTTTGGATTCAAAAAATGTGATACCATTTGAAATCTATAAATGTTTTTCAATCAACCTATCAATCAAGACTTTAGTCGTAATTCAAATAGAAAATGAATAATAATTATTTATTAATATCAAAGTGAAGCATAATTTATATTGGTGGAAAGTTGAGAATCTCCTTTAAAAAACCTTTTTCGTTTCATCAATTTTGCGTAAAACAAGGTCGTCAGCCACATAAGCGAAGTCTAGAAAAGCTAGGTAAGTTGTTAAACATGTTTTTCTTGTTGAATTCTTGGGATTGGCATGTCCTAGCCGAATTCTAAAGCAAGCTCAAGGCTAATCCTTACGTAGTAAGATTTTTGTTAGAGATATCGGATATCCAATTTATTCTATATATGATTTAAAAAAATATAATATAGTTTATAATATAATTTAAAAATTGCAATAAATAGTTTATAGTTTATTTTAATATATCTAGTTTAGAATATACTGTATAGTTTATAATTTAATATATAATATACAATTTATGATAATGTCTTACGGAATTATGTATAATATATAATATATTATATTATTATGTATAATATTTAAATAATATTTATATATTTTAGTTAATGTATAAATCTCTCTCTCTCTCTCTCTCTCCCCTTCTTCCCCTCTCCTTTCACCCTCTTAATTCTCTCTCTCTCCTTCTTCCCCTTTCCCTTCCCCCCCTCTCTCTCTCTCTCTCCCTTTCCCTTTCCCTTTCTCTCTCTCTCTCTGTCTCTCCCTTTCCCTCTCTCTCCATCTCTCTCTCTCTTTTCCATCCTCCACCTCCTAATTACTCTTGAGTCTATGTGTATAAAATTCAGATATCCAATTTATAGCACCAAAATCTTACATTACTGACCTTTTTTGGGTATATATTACTTGACCCAAATCAGATATCTGATACAAATCAAATATCTGATTTTTACTTCTTTGGCTTGTGCATTGCTATGGAGAAATGTACTGACACTTAATCCAAAAAAAACTTAACTCAAGATTTTCCTATTTTTGGTGAATGCAAACTATTACTTTTTTCATATCGCCACTTTTTGGCCCATCATGATCGTGCACATGCCCCTAGGTGGGAATCATTTTCCCAAGGTGGTGAATGAGTCCCAAACACTAAATCTAGGACACATAATCCAAGAAAACTTGAATTATGATTGGTTACTGATTGGTGTTGAGACTATCCTCAAAAAGATGCAATAAATGAGGCTTATGGATGCAAAATAGGGCTATTTAAAGCATAAAAAAGCCCAATTATTAAAGATAATACTAGATGAATGTTAAAGTGTTTTACAACACTTTAAAACACTCCAAATAAGGAAAAATAATGTTTATTATGTTTGGTTAATTGATAAAACCCTAGAAAAGTGTGAAAGTGTGTTACAACACTTCACATCACTTTAACAAGGCACCATTAAAATGCATTTGTTCGTAAGGGCCCAAGACCTAATGTGAATGTGTTATCCACATTACCACACTAAATCAAGGCAACATTAAGCTAAAATATACAAGGAGGAAGAACCAAAAAAAAATTTGGAGCCAAGGAAGTAAAGGAATTGGAAGGAAAAAATTTCAAAGAAACACGATAGGGAGAGGCTTAGAAGCTAGGCTTAGGCTTTGGGGGGAGAAAAAATTTTGCAATGCCATCAGAAACAATAGAATCCAGCGTCGCCAAGCTAAAAGATAAAGCCCTATTCAAAAAATGGAGTGGTGTAGGATACCCTAAAGAAGAGATCATTGACTGGTGGCATCATAACTTCAAGGATCGAGTAAGCATCTACCAACTACCAAATTTATTTTTCCTCATTGAATGTATAGATATAAATTTAAAGTAGGAAACTATGTATGAAAATCTCCTATTTTTGAAGGCCTTAACTTGGAACCTAAATTTGATCTGTCGAAGTACACCACTAAGAAAACCCCCACATGGATCAAATTGGTAGACCTCCCTTCTGAATACTAGAGTTTGGAAGCTTTGGTAAAGATAGGGGATGCCCTAAGGGTCTACTTGGGAGTCGATGAAGACTTTATAGATGGAAAGAAAGAAGAAAAGGCCAATATCCTCATGGAAATTGCAAAAGGGGTAGGAATATATAAAATCTAGAGATTCTATCAAAATTTGGAAGTTGGCTAAAGAAAGTGGATATGGGTAAACCCACAAAAGTCGTTTACAATTCCAACGAGGAAGGAAAATTTGCAAAAAAAAATGGTTTTTTGGGGTTCGAGCGAACCCAAATGGGGTTCGATAGAACCCACCTTTGAGTGAACCCATTTAATGTTGAGTCCCACATTTCCCAAAAAATTAAGCAAAAAAAATTCTTGTGGAAAGGGAGTTCGAATGAACCCTGGTTTGAGCGAACCCCTCCTTTCCCCCATTCTCCCTTCCTGGCACTAAAAAACTCCAGAATTTTTCCCTTCAAAGCTCAAGTTGAGGATGAAAACGGAGGAGACTTCATAGACCCAACTGGATGATGGTATTCCTCGGAACAAGCTATCCAATGAATATAATTTTAATATGTTTTGGTTTTATTATTTTTATTTTTTTTAAGTTTTATTAATCATAGGTTTTTCACCAAAAATCAAGCTCTCTATTTTGCAAATGTGGAAAAATAGTAGACTATCAAAATAAAATTCTAAAAAGCATGTATGGGCTAGGTATTGATGTCCTCAATCAAGGATATTTTTTTAAATTTTGATACATACAAAAAAAGTTATTTTGTATATGGTGCGCCTATGTTTGAATAATAATTGGTTTGACTTTGAAACTTGAATAAGGAAAAAATATTTAATAAAACACTATGAAACCAAATGAAAGGGCCAAATATTGTAGTTACAAATCTATATTAAAAAAATATAGATTTTTACCCTTCATGGAAAAAAAATTATGTTGTATACGGTGAGTGTCACTTCTTAAAAATGTTATTTACTAAAAAAAACTAGTTTTTGAAGGAGATGGAAAAAGAAGTGCAATCTGATTCCAAAATTTTTGAAAAAAATATATTTATAATCTATAGACAAAATGTCACAAACCACTAGTGGGCATCATCTTCAAATTCCTCATGGTTTAGCTACTATATGTGCCCGAAAGTGAAGATTTAGTTAGAAAAAAATATTTTAGTGTCTAGTTTGGCCAAAAATTGTAAACTAGTATTGTGGGATCACACATATATGTGAAGGATCACACATTTCGAGATGCATGTTCAGGAAATCCATAAGGGAAGGATTCTCCTAGGGGATGGTAGGTGATGGGGATAATGTAATGACTAACCCCATCATGAGTAGGCAAAAAGAAAATAAAGAGAAAACATGAAAGGAAAACTATAATGAGAACTCTAGGTTTGATACTATCTAAGGTCATGTATGTCTTGGTCAAGAATTAGATACAAGATCAAAATAGATAAAATTTGATGGAATATTTTTGGAGACAAGGAAGGAAATAGGCCCAATACTAGCCTACAAAATGATCATGTGGAATCATAAGCACAAAAGACCTAAACAATCTCTTGGAACAAACCAAAGATCTGCAAAAATATATTTTCCTACAGCTAGAAGAGATATCAAACAAAATAAATAGCACAAAGGAGGGAGAGCAAGATGAGAAGGTAGGAGAATTACTAAATCAAATGAAGACATCACTAGCAATAGGAAGGATTTCTAAACATGGGAGAGAGGAGGAATAAGAATTCAATATGGAGCTAAGAAATGTCTCACAAGCTGAGGGGGAAGAAGTAACAATGCCTCACAAATGGATGGGAAAGAGAGTGAAGTAGTTCTAGACACAGATGAGGAGGAAGAAGGGGAGGTAGAGGATGGTGAACTAATGTAAGAAATAACTATTGAGAAGACACAATAAAAAATAAAGAAGCCAAACATCAATAAAAAGGGAAAAAGGGGGCCTGAAACAAAAAAGGCCAAGTTGTCAGTAGAAGAAAAAGTAGTTGGACAATTGGAGCTATGGATAGGGAAGGGTGATATCCTTCTCTAGGTCCAATTAAGCTAATAACATGAAAAAATTGGGGAATCAACGCACCTAACAAGTGGCATTTGGCCAAGTGCCAAACTGACCAAGCAAAAGTAGGTATTTTCCTAATAAAAGAAATGAAACTAGACCTAAATGAAAGAAAACACAGACTTACCTAGTTTCAAGGCAATGGAACCTAGGAAATTTTTTGGAGTTGAAGGTCCTTCAGGTAGACTAGGCATCTTATGGAACCCACTAGTAATATTTGGGGAGGTGGCAGTAGAGAACAAAAATTGGATAATGATGAGATATAAGTTTCTCCAAAATAATGAATAGTTCTAGATAATAAACATGTATGGGCCTATAGCCATAAATTAAAAAATAAATCTATTGCAGCAGTTATCCAAAAACATAGAAAACCTTAGGGGAGAGAAGGGAATCATAACTAGAGATTTCAATACAACCCTGAATAATGAAGAAAAAAGGAGAGGAATAGATCCAACCATGAGAATTCAATAAAAATTTTAGGAGTTTGTGCACAATAGCCAACTAATGGACTTACAAACTAAGAATAGAGTCTTTACTTGGACAAATAGAAGGAGATACTTCACTATCATTGTGGATAGGTTGGATAAATTCTTCCTTTTTGAGGTTTGGGGGCTTAGAATATGCTACAAGAAACTGTGACTTTTCCCTATACTGGATAAGACTAATTTCTAGTTTAGCTTTCCATTCAACCAGATGCATCCAGGAAAGGCATTCTATGGAAATTTGAAAGAATGTGGCTCAAAGATGAAATATTTCTAGACCTAATTGTTGAATGGTGGGAGGAGCTAAGAATTGGGAACCACTCTCACCTATACAAGATTAGAAAAAAAGCTAAGCTATGTGAAAATAAAACTGAAAGAGTGGAACAAAGCACACTTCAAAAACATCTTCCAGAAAAAGGAGAGTGGAACAAGATATGGTTTTGCTTAATGAGAGCATCATAACAAATAGTGAGGTGAGTGATGACTACAAAGTGGAAAATACATTGAAAGAGGAATTGGCTGAAATTTTGTAAAAGGGAAGAGTACTTTGGGAAATAAAAATCTAGGTAAACATGACTAAAGGAGGAAGATAGAAATACCAAGTATTTCAATAGAAAAGCAATAAAAAACAAGAGTATAAATTTAATCACATCGATTAGAAGAGAGGGTGGGTTAGAAACACAATCCATAGAGGAGGTAAATGAAGAAGTGAACATTTTCCAGACAATCCTTAACAAAGAAGTCCTAGTAAATAGGAATGCATAGGAAAAAAATTTGAGCTACATGCCAACTATAATAGGAGAGGAACAAAACAAGGTCCTGTATCAAAATATCAACAAGGAAGAGGTGAAGAAGGCAACATTCTAGCTCAATCTAGACAAATCCACGAGTCTAAATGGCTTCTCGATGGGCTTCTTCCAAGAATTGGGATACTATGGGAGATCACCTAACAAAAGACATAGAGGAATCAAGAATAAAAATGATGATGTAGGGATCAATAAGTCATAGCTTCTTTACCCTAATGCCAAAAAAGAAGGATCCATAGACAATGGGGAATTTCAGACCTATTGCACTTTGCAATATAGTCTACAAAGTGGTCACTAAAATCATAGCTTATTGTTGATTGTTTTTAATTCCTGCTAAGCTATGATATTCCCTAAGAGATAGACAATCTCTATGCTTAGGAATTATAAAAGTTAGTGGCCAACTGATAGGTAAATATTCTCAAGGCTTTATCCCTACTCTTTAGGCTTTGTGCGACCAAGGATGCTATTCCTATTTGTGTTCATATGATATTTCCTGCATCAAGAACTCTACAATACAAAAACATGTTCCTACTGAATGCAAATACATAAAATTTATTTAGGGTATGGCTCATCCCTACACAAATTACCATGTACTTTCTAGGAATGGAAGTATTGTGCGAGATTTGCATCTCAAAATATCTAGTTTTTAAATGATCTAATGTTTTGATCGTGAATCCTCATGTACATGCTTTTTGATTTTGAATTAATTGAAATAATTTGAAATGAGTTAACTAGTGCCTTATCCAAATCGGGCAAGAGTCTCACATAAAGTCTTTAGTTATATCTAATTCAATCCTGATATTAGTGAAAAGTTCCATAATGCATTACATGATGATATTTCATAGTATTTAAAGTATCACTCCTTACCAGATCCTTTTCATATTACCATAGATCTACGATTCTTTCCCAAGAATTTGATTAACTCATTAAGATAGAGCAAGATAAAGAATCATACATCCAATTTAACTATTCAAGACAAGTGAAAAAACCCTTGGTAATCTCACTCATGATCTTCCATAACACACATAGGAGAACAATTGCTTTAATTTTTTTTAGATTTATTTCGATATTAGTAATTACATAAAACATATTAAGAAATCCTTCTATACAAACCCTTCCCAATACAATTCTTCTACTAACCTATCCCAAAATTTGTATTACATACATTCAATGTTCTTCACCTAGACCTATGAGATTCCAAAAGATTTGACCCTTGAAATGAGCCCTGAAATCTCCTTTATAGAATAGGAGAGCAATAAGCTTCAGGCTCATTCCATTATAATTTAGTAGAATTTCATTTGAAAAATGAAATGTCATTTCATTTCACAATTCCCACATTGATGGATATCATCATTCGGTAAATAGGGAATCAAAAATAGTGACAACCCTTGTAACCTACTGATCGAAGCAAAACACCACTAAGGCCTTTTTCGTATTCGTCCATGTCAGACCAAAAGAAAATAACACTAGCATCACAATAAAATTGCACAACCTAGAAGACGAAACCATTAACAAGCACCTGGAACAACCCCATGACCACAATACAGGTGACCGCTCCATGTCCTCGCCTCAGTGATAAGTGGGAGCTCTACCCTATCCTCATTCATAGTAGCACCAGATACAACATCAGCACACGTTGCCACCATGGGCACAGGGGAAACCGCGAGGACCTCTTCATCCACACCAACCAATTCAATTAAATCCATGAGGTAGCTATGATAATCCAAGTTGTTGTTGTAAATTTCACTACAAGAGCCACCAGTGATCTCAATGGGTGACTGATGTTGCTTGAACTTCGGCTCAGCCATTGATTCTTCAACACACTCAACATACATTTTTTTTTCCCCATAGCCCATAATCTCTACCCGTGTAACTTGGTCTTTAAGTTGAGGACTGCTCCTAACAAGAGTCGGGAGGGAACCCATACCTTCTTCATTGGCTGCATGAGCACCAAGGATGGTGCCCCATTTGCTTGGATTCACCTCATGTCGAGAATTTCTCACACTCATCCTCGCACTCCTACACAAATGGTGAACCGAAAGCAATTGATTTGCTCATTTTGCACACAGACCCAAAGCTTCGCAAGAACAACAACCACTCAATGAATTCAGACTCAAAATTGCAATGATGCAAATGAACAAATACCGAGCATTTATTGAGCAAACTGGTTTAGTAACCATTACTGCTCCAATTGCAGTATGAGTGAGCGAACGATTAGTGGTTGACTTCAATTTCACCATGATTATTTTTCCAAGCTTATGGAAAATGGCATACAATCCATCATGATTTCTAGGATAAAACCATTTGCACACAAGGAAATCGGGATGATATCCATCGAAAAGCTTGCACCAATAATGTGTAATTTGCAGAGCTCAAGTGGCCATCAAATGGCTATTTTCATGTTTTAAATTTTGGTTATCAATATAACAGGGAGTTGGTTTGTTGAATGGCTCAAATTGAGTCAAGTATCATTGAAAATCCCATGTCACCACATGGTAGTCCCATCAGCCAACAATACACTTCCTAGTCAGCAGATACACTCATCGCTTGTGGGCACGAACCAACCACCTTGTACCGCCAGGCAAAAACACTTGTCACCTATTCACACACCTCGCAGTAGTTTCAAAATGATTATTTAAATCATACGTGGTTGGTGAGGAATGACCAAAATTAATCCTCATCAACCTTCATTAACATATGACTGCCATCAATTTGATATCTTTTATGCATACCGTTGGAAAACCAAGACTAGGCCCTATCACCGTACATGATAGGTGGCAACATCTCATGCACCTCGCAACACCTTAGTGATGTCATTAGTAAAACCTATGAGGTCAGCGAGGAACGATAAAGATTTATCCAATCCATTCGACGGTCCACAAACCTACACATGAAACAAAGTCATTTATAAAAGGGGGCCAGCCTAGGCAGATAAGGAAATACCCTCAAGGTATAATTTTATACATAAGTCTAAAATTTAAAAAATTATCAACCTGATATTAGGTGAAATATACAGTAATCTCCAGCATGGAGAAAACAAGCCAGGTAAAGGGGTCGATAGAATGGATGACATAAGAGGCTTAGTCAATGACTTAAGCGATCGAGTACCCAAAGTAACATGTCAACATAAAAATAGAATCATGAGGGTACAAAAGGTAAGAAGATTTGAAGCAAGGGTAACAAACCCCTAAACCCTAACATTTCACCTCTAGGCACAAGGGTAAAACCTAGATAGGCCATAGAACTAGCCAAAAATTGTGATAAATTTAGAGGCTCTATCAGTGGCTCTGACTAGGGATGTATGCTTCTTGCAGGCATAGGAAGAATCCAAATCTCTGGGGAGCAGACCAAACACTGAGTCAATTGAGGTACTCTAAAAATTGTTCCAATGTGTTGCACAAGTACTCATTTTGAAAACTCTATTGGTGGCCCCAAGCCCCCAACAAAGAAAAACTAGTATTTACCTCTATCAAAAACAAAGTTCTCTATTGTCTAAATTAAGCCAAGTCTATAAATACTATCACTGAGTACCCATGAACCAATCAAGTCACTAATATGCCCCATAATATCATTGATATTTCTAATGTCACCAATAGTTTTTCCAAATTGCAACTTCCAATCAAGTACCAACTGAGATCTATGATCATTGTGACCCTTTACCTTGACTAGCTCATCATTATGTTCCCCCAATTTCCCACTCCCATGAATTAAAAAATAGAAGTACTCATAATCCATTTGAAATTTGAAATTCAAATCAGTTTTCACCTTAAAATGGAAACTGTCATAAACAACCTATTATGTGTCATGCAATGTGCCTTCAAAAATTTCAAAAAAGAAAGATGTATATTTTGGAACATCCTCACATTGATTGTCACAACACAAGCATATTTGTTGACACTTGTGTTCAAGTATATCAAAACATATCTTGATATCACAGAGATGGGAATCATATGCCACATCTACATCCAAGGAATGAGCAAATGTACTTACCTCAGGTTCCTCACAATACTCTGACTTGTGTCTCCCATAATAATTCCACTCCATGGGAAGCACCTCAAAGGTAGGCTGACACAATTCAGTACCAAAAAAGGCATCAGAGAGACACCTTGGTGCAATGGTCACCTCATGTGAAACATAACCTGATGTATGTGTTAATCCAAAAGTGGCAAATTCAGTGAAAGCTAAAAAAATTTCACCAGCAAATAAACTGACACTTCCCTTCTCTATCACATAAATTTTTGTCTTGAGGGATGAAAACATGTCCATTTTTACATAAGAGACATCAAACATGAAGCAATTGTGCTTCGATGCACATTCACCATCATTAGATTCACCACTATCCTCATTTCTCAGTTGCTCTATACATGGAACAAAATTCTCTACAGTATTAACACAAACTGAAAACCCATCAAATTTTTTGACAATAGCTATAGGTGATGATGATGATCCTAGATCCATCTGATTTTCACAATTCCTAATTTGATCCTCCATAAATGAATTCATCCCTTTATTAATGTAAACCTCATCACGATTTTCATATATAATATTATGCTTTGAATCGACACACTGGTCATACACATATTTATCCTCAAACTCTGCCTCACTAACATAATGAACATGCCCCATTTTTAGCAAACCCAAATTACATTCCAGTTTTGCATCAACTACAATTGAATCATTCACTTGTGGACAATGGATTTCATGAGCTTTCATGTCATTGCAATCTTCATGTGTAGAAAGTATCTCAATATCATCTTTATAGGAGCATTCATAATCATCATATAGACAATCATTCTGGTTTTCATCTGCCTCGTCATCACAACAAAACTGATCACTACATAGTCCATATTGAGATTCCTTGGACCAAGTTCTTGAACTTCTATCTTCAATGTCTCAATCACTAATTTGTGAGGAGATGCCATCAACATTTGCATTATTTTCACTAACCAAAACTTAACATGTAATAATGTTTTGCATCTCTTTGATTTCTTCATCATATAAGATATTACAAGAAAAATCTCCATGCATATCTATTTTTTCCTCATAGCATGTATCTCTCTTTTCATCACTACTGCAAGGATCTATATATGTGCTCATTGTGAGCTGATTACAATTGATAACCTCATTCATACAAAAAATATCTTCACTTTCTAATACACTCTTCTCACTATTTGCATGGTTGTTTGATTCTCATTAAGAGGACAATAGTTGTCTCCATTTTCAAGATCCTCATTCCATGTATAACCATGCTTGGTTGATTCTACAATCTTTATCCAATCAAGAACTTGGTCAAAACTTTAGGGCTTCAACCCTTCTAGCAGAGTATTCATCCAAGGTTCATAAATCTCACAAAACAAATCAATGCACACATAATCCTTAGGTCTGAAATATTTGGGTACTTTGATCAAAGCATCCAAAAATCTCAAAAACAACTTTAATGGTGATTCTCCTTCTTGTCTCTTTATTTCATACAATTCTTGCATAAAAGAGTTTTGATCAACATTGCTCAGACCTTGTTGATGCTTAAATTGGAATTCACTATGGTCTTCATACTATGATGATGGATATATCATAACAGCCAATGCATTATCATTTTGGCACTCAATTCCACTATCTGATCTTTGAATTCTATCTGTAGGAGATGTGTTAGGAAGACCAACACTCACAACCTTTTGTCCTTTCATCATTGAATATCTCAAATTATTCTCAATGTCCATAGCAATTTGATATGCTTGGTGTAGGGTTGTGGGCTCTTTCTCCCTTAATAAGAAACTCATCTTCTTGTCAAATGCAACAAGATACACAACCAAACACTCAGCCTCATTTGGCCTTATATCTTTTGTAATTTCCCTCATTGCCTTTGCAAATCAAAGATTAAAAATAGGGAACAATTCATTGTCTCTTATGTGGATTTCCATAAAATTTCTCCTCAACACACATGGATTTACCCTTTCACAAAATTGCTCGACAAATGCCATCATAAACTAATTCCATAAAGCAATAGAACATGCTAGTAGATATGAGAACCAATCCCTAGCATTTTCTATCAAGGATTGAACAAAAAGATTCATGACCACATCCTCATGATTCACTTCATAATTCCTCATCACATCCATGAAGGTTTGCAGATGTTTAGAGGTTGATTCTAAATTTTTCCCTGTTAATTTGGGAAAATACTTCCTAACATTCTTAGGAATCAAATTGGGGAGACCCTTAATACCACTAAAAACCATTGGCATGTATCTTTTGATACAAAAATCCCTTTGAGGGTTTGGAAAAACCTATTTTCCCTGCATACTTTTACTTGGTGTTTCAAATGGAAACCCTCTTGTATCCATATTCAATCATTACCCATCTTAGTATATGGATGTCAATTTCATTTACCAATTCAACATAGATTGAATATTTATGCCTTAAAACTTTCTTAGAGGCATAATTTAATATGAACATAGTTCTCAAATCATTATAGATGTTAAGTGTTACATTTCAGAAGTACGAAAAGAAATACCACTATTCCCTTTCTTAATACAAATTCATCTAATAGGAAACCATTTATCATCTCAAGCCATGAATAATTCTCATAAACAAAATAATGCTTTCTTTACTTTTATGAGAATACTTGGAAACTTAGTTTAATTTGTTAACCTTTTCTTCCCGACTACAAATCCTACAAATCTAGAAATATTCCTTTTAATTCAATTGGTTCTTAGATAGAGTTGCCACCTCCTTAACAGAGGACAAAATTTCAAAAGAATATGAAATTCCTTCAAGAGTAGATTATGTTCTGGGTATCCTTCCACAATAGGGTCACACTCAAATGTTTTGAGATCCCGTTGCTACCAATCCTATCCAGGTCTAAAACCTTCTGATATCTAAAATTAAAGTTTATATTCTCCAAATTCTTGACACTATGATACTATCATCTGCACTTGGGATTCCTTTTTATTGAAATTTCTTAGAAGTTCTGCCCAATAGAGTCACATTTTTTGTTGGTTGTTTTTAATTCCCGCTAAGCTATGAGATTCCCTAAGAGGTAGCCAGTCTCTATGCTTAGAAATTATCAAAGTTAGTGTCCAACTGACAAGTAAATCTTCTCAAAGATTTACCCCTACTCTTTAGGCTTTGTGAGATCAAGGAGGGTGTTCCTATTTGTGTTTATATGATATTTCCTGCATCAAGAAAACTATAATACACAAACATGTTCCTACTGAATGCAAATACACATAATTTAGTTAGGGTATGGCTCACCCTTACACAAATGACCATGTACTTGCTAGGAATGGAAGTATTCTGTGAGATTTGCATATCAAAACAACCAGTATTTAAACGATTTAATGTTCATATCCTGAATCCTCATGTAGGTGCTTTCTGATTTTGAATTAATTGAAATAATTTGAAATGGGTTAACTAGTGCCTTATCCAAATTGGGCAAGATTCTTACACAAAGTCTTCAATCATATGTAATTCAATCCCTATATTAGTGAACAGTTTCATAATGCATTACATGATGAAATTTCACAGTATCTAAAGTATCACATCTTACTAAATCCTTAGCATATTACCACAGACCTATGATCCTTTCCCAAGCATTTGATTAACTCATTAAGTTAAAGAAAGATAAAGAATCCAATTTAACTATTGAAGACAAGTGAAAAAACCCTTGGTAATCTCACTCATGATCTACCATAACACACACAATAGAGAAATTGCTTTAAATTTTTTTAGATTTCTTTTGATATCAGTAATTACATAAACAAATATTAAGGAAACCTTCTATACAAACCCTTCCCAATATAATGTTTATGCTAACCAATCCCAAAATTTGCATTACATGCATTCAACATTCTTCACCTAGACCTATGAGATTCCAAAAGATCTGACCCTTGAAATCTCCTTTATAGAACATGAGAGCAACAAGCTTCTGATTCATTCCATTACAATTTAGTAGAATTTCATTTCATTTCATTTCATAATTCCCATACTGATGGATATCATCATTATGTAAACAAGGAATGAAAAATAGTTACAACCCTTGTAACCAATTGGTCAAAGAAAAGCACCACCAAGGCCTTTGTCGTATTCATCCACGACAGACCAAAAGAAAATAGAACTAGCATAGAAAAAATTGCACAACCCAGAAGATGACACCATTAACAAGCACCTAGAACAACCCCATGGCCACGATACAGGCGATCACTCTATGTACTCGCCTTAGTGAAAAGTGGGACCTCTAGCCTATCCTCATACATACCAGCACTAGAACCAGCATCAACAAACGGTGCCACCATGGAAATAGGGGACACCATGAGGACCTCTTCATCCACACTGACCAATTCAGTTAAAGCCATGAGGTAGCTATGATAATCTGAGCCGGTGTCAGAAATTTCACTACGAGAGCCACCGCTGATCTCAATGGGTGACTCATATTGCCTGAACTTTGGCTCAGCCATTGATTCTTCACCACACTCGACATACTTATTTTATTCCCCATAGCCTATATCCTTTTCCCATGTAACTTGTCCTTTAAGCTGAGGACTACTCCTAACAAGAGTTAGGAGGGACCTTCTTCATTGGATGGATGAGCACCAGGGATGGCACCCCATTTTCTTGGCTTCACCTCTTGCTAAGAACTTCTCGCACTCATCTTCACACTCCTGCACAATGGTAAACCAGAAGAAATTGATTTTCTCATTTTGCACACAGACCCAATTCCAAGAACAACTACCACTCAATGAATTCATACTTGAAATTACAATGATGAAAATGAAAAATTTGCAAGCATTTATCAAGAAAAATAGTGCAGTAACCATTAATGCTCCAATTTCAGTACGAGTGAGCGAGCGATTAGTTGCTGACGTTAATTTAACCACTATTAGTTTTCCAAGCTTATGTAAAATTATGTACAATTCATCATGATTTATAGGAGAACCATTTACACACGTGGAAATCAGGATGATATCCATCAAAAAGCTTGGGCCATTAATGTGTAATTTGCAGAACTCAAGCGGCCATCACATGGCTATTTCCATGTTTTGAATTTTGTTCATCGATACAACAGGGAGCTAGCATGTTGAAAAACTCAGATTGAGTCAAGTATCATTGATAATCCCATGTCACCACATGATAGGCCCATCGACAAACAATATACTTCCCCATCAGCAAATACACTCATTGCTTGTGGGCACGAACCAACCACCCTATACCGACAGGTGAAAACATGTGTCACCTGTCTGCACACCTTGCAGCAGTTTCAAAATGATTATTTAAATCATGCACAGTTGGTGAGGAATGGCCACAATTAATCCTCATCAACCTTCATTAACATACGACTGTCATCAATTTGATAGCCTTTATGCATACCTTCAGTAAACCAAGACTGGGCCCCATCACCGTACATGACAGGTGGCAACATCTCATGCACCTTGCAGAACCTTAGTGATGTCACCAGAAAACCTTGCAAGGTCAATGAGGAATGGTCAAGGTTTGGCCAATCCATATCACGGTCCACCAACCTGCACCTGAAACAAAGTTATTTATAAAAGGAGGCCAGCCTAGGTAGACGGGGAACTACCCTCAAGGTAGAATTTTAGACATAAATCTAAAATGTAAATGATTATCAACCCGATATTAGGTGAAATATACATTAATCCCCAACATGGAGAAAATTGACAGGCCAAGTAAAGGGGCCAGTGGAATGGATGACATAAGAGGCTCAGTTAATGACTTAAGCAACCGGTGACCGAAAGTAATAGGTCAACATAAAAATAGAATTGTGATGCTTCAAAAGGTAAGAAGATTTGAAGCAAGGGTAAAAAAACCCCTAAACCATAACATTCGATGTCTAGGAACAACGGTAAAAACAAGATAGGCCATAGAACCAACCAAAAATTGTGACAAATATAGAGGTTCTATCACTTACAAAATGAAAAGTGTTTTAAATCAGATAATATCGGAGGAGTAGAGCGGATTTTCTCCTAGGCACTCAATTGTTGAGGGCATAATCACTTCCCATTAAACTTTTCACTCAACTAGAAAGGAAAAGGACCCATGTATGATTCTCAAAATTGGTATTCTTAAAGCCTATGACATGGTGGATAGATAATTCTTGGTGGAGGTTATGAGGAAATTTGACTTTATAGAAGATTGGTTGAATTGGATTGGGAGTTGCATATCCATAGCCAAATTCTTTGTCATAGTAAATGGTGTAGCTTATAGATTTTTTGCCTCCATAAGAGGCCCATTCGACAAGTCCTTTTCTTTTCATAATTATGGTGTAGGCTATGTCTAGAGGGATCAAATCTCTAAGGCACTTCAAAAAATGGGTGGGGGCCTTGGTGGCCAATGGCTTGGAAGCAACGATGCATCAAAAATTTGTAGATGACACCATCCTATTTGGCACGAAAAGTGGAAAGGAGGCTAGAACCATCAAAACCTTTCTCAAATAATACTATCTAGTATTAGGTCAAAGAATCAACTTACAAAAATTAGAAGTCTTCTTTCTTAACACTCAACCTAGTATATAGAGGGAAGTAATGAGAATTCCAAGATTAAGAGTGATAAACTTCTTAGGTGGGTTCTTGGGAACACCCTTGTTCGTTGGAATCAATAAGAAATGCTACTAGGAGAATTTAATAAATAGTTGTGAAAGAAAGCTAGGAACATGGGAAGGTAAATGGCTCTCTTCAGTTGGGAGGCTCATGATGGTGAAGGTATTGCTATTGGCCATCCCTGTGTATGCAATGGCTTTTCTGAAAATTCAAAAAGCAGATGAAGATAATCTTAACCAATTTTATAGAAAATTCTTCTGGAGTGGAATGAGGGACTAGCATAAGTTCCCACTAGTGGCATGGGGCAAGATGTGCACACCCAAGGAAGCTAGTGGGTAGGTATCAAGAAACTTCAGCTTATGAATTTGAATATGGGAGCCAAAATGGTATGGGATATGTATGCAAAGGGGGACTAGAGATGGGTCAATATTTTGAGAATAAATTATTTGGATTCAGACTGTCCCACTCAAATTCTAACCAATGAAGACCCTTTAAGAGGCTCAGAAATATGGAACTACATGCTAGAGTGTAGAGATATCATGTCAAAGCATGTCACATGGGAAGTCAGAAAAAACCAATCTACTTCATTTTGGATTGATTCTTGGGGGGAAAAAACCACTAGCGAGCCACCCTAATCTAGAAGATATAAAAGTAGAGCTAATGAGGACTTGGAGAAGTAAGGTATGCAATTATGGCAAAACAAGATGGCATGAGGAAGTGTAGAAATCGGAATGACACACCTTGAAAGATCTAAATGCCCCTTAGATCAAAAAGATAACATACCTACAATTCTAAAAGAGAGAATATTTCCTCCCTCAAATTAGGAAGACACTATCAGATGGTGTGGATCTTCAAACGGGGAATACATTATCAAATTTGGATACCAAATAAAGGAAATGGTGATAGCAAGGAAAAATTGGTCGAGTGAGCTAATTTGGGGGAGGAACTACCTTCCAAAGTTAGGATTATTTACATGGTTAATGGCATGTGTAGGATCATCATGGAAAAAATAGGCCCTTAAGTGGCAATAAAATTCAAAAAAATCAGAGTTAGGCAAATTGACGTAAAAATTTGAATAAGTTAACTATATTATTTCAAAAATATGTAAGAATATAATTTTTTGAAAATTGAATGTAGTTTCTAAACTACTAGACTTATTTTTATTTTTTTTAATCTATTTGGTGAAAATTTGAAATTTCAATGCAGTAGTACTTAAATTTCAGGGAAAAAATAAGAAGTAGGTGTTTGTCTAACTACCCTAACCACAATAAAATGATAATATTTTTCTATAAGATTTTAGATATAAGTAGAAGAATCATGTCCCAATGTGATGCATATTTTTTTGTAATTTGTTTCCAAGTAAATAATTAATTATGATTTTTTTATTACAACTTTTAAAAAATATAAAAACTTGTACGTCTGACCACCTTAACTTGGTCCAAACTTCATGAAATTCAATTTTATTTTTTTTAATCCTATAGTATGTGAATCATATAATGTGACACATGTTTCAGATTCAAAAAATGTGGTACCCTTTGAAATCTATAGATTTTTTTCAATCAGCCTATCAATGAGGACTTTAGTCATAATTCAAATAGAACATGAATCATAATTATTTATTAAATTCAAATTAAAGCATAATTTATATTGGTGGAAAGCTAAGAATCTCCTTTAAAAACCCTTTCCATTTCATCAATTTTGGGTAAAAAAAAAGTCATCAGCAACATGGGCCATCATATCACTTACATATCGCCACTTTTTGGCCCACCATGATCTTACACATACCCTTAACAATATAGTAGAGAATCCTCACAAAGGAAATGCTTGCAAACTTGGGAATTCAAGGGCCCGGATGATGTTTACTCTGTAAGAGTGACAATGAGGATGTTCAGCACATTTTGTCGGCATGCCCCTATCTTGAGCATTGTTGGAAATATTTCATGAAAAATCTAAGTATCCAATACTCCTTGCCTCCAAGCTGACTAGCCTAGTTTAACATGTGGTCGCAACCTCATAGAAAAGTGTTTTTCGATAGCATATGGTTAGTCACCCCTTCCATTATAATCTAGGAGATTTGGAAGGCTTGAAACAGAAGAATCTTTCAAGACAAATACATGAACGAGGAGATACTTTGTGTCAAAATCAAAAGCATGATCATAGAAGTCGTCAAAGAGGCAACCCACATAAAATAATCTAAGAATTTTCTCTATACAAGTTGGGATGACATAGTGAAAAAATCCTTCAATGGCCTCATCATTCCTCAACTCTATGGGTTAGGAATGAGTGGCTAGCCCAACAAAAAAAAAAGAGGTAAAACGGGAAGCCCCAAATGAAGGATGGGTCAAGGTAAATTTTGATGGTGCATCGAGGGGAAAACCTAGGCCCAAGGGTGTAGGGTACATTTGGAACGAGATAGTAAAGGTATAAAAGCTACAAAAAGATCCATTCATTTGGGAACATGCACTAACAATGAGGTATAATTTCAAGCTACTCTAATTGATCTTCAAATGGGATTTGTAATTGGAGCTAAAAGGATCCACTTGGAAGGAGATTCTCTCTTCATGTTCAATGCAGTTTAACTCAGTAGTGCTCCAAATTAGAAATTAAATCACTAGTTGCAGCCAATAAAGTAGCCTTTAGACAAGTTTTAGGCTTACAGGGTATGACATATCTATAGAGAAGGAAATCATGTGGAAGACAACTTTGCTAAGGTAGTGGTTGAGAAGGCCTAAAGCGGGATTGCGTGTATCAAAAGGTTGTGAGTGGAGGGTGAGATCTTAAGTAATCCTTGTGTTGTCAATCTAAGGTATGGATTGAGGAATGTGCTCATTGGAAAGAGCCAAGGTCCCCCACCAAAAAGAAGGAAAATTGGAGGAATAAATTGTTGAATCTGATAGCTAGATTTGGGTGGCACTTCAATGATATGGTGACATCAGGGTATGAGTTAGAGAGGACATAGAGATAAATGGATGAGTTCCATCAAGGTAGAGTACTCATGGGAAGTGTCCTACAATGGTATGGTGGAAAGCTTACTGATATTAGAAATAAAACTCATATAAAAAGAGCGATAATATCCTAAAATGGAAAATCATAAACCATCAGTGGCTTTTCCAATCTTATCTTCCCAAGGTGTGGGTGGATGTGACATGATAGTGCATCTCCCTAAGCTTCCATCATAACAATGATGGGTGGAATGATCTTGAAAGGTGATTGAAGTGGGCATTGGCATTGAATAAATAAATGCTGGCAACTTATCGCTCTCTGCTTGGCCATTTGTAGTAGAGATACTGATCTTTCTAAACACCTCAAAGAAGAAAAAATCTTTCTATGGGAAATTCATAGATAAGCGATTGAAGGGGTTGTTGGATTTGATGCACCCTTTAATTTTATGGGCAATAAAGAAAGTGTTGGGAAATTAATTCCTCTTGGCCCGCCAAAGGTTTAGGGCCAATGTGGAGATCCTAGCCATGTTCTTGGCCATGCTAATAGACATGGGGCTATCAAAGGTGAAGAGAAAGAAATTGTCAAATGGTCTTTCAGCACACTTGGCTTGGTGAAATTGTTGAGGCACTAGACAATGTGGATCATAATTTTCTTGTCTCATTGCCGCAATATTACTACATGTCCTTTGGCAATGCGTTGGAAGTGCCAAATTTCTTGGTGGTGCGAACCCTTTGCCCTCAAGAATTGAAGAAGATTTGGGGAGATATTGATAGAAGCATATATTTCCTCTTGTGGGCAACAGGCATGTCCAGGACTTCGACGATGGGGTGGGTTGGGGCATATCTACAAGCCAAAGGTCTGGATGGAAAAATCTACGTGGGAGATAATGAAGACTGGGAGCTCGGCGGTGGTGATGAATGGTGAGAATAGGACTCTTGGTACATTGAGGATATGGACAATCACCCGGCACACAGTGAGTGCAGTACTAAATGTCCAATGGTAGCTGATGCATTGGAAGCGAGGAAAATGTGTGAAGTTGAGGATGAATAAGATTAGGCTTGGGGTAGTGTGTGAACTCCTTCTGGTTATTTGCACAATAGTTGGATAATCTATAAAAAAATTCCTTTCTATGAGGGACATTTTGAGTTCCTAGCAGTATGGAGGCCCTCTTTTTTTATAAGTGGTTGTAATGGGTAGGTGTAGGATACAAATAGAATGAGCCACTACACATAGCATCCATAATTGTATGTAAAGGGTAGGTTATGTAGTTTGTGGAACATATCATGGAAGTCCCTATGATAATCAATATAAAACATTTTTGAAATTAATATAAAGGATGCTACCCCTAGTAACTATTTAACGATAAAAAAAAAAGAAAAAGAATATTTTACTTAATTTGACTCTATAATAATATCTCTTTTAGTTGTGTGTTTGTATTATGGTTTACTTTTCTTCCTAATAATTCTAACATGAAGATAGAAAATATGGTTGAGACTTCATGTAGGGTCTCAATACTGTATGGCATTTAAATATCTTTGATATATTTTTTTTCATGTTAGTTCAATTAGATTAGATTATTTTAGATTGAAATTTGAATTAAATTCAATTGCAATTGTAAGGTTTCATTTATTTTTAAAAATATTTAAGGTTTTAATAGATTATTTTTATATGGATATTTATTTATAAATTTAAATTTTATTTTTTATTCAATAATATGTTAGGAAATACTAAATATTTATCTTTATGATATTTTAATTTTAATTTTGATTGGAAAATTTATTAGTGTTTTTAAGTTTCTTTTTACTAGTGATAACTTTAAGAAACCCCCCTCAAAAAAGATACAAATTTTGGTGAATCTTTCATTTTTTTGGAAAAAAATTTATTTCTATTGCATATCTTTCATTTTTTTAAAAATGTATTAATTTTAATTTCTCCAAGAAGCCTTTGATGAAATGCATGTAATAAATTAAGGTAGATAAAGAAGGCTTCTCCAATGATGGAGCGGATGTAAAGAGCATATCTTTCTTTATGAAATGGCATATTCCACTAGATAAAGAGGGTGGGATTTATTGATTTGGTACTTCTTGTTCTTAGACCTCTACATATGCCTTATTTTGTGGGCTCTAATGTCTACTCCAAAATTTTCTTGCTAATAAGAAATAAGGGAAACATTAAATTAATTTTCTACATTTTTCTCATGAGAAACAAGGGAAACATTGTATTGACTAGGCATGTATCCTTCTTCTTGTAGCTTGTTGGAAACATAAGACTCCATTTCCTTAGTGTCATCATTAGTTTCGTATTCATTTCCTTCATCAAGGAGCTTAGTTTCCATTTAAGCCTCTATTTTCTTCCTCCTCTATTGTTCTTTTATGTTTTTTCATTTGTGTCTTCTCTACTAATGGATCTACCCATTTTTACTCCTCAAGAGGTAAGTGGCTTTAATATTTCTATATGGGTGATCCCACAATAGTGGTTTATAATTTTTGGCCAAATTGGACAATGAAATTATAATTTTTAACCAAATATTCACATTTTGGCACCTATAGCAGCTAAACCGTGAGGAATTTGAAGATGATGCAAACTAGAGTCTCATCAAATTATGTTTGTAGATTATAAAAATATTTTTTTCAAAATTTTTGGAATAATATTGCACTTCTTTTTCCATCTCCCATGAAAACTGGTTTTTTCAAAAAACAATATTTTTAAAAAGTGACGCTCACCGTATACAACATAGAAAATTTTATATCAAGGATAAAATTCTAATTTTTTTGAATTTAGATTTGTAACTATGATATCTAGCACTTTCATTTGGTTTCATAGTTTTTTATTCAATAATTTTTCCTAAATAGAGTTTCGAAGTCAAACCAATTGCAATTCAGACATAGGCAGACTGTATACAACACAACTTCTCCTATATGTATCGAAATTCAATTTTATTTTTTTTTAATGGATCAAGGACATCAATACCCAACATAAATATATTTTTTTCAAAATTATTTTGATAATTTTCTATTTTTCACATGTGCAGAACAAAGAACTTGATTTTGGGTGAAAAACTATGTTTAATAAAACTAAAGAAACACAAACATAATAAAACCAAAAACTATTAAAGTTATATTCATGGGATATCTCATTTTGAGGACTACCATAATAATTTGAAATAATTTTTAAATGAATTCATTTAATCTCCCAAAAGGTAATTCAAAAGTGATTTTTTATCAGCATTTTGATAGGTGTAAAAGAGACTCATTTATAGGTATGGTTTAAAACTAGTGAGGTTCTATCCAAGGGGGTTTGATCTAAGGTGGTTTGATCAAACCCTCTTCAAATGGAATCCTTAAAATGGAAATTTTAAAGGCTTAAATCATTATATTTTCTAAAAATATGGGATTTCAACAAAAATCAATTCCTCTCATAAATTTGTTTTTTCTTTACACATAGTACTAAAAACACTAGCTAATTTTTGAAACTTATATATTAAGGGTTCTCCCATTATTTCTTTTCTTTTCTACCTAGTATTACATGAACGTCCTATTTCATTTTGAGGGTTAGTTTCCTTTGTAAACTAATGGACAAAGCCAAGATAAAAGAGCATGAAACAAAATAAGCACAATAGTATGTCTATCAATATAAAATGAAGATTATGTGGTAAAATGATCAAGCCTTGCATATATAGGCAAGGATTAGGAGGTAGGAAGGTAGGATTAAACTATTGACTACCCCTCTAGAGGTGGGACACTTTTGAGCTTACTTGAAAAGTGGGTGAGAAAGTTTCAATATGTGTCTCAAGTCATGAGGACACATTTCTCAATGCTATGAAGTGAGACAAAATGTAAAAGAATCCTACCTAAACTTAAGCTACGTGTGAATAGGTTAATCCTACATAGGTGATTAGATAACTAGTTAGATACAAAAATTATTTACACTAACACTCCCCCTTAAGTGAAACTTAGAGATTAATGTATGCACTAATGATAAGTCACAAATACTAGGCCATGTTAGGTACTTATATACAAATATCTCATAAAGTGAAGTAAAGGAGAAAATTCTAGTGAGAAATAAAAACCTCTCTCCAAAATATAAATTCAATGAAATGAAATGTACAAGTGAACAAGATAAGAGTTATATGGAGATCTCATAATGATCACAAGCTATAATGAATGATCTCCCCATAGGAGAAAAAATATAGAAGATCATGTGACCGTCCAAAAAAAATGTGAAGTCATGAGCTCCATGTGAGGAAATTTTTCCTCCCAAAACTGATAGAAGAGAGACCATGTAGCCTACCCTCAGAATGATTCTTTTATTGTTGGTAGATGCTCAAAATTAGATGTTGAAGATGATCCATTAAAATTGAACAATAGTTTTTCCCTTGGGAAGAGACAACACCACAAATATGTGCAAAATGACTTCCCATTCTAGATATAAATATGCAAGAAGTAAACTTAATATCTCTAAATTATGTATCCAAAGACTAAAATGATGTCATTATTCCTTTGAACTATTCTCAAATATCTCCAAGCTAATGTTGATTTGCATCATGGATTTTGATCAAATGGCCAAGTATCATAGGCTATTTTGTAATAAGGGTCATGAATGTATGGTTATTTCTAGAACGATGTGAATTTGATACTGATGTAGATGATGATACCTAGGTTGGATAATATTTAAACCAACATCATTAATTTTAAAAACCAAAAGTAAATTTTATGATAATGTTAAAATGTGCAACACATTTATGAGAGACCTAACTCTTGCATCATTGAAAAAAAAAATTCTTTAATTTTCAGACAATCCTATGTCAAATATTGTCACCAAAGAACACCTCACCGTCATCATATTGTTTTCATTAAGAGAACCACTCATTTCAAGATTTATGTTTTTTGAAGCACTTAATTATTAGAAGATTTATCACTATAGGAACCTTCACAAGTCCTTTTTTATATTAATTATTTATTTTTCTATTTACAATGATTTCAACATTTTAATCTACTCCAACTAGGTTTTTTAGACCATATTTGTATAGTAAAAATCTTCTTTCCACCATTTTTCTTACCACATTTTTTCTTCAAGTCTATCCCATACTTGTAATACATCCTTGGAGCAATTATCCATGGATTTCCATCTAATTTATTTCTTGAGAGAAAGAATAAAAAATATCATTCATCTTAGGATTAATAGTACCACTACTAAATATAATTATTGCATTCTCCTAGGATGTAGGAAAATAGCATCATAGCAAGATACATTTACCACTTCATTTAAATTAACATCACTAATTTATAATTGATTCTAAATGTATTTAAATACTTAGCTAAAAATTTCCATTCCTTCTTTATTATGAAATATTTTTTTCTTTTAAGTAAAGTGTGATTAAAACTCTTTTTTTGATAAATCTCACCAATCCTTCTCCATAAAATATGTGTAGTAATATTCTCAATGATATTTAAAATGATTGACTTAAAGAGATATAGATATAATTTTGTTGACTTTTTTCTATATTGGTCCAAGTAGATTGAACAAATCTACTTGGAGCATATATGTTGAATAACAAACTATGTTGACTAAATATACGAGGGGAGTGAGGCTCGAAAAAAATAAAGAATAATATGATTTTCCAGTTACTTTTCAATTCTCCACTCTAAAAATCTGATCCTCATGATGCGATATTAAATGTGATTCAAAATATTGAAAATAATAATAATAATTAGCCTATAGGCTTTACTTTTGGACTTGTCAGTCCACAATCTAACTGCAAACCTGTCTCACACAGCCAGAATATCTATAATAAAATAGTCTTGAGATTATTATAAACCCGTTGTCAAACAACCTTGAACTCATTAGGAAATTCGTCTCACTTTGATAATAGATTCAAAAGATCAATATTTTACTTGTAAAGACAACTCAAATATTTCCTCAACCTAAAGAATTTGGTAGCTATTAAACTTGGGGCATATACATTGCATGGCATTAAAAAAAAAAATTAATGCCCTGGCATGAACATCTCGGTAGTGGGTCTACTTTTCTCGCACTAGGCAAAAGGTAGCTCACAAAATATTGCAATGAGCTTAGATAATAGAGTAGATCTTAATGACCATATCTAATCTCAAACAAAATAAATATCTTTTAATTATATTCTTCCTTCTAGATAATGTTCTTATCGATTATGCATTTATACATTCCCTCTAACCGCCCTAAGATAACCACCTCTAATTTCCATAAAAGCCCCAACTTGTTAACATATCAAGCCATCATCAACCTTTCACATTTAAAATCTGGAAAGTTCAATAGTTCTACACTAGTACTGCTCCTTGTGTTAACAGGTAAGATTTATGTCTTTTCTTCATTTTAATTTTCATCCCTCCTCTAGTTCATGGATTTTCTTAATTTCAATAATTTCACATACTTTTTCTATGCTTTCACATTTTTCATACATGTCCACCAGGGTAGTTACAACTATATTGTATGATAAAATTCCTATATTCTTTATGCTTTGATTGATTCCCATACCTTGTTCCAATTCTTGGGACACATGTTTAGGTATGCAATAACAAACATATAAACTGGAGTGGTCACTAGGCATAATAAAGCTATATGGTCATATAGCATAAAAGATGATTTATATCTTTGCCTAACTACTTTAAGCTCCATATAAGCCCTTTATTTCTCTTACTCGGGTCATGTTCACTTAGTGCACCTTAGTTTTATTTATTTTTGCTCGATTAATTAGCTACAAAACTCGAAGTGATTGCTTTACCCATTTCTTTATTAAAGGGGAATAGCATAAGGGCCTTCTATCATTCTATCTTTGTGGGAAATTATCCTTCCCTTAATGCCTTAGCCACTAGTGTTTTTGGGTCAACTTCATCAACTAGTGGGGTATGTGCAGGATCATGATGGGCCAAAAAAGTGCGATATGTAAGTGATATGATGGCTCATGTGGCTGACAACTTTCTTTTACCCGAAATTGATGAAAGAAAAAAGATTTTTAAACAAGATTATCAGATTTCCACCAGTATAAATTATGCTTTACTTTGAATTTAATAAATAATTATTTCTCATTCTATTTAAATTATGACTAAAGTCTTGATTGATAGGCTAACTGAAAAACATCTATAGCTTTCAAACGGTATCATATTTTTTGAATCCAAAACATGTGTCACATACTATGCTTCACATACTATAGGATTTAAAAAAAAAATGAATTTCATGAAGTTTTGACCAAGTTAAGATGGTTAGACATACAATTTTTTATATTTTTTAAAGGTTGTAATAATAAAATCATAATTAATTATTTATTTGGAAAAAAATTACAAAACAATATGCATCACATTGGGACATGATTCCTCTACTTATATCTAAAATATTATAAAAAAATATTATCATTTTATTATGGTTAGGGTGGTTAGACAAACACCTACTTCTTATTTTTTTCCTGAAATTTAAGTACTACTGCATTGAAATTTCACATTTTCACCAAATAGATTTTAAAGATAAATAAATAAAACTATTAGTTTAGAAACTAAATTCAATTTTCTATAGATTATATTTTTACATAATTTTGAAATAATATAGATAACTTATTCAAATTCTTACGTCAAGTTTCCTAACTCTGATTTTTCTAAATTTTATCGCCACTTAAGGGCCTATTTTTTCCATGATGATCCTCCACATACCTAGTGCTTATTCCTCTCCTAGCTTAGGTTCCTTTACCCTCGACTATGCCTTTATTGCTTCCGCCCATACATCAATGGGCTTTGCCCCTTATGGTAGGCTATGGATCTTCAATGAAAATATCTTACTATTCCTATGCTCTATCTCACATTTTTTATTCCCCCATTACTAAAATAGGTTATGTGGGTGATGGTTCTTCAACAAGATCAATTGGCTCTAGCTCAACTACTATCTATGGTTATGAAACTGCTAGTTCAAATAGAAGGAGGAAGAGGTTGGGAGAATGTTGGTAAAATTTATCTAGTTTGGCTTTACACTAGCCAATTATATTTAATTTAAAGTTTCTAAAGCTTTTTACAAAAATATATTTTATGTATATCCTGCAATCATTGCATTCCATGAGATAGAATATCTTTATGGAATTATATCAAATAGTTCATGTGCCTTTTCCCAACTGAACCTGTCATTCAATAATCCTCCCTCCCACCCTAGGGGATAAGTATTTTTAGTCACAATTTCTAATCAATTCTCAATAGGCATTGGTCTGCATGCAACATAATTATGCATAACCCCTCAAGTCATATCCTACATAGAAATTGGAAACCGTGTTACACTTCATAGAACTAAAGAAATATCAAAGGTAAATTCATTAAAAAAATGAATATTATTATGCTCTCAACCTTTTTTATTAAGTGAATCGTAGATTTGTGTCACCTCTTGCACCTCTAGGGTTTTGCACCTAAAGGGGGAGGGAAAAAAATCCACACTTTATTCAAGAACAAACCCTTGAGATTTCAATACAAAGGAGATTGAAATTTGTTAAAGGGAGATTTATACGGGTTGAAAACAGATAGAAGGGGTTCACCACCAAGTGTAAACTTGGAACATGCAAAGTGTTTGAAAACATAGTGTGATGGAACCCCTAAAATTTTTGTTCCATTTTTAAAATCTTGATGAGTTTAAGGAACTATGGGTTTTCTTTCCTGCTATTGTATAAGGGGTTTCAGGTTTACCTAAGTCTCATTTGAAAAAACCTTGGAGTTTATATCTTTGCCTCAGTTTATTTTTCGGTTGACTCCTTATGTCGGTGATCAATCCTTTAAGTCCCGACTCTTGACATCAAAACCCATTGAGTGACCGGCCCCTAGGTCTTGCTTTGCTAGGTGATCTTGTTGAATCATTTTTTTATGTTTTTCTAAGTTGGGCTGAATATTTCCCACTAAAAAAATCTTAAGTCTTTTATGTCATAGGTGTGGCTTCGTCGGCCTAGTTGGGTCCCTTTTAGGGTTAACAATTTTTGACATGTGCAGATATAAGAACCCCTGAATTTCATTCGATCAATGCAAAAAATATGAATCGTTGCCCACATTCTTGTTCCATTTTGGCTCTCTTTCTTTTATTCATTCGGGCTCATGGGCAAAGGCCATGTGTCCCTAGTGATTGGTGGGCTATACATAGGTGATAAAGCATGCAACTGGTCCTCAAAGAGGATCAATGGTGGGAGATAAATGAGGTGGCCACATCTGGATCATTCCTCACGTGCTTGTTTGCTTTTATTGGTTATTAAAATAATCACATGGGCTAGTAGGAGATTGCCACCTATCTTCACTGATGATGGGATTGAGGGTTCGTATTGTTGAATTTCAACTAAATCAATAGTCGATAGTGGGTGATGTGGATTAATCTTGACTTCTCCCTACCATCCCATTGATGAAAGTTGCACATGACTTATGGCTCATGTGGGCAAGGGAAAAAGGACACATGGATCATGGCTATAAAGACAAAGAGGTGATGGATCCTGCATCCTACAAACAAGTGTTTCCATGTGGCCTCTTGTCATTTCGTAAGTTTTTTGGCTATGCACAGTCAAATCTTTCATAATAACCTGATCAAATCCATATCATGAATCAATTAACTATCCAAAATGATCAATGATTGGCATTCAAAACTTAGTTGAAGGAAATCAAGTCATTCTAGTTCGCGTGAGTGAGCCTTAATAACTGAAAGGACATTGAGCTACCGAAGTAAGGAATTGCATGATTATTATTTTTTATCTAAAAGGTATAATTCAACATTAAAAGTATACTCCCTACACTCAAGGATCTCATGATGTGGTTTCTCAACATTTTCTCACGTCAAAACTAGGGTTGTCAACCTACGAGAAAAAAAGTAAGTCAATTATTGATTTTCTTCTACCATTATTGATACGTTGTGATTTCTCAAGCTTACGTCTGTTAGGGTTTTTCTTGGTTCATCTTTTTAAGGTTTGAAGTTCATAAAAAAGGGACCTTGTTAATTCTACATTTGCATAGTCTGTGCCAAACCCTGACAAAATTTGTAGGCCTTCTTCAGTTAAACTAGAAAACCCTACCTTGTTGTACTTCCTCCATTATGGATCCTAAAGTAAAAGTATCTTCATCTAAAGGGAAGGCTTCCGCTCCCAAAAGAGCTTTGAAAAAAGACCTTATGGATCAATTACCACCCTCCACTACTGACAAACCTAAAGGCCAATTGATTCTCAGAGGTCCTCAAATAGCATAGGGTATGTTTGATAAAAGATTTTATATTAGGGGTGCTAGATTGCCTTATACTAGATGGGAACTGTTTTATGGTTAGTTCAAGAACAAAAATATGGGTATCCCGGTAGGAAACCCTTGGAACTGTGATCTGGGAAAGTTAATTGTGCTAAATTTTTATATGGATGTTGACTTTCTTAAGAAAATAGTTGCTAATTATGACCTTGTCACAAAGACTATTAGAACATATGATGGGAAAGAAATGGTTAATATCACTAAGGAGGAATTGGGTCTTGTTTTAAAAGCTTACTTAATGGAATTGGTGAGATCTAGATTCAGCTATAGCTTTTGACACAATCAAGAGATGCAATAGACCTCTCGATGATATAGAAGAAGAAGTTGCACTCACACTACAAGGGTCTTGTTTTAGTGACGAATGGGAAGCCTTCGCTATATGGTCTTTAGCCCCAAGCACAAAAAAATAGGACATTGTTGAACCTGCACCGAACTATAGTGGAGGCCTAATAATAAAAAGAGTATTAGAAACATCGGCCTTAGAAGCTGCAAATATGTCAGTTCATGTTGCATAGTTCACAAGGGCAACTGTGGAGTCTGTGACTACTAAAAATGATAAAATCAAAATAGAATTGAATAATTTGTTGATTAAATATGGAGGTCTTGATAGGGATAATATGCAATTAAATACAAAGATAGCATTATTGGAATATGTGTTACAAAGGTTACAGCCTGGAAAGCCCAAAAAAAATGATGTTGAATCTCCCACTAAGGCACAAGAGGATGTATCTCCAGAGCTTACTGCTCATGTAAGATCTTCATGGGAAATTATTCCATATAATATGGGAAGTGTTCCCATTTTAATAGTAGAACCCAGTGTATCAAAAGGTCCATGTGTGGAAGGGGATATCAATAGGGAAGAAGTGATTAGGCAATTAAATTAGTATAAGGAAAAATATAAAAGTCATGATGAAGATGCTTTTAAGAGAAATATGAGGATTGTCACAGTAGTACTAGAACATCTAAACAAAAGAGTGAATAAAAATTGAATAGTATTCACTACAAATATTCTTCCATGGTTGATGCCATTAGAATGTTTGATATTGACAGAGAAAGATCCATTCCACTCATCGACGTCTAGATCCCTAGGAAGCAATAATTGATATTAATAGGAATTGGGATTAAGAAGGATCCCACTCCACCTGAAAGGTTTAAGCCTATTGTGATTCTTGTAGATAATATTGAGGGATACAGAGGAAATATTGAAACATTGGAGAATAAGATGAAGCAAATGGTAAAATCCTTCCATGAATCTCATCATGGCCTTCCTTCATCCATTTTAAGGGATGATGGTAACATTAAGACTCTACAAGAATGGAAAAATGAAGTAAATAAATTCATTTCAGATGAAACTATGAAAATTTGTCAGAAATTTAATATGGAGACATTAACAGTAAATATGGGTATGTTAGTTCATGTTGAGAGTGTACTACTAGAATTTGATAAAGAAGCTAACTAGATTGTCACCAAGTATGCACCTTATAGACAAAGGGTTGATGAGATAATGAATTCTGATTGGCCTACTGAAGAAGAATTCCTAGCATGGAAAGGCAGGTACTTGGAAGGAGTGGGAATTCTAGCATTAAGTGTGGTGGGCCAGTGATTTTAAATTTTGAAGTCTACAATCATGATGAATAATGGATAGATGGGAATGCACTACATAGCTTGGATATAGTATAGATTAGGCATTTTTTAAAGTATGGAGAAATATAGTGAATCTTATTCATAGTTGAATTGATGACAAGGCTACAGACATGGTTTTTCCTTTTCTATTTTCTTCATTCTTTTTCTTTTGTTCAATTTGTGTGCATGGGAACAAGTTTTGAGGTTACTGTTGGGTTGTTCCCATTTTGAAAATTGGACCTGATCTCCAACAATGGAGACTACTTTAATTTTCTCACATATCTCCCACCTCTTGGGAATGTGATGTAACTGAATGAGAGAATCTTTGATGTAGCGGTCCAATAGGGTTTTGACATGTGTATTTTTTGGACTAAGACTTGGTTTGCTCCTTCGTTTCTATAAGAAGAAATTCAGGGCCATAAAGTAGGGGTTCATTTTTTTATGCAATTAACACTGTGAATTATAAGGATAATACTAAGCATGTTTTAGAGTTTTTGGTCTAAATTTTTGGAGCTCATTGTTATTCATGTAATTTGGATAAAATTATAGGAAAATATATACAAATAAATGCTAATTTCATTGCTATTGTTTCTCCTTGTGCTTGTTTTATGAGTTGTGAATGAAATTAATCCAAGATGACTTTTATTTGTCTCTATTGTTCACTAGTAGATGTTTGATTTCATTCCTACTTATTGATTCAATGAATTAAAGTAAATTCTTGGATGAGATTACTAACTCATAAAAATTAGGTGCTAGGATACTGATAAGTATTATTAGTCATGAATGTAATGGGGGAATGTTCTAATTTAGTATCTCCTAATACTGTACACTGCAATTTTGAATTGTTATATGGTTATATAGGTTGTTTTTTATTTTTTTCTTATGATAAAGTCACTAGTTCATGTAAAGTACTCATGGTTCAATTTTTGTGTCGATTCGTCAACTAATCACTTTTAATTTACAAACTTTTAGATGGATACCATTGTAATTGTTTTGTGTTGATGTCCCACCTTCTCAAAACATTGATAAATAAGCTACCAACTTATTTAATGTATTAGGATCTTGAGAAATTTTATGAGAAGTATCTATTATTGATAATGTATTTGATTATAATTTTGTGAATTTCATGAGCATACATTGTAGGATAACCCTCCAAGGTTTTATAGAGCCCAAAGTGTAGGAGTAGAAGTTTTGTAGCTTCCACTCATTCATTGGCCAAACCCTTTGGAGGATTGATTATTGGAAATGGTAAAGTCCATAAGTATTTATGGAGATCAGTTTGGTTCTTAAAAAACAACCAACACAATGTAATATGAAAACAAAACTAAATTAAACCTAGAAATGATTGAAACAAAACAGAAAATTGTAAAATTAAAGATGTGCACCCAGAAATGTGTTGAGGATTGGAATGAAGATTGGAAATGTTGTTGATTCTGAAATTCATGCCTATTGGGACACTTACACCATTCTAGGCGACTTAGTCCTAGATATGAGAAACTATTTTGGAACTCGTTTCAGCCAATTGGGTACCTGAATCTACATAAATCTCTAAAAAAACATGTGCAATGGGACTAATTTTCCACTAATGGTGACTTAGTCCTCTTTGACTTTTTAGAAAAACCAAAAGTGGAAACGGAAGCTCTTAGCCTACACTTTCTATTCCTCTAGGTATCTAGATCTAAAATCCTAATTTTCGGCACTATAAGTTACTTTTTATGGATATTTTGATCTTGCCAATAAGGAGATGACTTCAAGAAGTTTGGAACTTATTCTCCAATCATCCGCAAGCCTTTAAAGTACTCAAATATACAATCACACAAGGAAAGAAAAGAGAAATGTTGAATGTTAAGTTATGGTGGTTTGCCTTGGTCAAACCCCTTTTAGGTCATTAAACCAAGTGAAGAAATAAGATGAAACATGAACATGAAATGAAGGAATTAGAAACATTCCATGATGATTTATCTTGAATTTCTGCAACAAAGGATGAAGAATTTTCCCTTAATGCTTCTTGATGATTTAGAATGCCAAAAGTCTAGCATTCTTGAGAAGGATGACAAATGAGTGATGAATGAATCAAGAGGTAAGGGAATAAAAGAACAAGAAGGCCCCAAAATGAGTGGAAAACCTCATATTTATACACAATTATGCCCTAATTCCCAAGAATACAACATTAGAGGTCGACCTTAGGTTGTAGAAAATAAAAACTCGACAGAATTTTGAAGTAATTCTGATTTTTGAGCCAAATGGGACTAAGTCACCCCAAGTGGTGACTTGGTCCCACTTAGGAATCTTAAGTGGGTGTTGGGAATTAAGATATATTAAATGATTTTTATAGGGTTTATTCTCAAAAAGAAACTTAAATAAGGATTGTAAGTGTAAAATGGGGCCAATTAAAGAAAAATAATGGTATAATTATTGATGAAAAGACTAGAAAAGTGTGAGATTTTCTTACAGATCCTTACAAAACTTTGTAATAAGGCTTGTTAAATGATAAAAAGAAGTTATTTAAGTGAAATACATTAGAAAGGTCCTAGAAAAGTGTGAAAGTGTGTTACAACACTTCACAACACTTTAATAAGATAACATAGAGTTTTTATTGATTTACAAGGGTCCAAGACCTAATGTGAATGTGTTGGCCATATTGCGACATTAAATCTAGGAAAAACTAGGCCAAAATCCACAAGAAAGGCCCAAATGAGAGTGAAAATGTCCAAGGATACATTTTTCTACATTACATTTAGCCCCCACTTTGCTGAGAGGATGAAATTGATTCAAACTCACACTAAAGTAGACATTAAAGAGGGGTCTAGTTGTACCAATGTGGATGGAAAAGGATGACCAAGATCAAAGGAGGTAGCACAAGCCCCTAGGATCCGAGATCCTAATTCAAACCAACATAAGTGCAAGAGGAAATGCACAAGGGTGAATGATATGTGACAAAACAAGATGCATAATCATGCAATGGAAATAACTAGAAGGAATATAAGAATGAAAGTAAAAATATGGATCAAGCTTCGACCGTTTGTCTAACACGTTGTGGATCAAATCTAGGAAATTTTTCCAAAAATGCATACTCACCCTCAGGTGATAGAACTTTTGGTTGTCTGCCAAGTGAGAAATCCAATAAGGTGAGAAACATACACTCATGGCTAGTATGCACTCACACACACACAAGTGGCTATGGGGAAATACATGCCTCAGAATGGGATTCTCGTTGAACCATACCAAATTTATAACTCCTTATAACTTTAATAAGGTGCCACAAATGAAAATATTTTTGAATGCCATGTAAATATTTTGTTAAAAAATATTTTTCTTATTTCGTGCAAGGTCTCATCTTAAGGAACACCATGCTTAATGTTTCCAAGAGAGGATAAGTGCAAAAGGTCTCATCTTGCTTCCAGGAGAGGACAAGTGCAAGGTCTAATCTTGGGAAACATTATACCTAATGTTTCCAAGAGAGGGAATCACAAGAAAAATAAAATCACACAATGAGATGTGAGTGTGGATGTATGCCCCCACTTTAAAGTGGCTACTAACACCATTACTATGAGCAATTGATTAAATTAGAAGAAGACACGAGAGTGTATTCCGAACATCTTATGTGAATTGATATGTTTCCAAATGAAGTGGCATCATCAAAAAGATAGTATGTCCCATGCAATCCAACTTAAGGTATTTCATCCAAATCCCAAGATTTCTCTTATATGTTCATGAAAGGTTAACGACTAGCCAAAAGAGATAATGAAAAGTTATGTACAAGGACAAGGCTTCCTAACCCCTTTCCCCCACTTGGTGCAAGACAAGGATGAGACAAAATGATTGGTGAAATGCATGGTTGAGTAAAAATTAGTATCAATTAGAGGACTTAGGTGCCCCCCACATAAGGGAGAGCACCAAACTCCTTAAGATGTTGGATTTTACTACTTAAGACCTTACATTCATTAGTAGAATGACCCTGAACTCTGTGGTAGGAACAAAATGAATTCGTGTAATAGAATTTATTTCAAGTTCTTAGAGGAAGGGATATAAAGTGATCTTGGAGGAGTCTCGACAAGATACACTCTTGATCAAAGGTAGAAGGTGTTCCTCTATCTTGTGAAAAAGATATCTCTTTCTTAGTATAGGATGTCATACCTACACAAGGTTCTATAGATTGTGAAATTTTGTACTCTCCATTAGAGGAGTGTGTAAAATTCAAATCATTAGTGTTTTGCACAATGAAATTGACATTAGGTGAAGATTTATTTGGTTGTTTCGAGTGTTGCAAAGGATCACTTTTGAGACCACTAGTGTCCATCAACCTAGGATGCACTACTACTAAATTCATCTTAGAAGGATGGTTTGTGATGGTGTTGATATTGAGTGAAGGCTTGTTTATTTTTATCAAATGACAATAACCTATACCATGAGTAGTTGCTTGTGTGTTAGGATCTATAGGGTTGTAGATACCTTGTTCTCTAACACCACATCCTTTTCCATTGTAGCCAAGTTGTTTCATAAGCTCATAAACTTTTCCAGAAATTTTTTTCACTGCTTTTGGACTTGGTGTTTGTTCATTATTGAGTTTGTCAATTTTTTTTGTTTAATCTACTTTATTTTTTTCTAAAGTGGTTGAGGTGGATGATTTTGAAGGATTTTTCGAATTTTGTGTTGATAAGACTACTTTTCCCTTTTCAAAGTCTTTTTTTATGATCTTGTACTCACCCATGAATGTTGATTTGAAAACCAATGATCCCAAATCATCAATGATTTTGTTGCGAAGGGTTTAGGACATCTAGATTTTTGTTTTTATAGAATTAGTTTGACTTGTGTGGTTAGTGTGAATGTGTTCAAGGGATTTTATTTGTTTTTCTTGAGTTGTAATACACTATACGACCCAAAATTAGCGTCAAGTGTGTATACTTTATCAAGTTGTAGATGTATTTCATTTTATGATGAAGAGTAGAAGGTGCCTCATTCAACACTACACACATTAAGGGTAGAGTTGGTATCTACAAGAGTTATCTTGATCCTTGTTCTTTTGTATTGATATATTATTATGAAATCTTCATTTTGTTTTTGCACCTCCAAAGGAGGGAGCTCACTTTGGTGAAAAATAATATGAACATTTATTCCTTGAATTATAGCTGCTATGTCATTTGGTTGCACATTATAAAGGATAGGAACTTGTTGTAAGGCATTTTGAATCATATTATGGTAGTGAGGGGAGGCTTGAATAAGTTCCCATAAGGATATCTTAGCAAGAGTGTTCTTTAGTTGTTCAACAAGATCATACTCCTTAGGAGATAATCGAGGACCACTTGGTAAGATGCAATTAGGCAAAGGTAATGGTGTTGGGATGGGTTGTTGTGATTGCGGATTATTTATAGTGTTATATGTATGAGCAATGATATTATAACTCGATTATTGTGACACATTATTCTTAGATGGGTAGAGGATGAATTTGAGTTTGAGGTTTGTGTGATGGTGGGTAAAGGATAAGTTGAGGTTGAATAATATATATCCATGAGCAATTGAGAGTCTAATGTTGTCTCTTCATCTTCATCTAAGGATACAATATTATTATTGTCAATGTTATCCTTATCGTGTATCATGATATCCTGCCTAGGAGGAAGGGTTTTAGGAGAGCTACAAACCAACTTCTCTTGCCAATCAAAGGTTGGTTCTTCTAAAATGACTTCATCACAAGTAGGGGAATGGTCAATGGTTGAATTTTCTTGCTCCATAAGGATTTCTCTAGGTGAAGGGGGAAAACTAAGATTCTCATGAACCTCATTGATTGTGTTTTCTAATAGCAAACTATCTTCTTCACAACTATGAGAGATACTAGGAGAAGGAGAAATGTTATTGTCATGATTACCTATGGTTTTGTTGTCTTGTTTATCAATTTATTGTCCACTAAGAGAGGTAAGATGAGAGAACCAACTAGGATTCTCAAAAATCTCATTAATTGTTTCTTCAAACACCAAAATATATTATTTTCCAATAGGAGAGATATTAGGAGCAAAATAAATATGATCGTTAGGAATTTTCAAGGTTATATCTTCTTTCACTAAAACACTCTCATAGGGAGAGGATAGGAAATGTTTCTTAGCATGTCTAGATATGTAAGAGACTAACATGGCTTGAACAAAAATGAAAAGAACTTGTAACCATTCCATGCAATGTTTCAACAATATAAACAATGTACATCCAAAGATGGGTGATCCTTCAATACTAGTTTGCAATTTTTGGGCAAACTAGACACCTAACTAATTTTTTAAAACTAAATATTCACTTTTGGACTCCTATAGTCGCTAAATCGTGAGGAATTTGAAGATGATGAAAAAAAAATATTTGTGACGTTTTGTCTATAGATTCTAAATATATTTTTTTCAATTTTTTTGGAATCAGATTTCACTTATTTTTCTGTCTCCTTCAAAAACTAGTTTTTTTTTAAAATAGCATTTTTAAGGAGCGACACTCACCGTATACAACATAAATTTGTTCAAGTATGAAGGATAAAATTCTAATTTTTCCAAATTTAGATTTGTAACTATGATATCTAGCACTTTCCTTTGGTTTTATAGTTTTTTATTGAATATTTTTCCTTAATCAAGTTTCAAAGTCAAACCAATTACAATTCAAAAATAGGTGGACCGTATATAACATAAAAAAATTTGTATGTATCTAAATTCAATTTTTATTTTACTGGATCAAAGACATCAATACCTAGCCTGAACATAATTTTTAGAATTTTATTTTGATAATCTGCTATTTTTTCGCATGTGCAAAATAGAGGTTGATTTTCGGTGAAAAACCTATGTTTAATCAAACTAAAAAAATAAATACATAATAAAACCAAAACATATTAAAATTATATTCGTTGGATAGCTCATTTCAAGGACTACCATCATCTAGTTGGGTTTGTTAATTCTCCTCCATTTTCATCCTCAACCCGATCTTCGAAGGCCAAAATTTTTGAGTTTTTTGGTGTAAGGAGGGGAGAATGCTGGAAAAGGGGGTTCACACGAACCAAGGTTCATTTGAACCCCCTTTCCACAAGCATTTTTTTTCTTATTTTTTTGGGAAATGTGAAACCTGACATTAAATGAGTTCGCTCAAAGGGGGGTTCTATCGAACCACATTTGGGTTCGCTCGAACCAGAAGTTTGTTTGAACCCCCAAAAACCAAAAAATTTGCATGGGGTCATTTTTTGCAACTTTTCCTTCCTCACTCGAATTGTAAACCACTTTTGTGGGTTCACCCAGACACAAAACATTTTTATCCAATATATCCAAAGCTTTAAGAATGCAAACAATGTATATGCAAGAATGAAAAGCAGTTTGATCAAACTTATGCAATTGTTTATGAATAGAAACATTGTGTATGCAAAAGTGAAAAGTAATTTTATCCATGTTATGTAAAATGTTAGAAATGTGAGAATTTTCAGATCTTATGATGCTTTAGATTGAAATGATTTGAAAAATGACTACCCTAAATTGATGTTTTTGAGCTAGATGCGGCATAAAACAAATGTTCCCAAAACTTTTCAGACTTATAGTATATGGTACTTGAAGGTTGAGGAAGCACATAAATGAGGTTTCTAATACTATAACAAATAGTTAAAAATTTGGACTGGGCTAAGTCACCCAAAATGGCGAATGAGTCCCAATAAGGGTTTTTTTCATGATTTAAAAAAAAAATCAACTCGTTTTGATGTTTTTGATGTTGTGTGACCTGTAGGTGAAATGAAAATGCATATTTTACATGTATTTAAATGACTAGAGATGTAAAAATGAAAATTATATGCACCTTCATTAATGCATAAATTTCAAACCATAGAATGCAAATTAACTAATGCAAACTCCTAATGCCAAGTTAATGCGATCTAAATCTAGGATGAAGAAGGACTCCAAATTAGACAATAAGTTATTTGAAAAGTAGGTTCACCTAAATGAACTATAGATTTTTTTCACCTCTTGCACCTCTAGGGTTTTGCACCTAAAGGGGAAGGGACAAAATATCCACACTCCATTCAAGAACAAACCCTTGAGATTTCAATGCAAAGGAGATTGAAATTTGTCAAAGGAAGAGATCTAGGGGCTGAAAATAGATAGAAGGGGTTCACCACCAAGTGTAAACTTAGAACATGCAAAGTGTTTGAAAACATAGCATAATATGCAAACATAACTAAATGACCTAGGAATGACTATGAAACAAAACAAAAAACTGTAAAATTCAAGATGTGCACTTGGAAATGTGTTGAGGACTAGAATGAAGACTGGAAATGTTTTTTATTCTAGAATTCAAGACTAATGAGACATCTACACCATTCTAAGTGACTTAGTCCTAGATCTAGAAAACTATTATGAAACCCGTTTTAGCCCAATGGGTATTTCGATCTACAGAAATCTCTGGAAAACATGTGAAGTGGGACTAATTCACTACTAATGGTGACTTATTCCTCTTTGAATTTTTTGAAAACTCAAAATTGGAAATGGAAGCTCTCGGTCTGCACTTTCTGTTCCTCCAAGTATCTTGATCTAAAACCCTGATTTTCGGCACTAGAAGTGACTTTTTGTGGATATTTTGATCTTTCCAATAAGGAGATGACTTCAACAAGTTTGGAAATTATTCTTCAATCATCTTCAATCCTTCAAAGTACTCAGATTTGCAATCACACAAGGAAATAAAAGAGAAATGTTGAATGTTAGGGTATGGGGGTTTACCTTGGTCAAACCCCTTTTAGGTAATTAAACCAAGTGAAGAAATAAGATGAAACATGAACATGCAATGAAGGAATTAGAATCTTCCCTTGAATTATTCTTGATGACTTATAATGCCAAAACCCTAGCTTGCTTGAGAAGGATGATGAATGAGTGATGAATGAATCAAGAGAGAAGAGAAGAAAATGAGAAGAAGAAGGCCCCAAAATGAGTGGAAAACCTCATATTTATACACAATTATGCCTTAATTCTGAAAAATACCACATCACAGGCCGACCTTAGGTTGACCTTATTTCTCCTTTTTCTCTCCTTATCCTGATGATGAATCACAGAGTGTGATTCGAAACATTGATATATAAAAAAAATTCTACACAATCTAAGCTAGAAGCACTCAACAATAATGATATGGATTGTGGAAATCTATCATCTTTAAATAAAACCCATTATAATTTTGAAGTAATTTTGACTTTTGAGCCAAATGGGACTAAGTCACCTCAAGTGGCAACTTGGTCCCACTTAGGCATGTTATGTGGTTGTCGAGAATTAAGATATATTAAATGATGTTTTTCAGGTTTATTCTCAAAAAGATACTTAAATAAGGCCTGTAAGTGTAAAATGGGGCTGGCCAATTAAAGCATAATAAAGGTATAATTATTGATGAAAATCCTAGAAAAGTGTGAGAGTTTGCTAAAACTTCTTAGAACACTTTTAAATAAGGCTTAGTAAATGATAAAAAGAGGTTATTTAAGTGAGATGCATTAGAAAGGTCCTAGAAAAGTGTGAAAGTGTGTTGAACACTTCACAACACTTTTTTAAGTCATCATAAAGTTTTTATTGATTTACAAGGGTCCAACACCTAATGTGAATGTGTTGGCCACATTGCAACATTAAATCTAGGCAAAACTAGGCCAAAATCCACAAGAAAGGCCCAAATGCGATTGAAAATGTCCAAAGATACATTTTTCTACATTACATTAAGATCTTTTAAATACATAGCTCTTAAAATTATAATATATAACCTTGTACCACCACACAAAAGGGTTCTTATTAAATTTAGAAAAAAATATTAGAGTTCAGGAATCAAACCTTATCATTGTAGCCATACTACCCATCTCATGACTTATACATACACCACTATGTAGCACCCTTATTGTAGACCTATATCAAGCTTCTTTGACCTATATCATTATCAATTTTCCAACTTGACTCTCAAAAGACCCATCCATTTTAATTAAGTCAAGTTCACAAATGTTGTTGTAGATTCCAACTATGGTTAAGATACCCTATTCCAAAGCTCCCATTTTGGCATAGGCAGGGAGGATACTAGTGAATCATTCTACTATATTCTTGAATTTTTCACCAAGTAGCTTAGACTACCTCCACCTTAGATCTGAGCCTCTTGTCTACCTCCAAATTTGAATAATTAGTTTTTCTTAAAATGAAATATAAATTGAGTAGGGATTTAATAAAGCACCATCTTGTGCGAAATATTATATTTGTGAAAATTATACTTTGTTAATAGCATTTGGCAACTTCAATTTTCCTTTCTAATGATTAATATAAACTTAAATTTCTTTTATATATATGGAGGTATTCCTTATTAAGGATTCATATCCATTATTTATCTTATTCTAGATTGTATGATATATGGTAACTATAATTATTTCGAATTAGTAAAAGTTCTTGAAATGGGCCTTCTTGAACACTTAAGAAGGCAATAAATAGTGTAGTGTAGAAAAATGTATTCCTTTACATTTTCACACTTAAGTTGGAATTAATATGAAAATGGACTTAATTTTTCCTTGTTTTTGGTGTTGCAAAGCACATACCTCTTTACACTTTCACACTTATTTAGGTCTAATTTGATTAATTGAGCTTAATTTTCCTTAATTGGCCCCTTTAATTCAAATACAAACCTATTTAATTGCAATTTCCAAAGAGGAAACCTAACACTCATTAATGCCTAAACATAACACTTCTCATTGCACAATGTGTGTTCTAGGTGAATGGCCTAGGATCCATTCACCTATGGGTGAATGGGTCCTCATTTAGACCTAGGACCTAAATTTAAATAATGTTTCTGTCAATATTTTAACATATTCAAATCCATATTCAGATGTTGGCTTGTGATATTTGAATTTTGTGAGATTACAGTTACATATCTATAAATATAAGGTTATTTCACTAAGTTTCACCTAGAATATTTAAGTGAGCATTAATATTGGAGCATTTAAAGAGAAATTCAAGGCATTCAAGAGAAGTTTTATTAAAGAATTATTGCAGCATTCAAGATCGAATTGTCACATCAAAATCTTCTTGCATCATGCATTTTTTTGGAGCTAATATGATGATGTAGGGCTCATGACCCATCCAAGAATTCAAAGAATTATATCAATTCAAGATCCAAGGTTCAAGATCCACATCCATTGAAGCCATTTCATGCAAGTTGCAGATTTACATTCCAAGGTTAATTCAAGGGTTTGGTGAGTTGTGACATTGAGTTGTTCATTCATCATTTGTTTCATGTTATTTTATTCCATTTCAAAGTTTGATTACCAAAATGGGGTTTGACCAAGGAAAACCCCTATTCACCAAAAAAACCATTTTTCCCTCTCGATTTATGTTTGCAAATTTGGGATGAAGAAATCTTGAAGATCTCTTGAAGAGAAAAATTGGAGAAGTTGTCCAAGTTGCAAAAGTTGTCATCTCATGAAAATATGCTTGCAAAATTTAGTTATGGCTTTCTGAACTTGAAGACTGGAAAAATTGAAGGATTCAAATCTATAGCAAAGGCTTCCAAAAGTTGTAGATGAATCCTAACTCATGACCCATTCACCCCTGGGTGAATGTGTCCCAGATCTTCTTCAACAACTAACTTCTGGTGACTGGTACAATCTTTTTTTTCCTCTCTCTAATTTGCATTTCAATTTCTAGTTCCATCCTAGTATTGATGTTAATCTATTTGTTCCAAATTGTAGATTTCATTTTGGATTTAGTTTACTATTTTAAGTTTTTCTCCCCATAGTGTTGTTAATCAGGACCTCCAACCTTGCAAAAAAAGGAACTCTGAAGATTCCTCCATAGAGTTGACTCTCCTAAGGGTAGTTAGTCAGTTATTTTTTGGGATCCCATTTCCTAATAAATTGAAGAAGAATAGGTCCTTAAGTGCTTCATACCCCTATTTTTATCCACTCCAACCCATTTTTTCTTCATTTCATTTTGGTGAACTTGAGTTTGATCATAGCATTTTTATAATTTTGGGGCCCACTTTCACCCTAGATCTAGATATTGTATTCATTTGCATTATGTTGTACTAAATTAAATTTTGTTTAGGGTTTTAGGATTACATTTTGCATTTATAAGAGTGAATTTCACCCCTCTTGCAAATTCCCCTTTTACACCCTCCACCTTAGAAAAATAAAATCCAATCAAGTAATTAAACATCCTCATTTGGCACCCCATCCAATTGGTGCTTCTTTTTTAGTGTTGCTAGGGATATTTTTGGTGGGGGCGCACGTTCGAAGCACAAACATCGATGCAGTGTGCTCTCATCATGATAGCATTCTTGCCTCTAGAATCTACATATGTGTTACGTTATCCATTGGTGATGAAATATAATGCCCCAACCCCTTCCTATCAAACTTTGAATGGATCTTTCCCTCCTAAGCCTTCTTCAAATGGATATCTTCCACTTTCAATCTAGCTTCTTCATGCCCCTTTACACATTATGATATCTTATTAGAAATTATTTCACTCTAGCTTCATGTTTTATCCATACTCTTGCTACTTTTTGCACTATTGGCTTCACAACTCCAAAAATCACAACATTCTTCACATTTATCATAAAAGTTGTAGCTTGGTATATTGCGAGACTAATTTTGGTGTTGGTGTGGCTACATCGACTCTATCATAGCTATGGGCTTGTATTCCTCTCTCATTGGCCTTGTGTGCCTTTCATTGAGGGTGGTAATACTTCTGTATTACTACTTTGTTTTTGGATTTGAGTAGCATAGTGTTTCTGGTAGTGCCTGGTTTCATTTCCATCCCAACATTGTTTTCTTTATCATATTTCTAGATTTCTATCTATCTAGTTGTTCATGGAGGTTGAAACACCAAAGTGGGGGTTTGACTATGGAAAGCCCCTATATAGTCCCAACATTTTTCCTCTCTTGGCTATGTGTTGGTATGCGTTCATGTGGAGCTTACTAGAAAACTAGACCCTTCATGAGTTTATTTCCACCAGATTTTTTTACCACTCCTACATTATAATTCTATTTATCTTATTTATTCTATCTATTATCATTTTAGTTAGCACTTCAAACCTCAACCACTAAGCTTTCAGTAGGTTTAGTGTACCTTTTATATCCTTTTGCACTTTTTGTCTATAAAGATGCCAACACACCTATGAGATGCCAGCACACCATGCTATCATCCATGTTTTGTCATGCTATCCTCTGGTAGAGAGTTGTTTGAGGTATAAAGTGGGTTCTAAGAACCTGCTCATTTATCCCTATCAAAACTCTCAAACTAGTAGAGTGATAGAAGAATTAAGAGTGTTCTTCACTCTTTTTCATTAACACCAAACACTTGTCTAGCTTGAAGTAGATTAGGTTAGCCTTCCACTCTTGACTCTTTATGATTTGGAGCCTTGGTGTGGTTGGTCCCCCTGTACATTTTTGTGAACCTGATGGGAACAATGTCTATCCATTTCTTTGTGTTAAGATGTTTCCTCTCATACTCGGTGACTATTATATACTTGGGTGTCGTGAGGTTTTATGAGCATCACAAGACAGTCTATGACCTTTGAGTATTTTGTTAAACGAACTATGTGACACTTACAAATTGACAAGTTGAAGGTTATTTTTGGTTTTACTAGTGGTTTTACTATAGGATTTACAAACGAGATGGGTTACATTGATGAGACTACTCATGCACCCACTCCTTCGGTGTCCCCTATGGCCTCATCTATAGATGAGGATGATTCTATATATATTCTTGCATAAGACCTTTTGGCATTGGATAGGAGGCTATTAGACCTCGGTAATCATCTAGAGAAAGCACTGAATATGGAAAGAGGCTCACAATACTTGTTAACGAGGTGAGATACATGTTAGGGAAGGATTGGATAGGCATGGAATTCTTGTTCGACCTCATTGATCTAACCAAACCATAAATCCCTTCATACAACACTAGATTGAGTACTACCTGAGGAGAAGTGCTCGACACTTATGAAAGGAAAATAGGTGTATCGATGCCTACCACATCTATATGCATGGATGAAAAAGGCACCTCAATCATTGTTTCCTTCACTTCTCATACATCCAAGACTATGAAGGTGAGTAGGATACCCCTTAGTTTTAGCTTCACCTTTCCTACAACCCCTACTGATGGGGACTTCAATCGAATGACTAGTGGTGGTTTTGTAGTGGTAGCGGTGCTAGTGGCATTGGCTCTAGTGGAGGGTATGGTGGTGTCCCTAGTGAGGGCCATGCTGGTGGTTCCAATGGTGCCTCTAGTGGTGGTCATGGTGGTGGCTTTGAAGGAGGTTTCAATGGTGGTGGTTTTGGGGGAGGTTCCACTGGTCCTTTTTCATCTTTACGCCCTATTCTAAATGCTCACCTATAGAATATGGGTTAAATATGAAACTAGTTGGTGAACTTGTCTCAAGCCTTTGCCTAGATTATTTTTCAGCCCTTCTCTCGACATAGTCTACTTTTAGTAAAATTTTTGAGCATTACTTTCCCTCAAGGAATGGATATTCCTGAGTTTGAAAAGTATGGTGGTAAGGGATACCTACAAAAACATGTGTCAACTTTTAATGCTATGTGTACAGATTTATTTCACCATGATGCTCTAATGGCAAAGATTTCCCCTTGATCTCTCAAGGATATAACACTCGAGTGGTACTATTCCTTTCTCGATAATTCTATTTCCTCTTTTCATCAACTTGTCAACTAGTTTCTTTCTCAATCTAGGCTAACATCAATATGAAGATGAATTTCTCAAATCTTTTCCAATGTAAGCAAGGAAAGCACAAGAAGATAATTGATTTTATTATGTGATAACAAGTGCTCTTTTAACAAATCTCATACCCACTACTTGAATCAGATGTGTAGAAGGTATTCATAGGAAACCTATAGAGAGTTTGGTAAGAGAAATTTTCCTTAATGAAATACCCTTCTTTTGCACATCTATGTGTTGTGCTACGAGAGTACCAACAAATGGTGGTTTAGTTTGAGGGATCCTCTTCGTGCTCTCATTTTGAAAGAAAATATATTGTGTCCATTTCAAGAAAAGGAAAGGCCATTGCAAACGTAGTTGTCATGACTAATAATCATGCCCTCCAGAACAACAAAAAAATTATGAAATTATCTGAATCTTATTATTCTATTCTGTAAACGTTACTGAAGGATAATATTATATTAGAAAATATTAGACTTTTGAAGGAGCCTTATCCTCATTGGTACAACGGATATGATATTTTCCAATACCCTCGTGCTCACAAGTATGATACTGAGTGTGCATGCACCTACATCATGAGATATAGGACCACACCGATGATGGTACCATATATCTTAATGGGAAGAAGAAAAACATGAATAAGTTAGTGGTGAAGGAAAATAGCGAGTTGTAGATTTATACAAACCCATTTTCATCTCACTTTGCAAACTTAATTATTGATCATTTCGATGTCTCTCCTAAATCCTTAGTATAAATTAATGTGGTTTCATTTACTCCTACTCCTCGGGTGCTGCCACAATAATGGGTTACACTTTTTGGGACATCCTGATTTTTCCTAAACTCACATAATTTTGAAAAACATAATGATTTAAGTCTTGAAAGGTTTTATTTAAATTATTTTAATTAAAGAGGGTTTTATCAAACCCCCTTGGATAGAACACTGTTAGTTTTAAACCATACCTATAATGGAGTATCCTCTACACCTATCAAAATGCTGATTAAAAACCACTTTTAATTTACCTTTTGGGGGATCAAATGAATTTATTCAAAATTTATGTTTAATAGGTATGTAACCCTTACTATAAGCTTCCCAAAAAGTATAATTTTAAATATAATTAATTTGATTATTATATTTATTTTTTATTTCTTGTGAATGTAGGATTTTCAATAAACATCAAGGTCTTTGATTCACACATACGAAAAAATAGGAAAATGGAGAAAATAAATTATAAAACATACATGTGCACTAGGTATTGAAGTACTTATTGTAACCAAAAAAGAATAAGTTAATTCAAATGCATACAAAAAAAATTATATGCGTCGAAGTACACCTTTGTCCAAATTATAATTAATCTAACTTGGAAAATTAGTTAAAAAAAATATATGCAGCAAAAATTTATGAAAAAATACATGCACTAGATATTGGGGTGAAAAATCCTTTTTCCAAAAATTAGAATTGTATCATTTCTATATAAAAAAGTTATGCGGGTCGAAGTAAACATCACTTTTTTAAAATGTTGTTTTGTAGAAAAAATAAGTTATTAAAAATTGCATAAAAGGATTCATAATTTATTTTTAATTTATTTTTTAAATATAATTATAATCTACACACAAAATCTCAAAAATTATTAGTTTGGTTCATCTCCAAATTCTTAATGGTTTAGCTACTATAGGTGTAAGAAAATGAAGATCTGGTGAAAAATGTTGAAATCAATGTCAAGTTTGGCCTACAAATAGCTCGCCGGATGTGATTTTCACCTCATAGGACTTTCCTTTAAATAACAATCCCTCTCCCTTATACGGGTATGTGTAGGATCATGATGGGCCAAAAAGTGGCAATATTTAAGTGATATGATGGCCCATGTGGCTGACGACATTTTTTTTACCCAAAATTGTTGAAACGAAAAGGATTTTTAAAGAAGATTCTTAGCTTTCTACCAATATAAATTATGCTTTACTTTGAATTTGATAAATAATTATTATTCATTTTCTATTTGAATTATGACTAAAGTCCAGATTGATAGGTTGATTGAAAAACATCTATATCTTTCAAAAGGTATCACATTTTTTTAATCCAAAACATGCATCACATTCTATGATTCGCATAATATAAGATTAAAAAAAGAAAAATTGAATTTCATGAAGTTTTGACCAAGTTAAGGTGGTCAGACATACAAGTTTTTATAAATTTTAGAAGTTGTAATAAAAAAATCATAATTAATTATTTACTTGGAAACAAATTACAAAAAAATATGCATCACATTGGGACATTATTCCTCTAATTATATATAAAATATTATCATTTTATTGTGGTTAGGGTGGTCAGACATACACCTACTTCTTATTTTTTCCTTGAAATTTAAGTGCTACTGCATTGAAATTTCAAATTTTCACCTTGAATAGATTTTTTATTTATTTTTAATTAGTAGTTTAGAAACTACATTCAATTTGCTACAAATTCATTCTAACATATTTTTTAAATAATATAGATAACTTATTCAAATTTTTACGTCAAGTTGCCTAACTCTGGTTTTCTGAATTTTCATTACCACTTAAGGGCCTATTTTTTCCATGATGAGCCTACACATACCTATACATCCCTACTCTTGTGAATGGAAATAGTGTGACAAGAGTCCTAGTTGATCCCACAAGTTGAGTGAATGTCATTACAAAGGAGAAATCATGGCTAAGTTCATTACAAAGGGTGGAATATGAGAAAACAAAATCCATTATACATACACATGAGAATCCCTCTCTTGCATCGTATGGCTCTATAACTCTTTTCATTCTATTAGAAACTAGGGTTATGGATACAAAGTTTTTATGTCATTATAAAATCCAATCTATTCAGGGTGAAGTTGGTAATCCCATGGCTAGCTCCCACAAATAGAATTACTTTATCAAAATTACATAAAGTACAAAAGTAGGGGCAAGGGACAACCGAAAGTGACTCACCCTATAGCATAGTAGCAAGCTACCCCTTTCTCTCAAAAGGGGAAGGATAAGCTTGCCTATGCTTAAGGGCCCACCTCTCCCTCCCTTCTTATAGAGGAACTTTGGGTTACTACTCCTAGCTTTCACATAAGGAGTCTAATGATGCCCATTTGGTAGAAATCCAAGTGTTGGGTATTTCACCTTCCTATCTTACCCACAGGACCTCGCCTCGATATGTATGGTGAGTGGAAGGGTCCCTGCAGGGTGTCCTGTATGTATCAACCTATGCAGCCTCCTATTGCTCCTGGCTCTTAGGAAATGAATGGAAACATACCCATCATTGAGGTGTTAGAGCCTACTCCCACTATTTTCATTCCATCATCCTCTCAACCGCTCCCTCTTATTCCCATCCAAGAGTCCCTCCCTCTAATGAAAATGAATATAATGGATATTTTGATGGTCAAGAAAGAGTCTGTTATCTATCTCATTCTCCATCCTGTAGCTCCAGGAGTCCTAGAAATCACCTTATTCATGAGCATAAGCATAGGAGGAAGCCTCTAGCCATTTATCAGGCCACCCTATAGAAGATGGAAGAGGATCCAGTAGCTCCTACTTTAGCACCCTCCATTGAGTCCTCCTCTTCCATCCAATCTGCTTCAATTCCTTTAGCTTTAGTCCTACTTTCAGCTCCCACCATGAGAATAAGTAATCCGCACCTGAAGAGGGCGTAGGTATTTATTAACACTTTGGTTGAGCCACCCCTTTTGATGTCACTTCCAAACATCTCATCATTCTCAAAACCTGTAGAAATGTTGAATAAATTAGTGGTGTTCACTGTCATTTTCTCCTCTTCCTTTGTGCCTTTTATTTCATCTATGGGGATCTTGCATCCTTTGATGATGCAAAAAATGGAGGATCACCTCACTTGTGATGGGGTCAGAAAAAATGTTCACTTTGTTTGGAGGGTGGTTCTACACTAGCTTGTGTCATCCTAGTGATGAAAGAAGCCCCAGGGCATCCCTAGAGTTTTTCACTACTCCCGAGTCTTTTTGTGAGCCTAGTAGTGGGTCTCAGGAACCACCTCCCTCACCTATTGATTTAACACATGGAACTCATGTGAAGTGCATGTTTAATTATGTGAACAAGGTCTTGACCCTATCAATGATCTTCACAAATTAGTTAACCTTCACCCCACAAGAATTGATTGTAGAAAACCTTGAGGGGCCTATTGTTGATTTTCTTAGCAAAACCTAACAATTCTCTAAAAAAAATCCACCTCTTATAATGAATAAATTGTAAGCCTAGTGGCCAACACAATGAGCTAAGGATTTTTTAATCCTTACTCCTTCACTTTTAGCTCTACTAAACCAGGGAGGGTAACCCAAATTACATCATCATGAAATATATAAAATTAATAATATATTTATTCCTAATTGAATGCAAATAAAACCCATCCCACTAAAGATTTGGAATATCTTTTAAGTGAATAACTATTCATTTTCTATGAATCGGAGTATTTCCATCACACACATAATTCATTAAAATGGGATCTTAAATGAGCGTTCTTATTTTATGTTCAAGGATAGGTGTGCTAATTTCTCATTTTTCATGCTAGATTTTTGTCATAAATTGACCAGTGCCTAAAAAATTAGAGCAACAGAGTCAACTATTCAAGAAACTGTAATACACAAACTACTCAATTCTTGAAGTAGATGAACTACCCTCATACTTCTTTGCAAACTATGAAAACTCAAACATTCCTAAAAGAAACATTCAATACTTATCAATCCTATGCAATTTCATAAAAATTTTATAACCTCTTCAAGCATTTTAATCAACTCCTTGAGTTAAATATGAGAACATGATAGTACATTCAAACATAACCATTTGAAGATAAATGATAACACCATTAAAAAAATCATTCATAACTCATAAGAAATACACATAAGAGAATGTTTGTTTCCTGACAAATATTTGTTTCTACATGAATAGTTTATATAGAAGTAATTTAAGACTGTTACATACATAACATCATACCCCCAAGACCATTTATGAGCCTATTTACCCTTATCCTATTCAAGATGCATTTTATGAGATAAGAATTCAACTAAAACCCTATTGAAACTCAAAAGTCCGACCATTGTAATGAGCCCAAAAATCCCTTTTATAGAACAAGGGAATGAAAATCATTGGGCTCAATTACATTCACATTTCATTTCATTTTGAGATCATCTGCACCAAATTTTGAGACATCCCTAGTCAACCGCATGCCATCATTGAGGAAAATGGAAGAGTAACAGAAATAATTCCACATCCCCCGCATGTAGACCCACCAACTCCTCAAGAGGCAGAGTTGGTTGTAGTAGCAACATCCTCATCCTTGTCGACCAAAGAAGATTCTCCACTCGCAACCCCAGCAAAAACATGCACATAACCCAACACTAGGAATTTTAGCACATCTCCTATACACCAGCCTGAAAAATTTCCACATCAGCACTAGAAACAAGAAATCACATGAATGTTGAATAGGATAATCCCGACAAAAGGGCTATGGTGTTATCCAAAATTAAAAATGGGACACAATCATCACTTTGAGTCATTAGCCTCAAAGGATACTAGCCCACACCTTGCTCATGGTGGAACTGAAGGAATCATCACCACAACCTCATCAGAATCATCAGATGGTACCAAAGAGGGGATAATAATCAACCTCTGAGTTAGTGTCACCCTCATTGTCTAAAGGGCTATCAAAAAAACTCACTAGAATAACTAAGCCTTCCTGGATAATCCTTACGATACTTGCACCTTTTCTTTGTCTTCTTTTCATATTCCACCAAATCCCTGCCTTTGAACTTGACTGATTCTTCCAAAATTGTTCAGTTCCTTAGGCGGTAATTGTTCCTAACACCACACTTCTAAAATATTCCACATCCTCTTCTATCCTTTGGTGTATCAGGAGCTCTCTACATATCAAATTCATCCACCTAATTATTCTTATCAGACTCGAGAAAAATTAGTCTCCTAGACCCCCAAACTGGCCTAATAGACTCCCCAGACATATTCATCCTCTCAGAAGACATCTACCAAATTTTTGTTTTAACTCAAGCCATGCAACTTTACCAACCATTAATTCTTCAAAGAAACCTTGTGCGTAAGGGCTGACAACATTCTACCTTGATCCCTTTAATCTTGACCATTAATCCTGATTTAAAAAATGCAACAATAGGTAGATTACCATGCAACCACTTATAATTGAGTTTTACTATGCTTTAATGCCCCTTTTTATAAAATAGAAAAGCTCTAAGTAGATAAAAATATACTTTGTACTTAGCATCAATTAAAACCTTATTTTCATAATTACCCACTTGCCTATAGGAATTATTTCACTTGTATTTCTCCTTGTCAAAAATAGCGGGGATTGATCCCAATCCGATCTCAAGATATCGGTTCGTACACTACCATGCTCTATTACCACCCATTCCGCAAGTATCAATGGCTGACATAATTAATGGCTAAAATCTCAAGCATGCGCTTTAAAGAACAAAGATTAATATAGTGCAGTTTATAAATAGTATCCTTTAGGCCAAATTTGGAAGCATTCCATCTTCATTAGAAACTAGTGAAGCCCTTTTAGAAATTCCACATGGCATATGCTCACTTTCCCGTTGAAAGATACAAAACATAGGTGTGGCCCACATGGGATGGTGGGGAGTGGCTAATATCCAACCACATCACCAATCATCAACTATCAAAATCAATCACTTCAAAAAAAAACTTCATCTTCAAAGCCAATCGAGCCTCATTAACCTCGCCCACTAGCTAGTTAGACTATCCCTTCATACAACTATAGATGAATGGGGGTGTGGGGAAAATCCCAAATGAGAACACGTGTTGCACTATATATCATTGATCACTCCTTGAACAACATCAACCTCCCTATGAAGGAACAGATTCACCCTTAGAAAGTACCACGTGGCCATCACCCGCTAGCCCGTGCCTTTAAAATAATATGAAATAAAACAATATGGGCTCACCAGGAGCATCACAGATATGGTCACGTCTTTAGTCCATCAGTCATCAATACTCCTTGAAATACACCAGTCATCCCTACCAAGGAGGTTAGGTCCACCATTATACCAGACATGTGGCCAAAGCCCGCTAGCCTATATGAATAAAATAAGAAACAATAAACTAACACGGGCATATAGGGAATGACCAAGATTGATTCCATCGATTAGATGGCCCATACAAAACTTAAATTCTGCACATGCCAAAAAATTATTCATAAAAAGGGGGCATGACTAGGTGAATGAGGTGATGACCCATAACAAAGGCAAAGGATTCATATTTTCTTTAGGATTAAGCCTTCAACCATTATATCGGGAAAGACATAAGGCAATCGTCAACCTAAGAATAGGGGTTGGTAAATCAACAACTATTATGGAACAAGTGACCACTTAAGTGAGTGGGGATGAGAAAAAAAAGGTCAATGTAAAATTAAAACGACCAAGGATTTTAGGCCAAATTTTGAAATTTTTAAAAATATAAAACCCTATCATAATAATGGGAACATGACCTTAAATGAGGCACATAGGACCAAGCCATACTTTTCACAATTCCTCATGAAAGAACCAATATTTTTTAAGGGGTTTCATCAGTGCCTTCCTTCGCTCTTTGTGTAGGAGGGTCAGAGGGTACCCCCTCAATATTCCACCCTTGCAAGCTCGTCTTCCCTCCTTTTATAGTGATCTATATTGAGAGAATAATGACCTCTTAGTTGATGAGGACTAGGGAGGGCTCTTCTTTATTTGTAGATTCGATTGTGTTTGTGTTTGTGTTCCCTTGTTCTTGTGTTATATATTTTTGGATGACCCTTGTCACCCTTTTAGGTGCTTTTATTTCATAAAACTTCCTCTGTTTGTCACATCGTTCTTCCTCAATTGTGTATTGTTTTTTGACAATTGGGGATGATGTAAAGTGTTGAGGGCATTTAGGCCTCCCTTCCATGTTGACCCAATTTTTTTATTTTCATTTTTTCCACATACCTTTCTTTATATGGTATGATATAGTAGGGGTTTGATGATAGTTCATTTACATAGTATTATATCTATTTATCTATATTTATGAGCAGCTATGACACTAAAATATGATATCACCACATCCCCTATTTGTATTGTATTTGCCTCTTCTTTCTTTAGACTTATTTGTCTTGCTTACTTCCTGAGGTTGTGGTGCTTGTGTGTTGTCCCTCAAGTGTGTGACAACATTACCATAGTTACATATTGTTATGTTCTATAGGCCACAACATCACTTTTTCATTCTTTTTGTTATCTCCTTAGGATGCCACGTTTCTTTCAACATGCACCATTGTAAGGGGGGATATTATGTCACTTTGATTTGCAAAAATAATATTCAGTAGCCAATGAATATTTTCTTGAAAATATCTTCAAAATATGTATTCCTCAACAAGTACCCCTGCAAAATACTTTTCCTTCATCATGGGTTCATGAAGAAAGAGTTTGAAAAAAAAATCTTTGAAGAAGGAACACCTTCTCCTATGGGAAAATTTCTGACCTTCCCCTTGTGAGGGGGCCTTCTTCCTTTCAAATTCCTTGATGTTGAATTGATTTGAAAAAAGATACTATTGCACTTTCGAACTATGTGTCCCTTGAGTGAACCCATTTTATTTTGAAGGGTTCTTGAGGGACCCCTTTGAAAGATTCTCCTTAAATTTTTGACTGTCTATGTGATTGTGTGCTTGCTTGCTTGTGTGGCTACTTTTTGATTTCTAACTTTTTTTTTTTTGTAAATTAACATGTTGCTTTGTCGGTGTTCCTATGAAGCTGCTTTCCAATCTGAACCCATGATGTCCCCTTACATCGGGCTTCCTTCAAGAGAGAGTACCTAGGAGTGCCTTCTTTGTAGGTCTAAGGACCTATAAAGCATTTAAATCCTATAAGATTTTTCCATCAATGGTTTGCGGACCTTCGGTGCACTTTATTCAAACCTCCCCAAGAAAGAGTGCCTATGAGCCATTTTCCTACCCTATGATTTCGATTACACCAGATTGTGGTTTGCTTCCTCAATAGTTCAAGTATACATTTCTAAACCTTTTCGATCTACTTTACCGAACACTCATGTTCACTAAAGTGGGGGGAAATGTATATGAGTGAATTTGCACCTCTATTGTAAATTCCCGTTTTACGCCCTCTACCTTAGAAAAATAAAATCCGATCAAGTAATTCCATGTCCTCATTTTGTATTGCATCTACTTGGTGCTTCTTTTTAGTTTCAATTGGGGAACTTTTGTCATGAACACAAACGCAATGCACAAACATCTAAGCGGTGTGCTACCATCTTGACATGATTCCTACCTCTAGAATCTATAAAGGCAATACGTTTTCCATTGGCAATGAAATGTAATGCCCTTAGGCCATCCTAGTGACCTTTAAATGACTCTTTTCCTCCCAAACCTTCTTTAAATGGCTATCTTCCACTTTCAATCTAGCTTCTTCATGATTTTTCACACATTTTGAGATCTTCATGGAAATTATTTCACTCTAGCTTCACATTTTACTCTATACTCTTTCTACTGGTTGCACTATTTGCTTCAAAACTCCAACATTCACAACATTCTTCACATTTATCATAGAACTTGTAGCTTGGTGTCTTGTCAGACTACTTTTGATGTTGTTGTAGCTATGTCGACTCTACCATATCTATGGACTTGCATTCCTCTCTCATTAGTCTTAAGTGCCTTTGGTTGAGGGTGGTAACACTTTCATATTACTACTTTATTGTTTCCTTTGAGTAGCATAGTGTTTCTTGTAGTGCTTGGTTTCATTTCCATTCCAACATTGTTTTCTTTATCATATTTCTACATATATATCTATCTATTTTTCCATGGAGGTGGAAACACCAAAGTGGGGGTTTGATTGTGGAAAACCCATATACAGCCCGAATATTTTTCCTATCTTGTCTTTATGTAGGTGTACATTCATGTGGAGCTTTCTGGTGAACTATACTCTTCATGAGTTCATTTCCACCACCTTTATTTTTGCTACTCCTAAATCATCTTTCTAGTTATCTTGTTTATTATATTTCTTATCATTTTAGTTAGCACTTCAAACCTCAACCTCTAAGCTATTAGTAGTTTTCATGTACCTTTTACTTTCCTTTTGCAATTTTTGTCTGTATTGATGCCAAGGCACCTATGAGATGCTAGTGCATCATGTTTTCATCCATGTTATGTGATGTCCTCTTGCAGATGGTTTTTTGAGGTATATACTGGGTTCCAGGTGTTGTCCCTTAGTATTATTTGGCATTAATGTCACAACACCTAAGTTGAGGTATCTAGTTGTGCTCATGATGATGTTTTATTCAAGTTCTTCTTGCATGAGTTTATATATTAGTTCTGATCTCTTTTGGCATATTCCAGTGATTGATATGCTTTTTACTATTTGGTTATGGTCAACTTGGCATATTGATCACATTTCAGTATGATACTATAAATTTCATGATAAAATTGTTTAGGTGCAGTGATAAGTTGTCTATCCAAAGCATGTTCAAAAGGCACATTACTTTTTGTTTTTAGGCAACACATTTCCATAGTGCATCTACAAATAAGCTTTGGTGATTACAAATATACTATGGGTATCATTGTGAGGAAATCATTGATAGGTGGAAAAATGTGTTTTCTCAAAGATAATAATAAAATGGAAAAAGGTTGCAATGATAATGTTTTATAGTCAAAATAGTGTGATCATTGCATTATCGATGGAGATTATGTTTTTGTTTTTTGAATGGGAATTTTTCCCATCACAATTCCTAGACTTGAAAAGTCATTATGTCTAAGTAGAAAAACTTATTTGAAGCTTCCATGGGATTGTGATTTTGGCCAAGCTAGGGTTGGAAGACAACATGGAGATAAAATATGGTATAGAGGCTAGTTATTATAGAAAATGGTTTCCAAATCCTTCAGGCAATTAGTTTTTCAAAGTTTCCAAGTGATGTTGACTTCATAAAGTTACTTCTTAAGTGGTAACATATTTTCTGGTGAACCCTAGTCTAGCTGTTGAACATTATCTGAAATTGTTAAGGGCTTTTAATGATTCCATTGTATATAGTTTTTTCACTAGTCTGCAAATTTGAGTCTTTTCTCCATTCATATCCTAAGTCGACTTATTGGTTAGTGTCTTCAATAAATTCATAAGTCGATGGTTGTTGGTTTTCTATTCTATAGTTTTTATGCCATTTCAACCTTGGTATTTCTCTTGGTAATGGTGTTTCAAACAATTTTGTATACTCTTTCATTTGTGGGTTCTCTGTCTTATGTTTATGAACCCTATTACTAAGGCACACCATGCATATTTTTGTGGCATGTCTGATGCAGTCTAGAGAAAGTGTTTTTCATCATGAGGGTTTATTTCTTACATTCATATGTGGGTTTATTACTTTGGTTTATATGTTACCCATTGCATGGGCACGGGGTCAAAAAACCTTATAGTTGTTTCTAAAATTCTATGTAACAGTTGTGTCTTGCATCTTTGAACCCTAGTATGGGTTTGGGTTTTAGATGGTTTATCAGACATACAAATTGGTCATGTCCGCATTGTTTATTTAGTTTGGCATACCACAAAATGGTTATTATTGTTTATTAAAAAGGAATAGTTTGAGAAACATAGTTGTAAATTTTGTTGTAAGAGTTATGAAGATAGTTCTCCTTCTATTCAAAAATGGAGAACACTATTTATGCATGTTGTTGAAAGCATTGAGTATGAAGAGAGATTTTTTGAGAGAAATGAAATATATGTTTTCAGAAAGGCAATATATTATTTTTGTGTAGTTGACATTTGTAACTCTGATTCTGAGGTCATCGTAAAATAGAGTATGTAATATTTGAAACAAAGATCAACTCTGTGTTTAAAATTCCTTCATACTTGTAAATCTCAAGAGACTATCAGTGAGATAGCACTATAAGACTATCAATGAGATAGCATTATTGCTAGTGAGACAAATCAACCAATGAGGCTTTGTACAAAGATTAGTTTTTTCAAATAAGGCCAGTGAGGCCAAGTTCAAGTGGTTTTATTCCCCAAGAGGGTTTATACTCATGACAATCTATGTGTCAATCCTTTTTATGTGTTTGTTCTCTATCTATTCACTTGATTCATATTGCTTAAGTTGTTTGATGGTCTAAAAATTATTAAAAGCACTAGATGGTTTAATTTTTTTTTAACATTGATTCACCCCCCCCTCTCAGTGTTAATCGTACTCCTACAATTGGTATTAGATCCAGACCTTGTTGTTGAATCAACTAGGGGATTCTGCTCAGAAGTACCAATGGCAATGCAAGAAGGCTTGTCTACAATGAGAGCACCACTATTTGATGGTAATGGTTATGCCTTCTAAAATTTTAGGATGAAAGAAAATATTGCCTCTCTAGGATATGATGTGTGGGAAATAGTTGAAAAAGAATATACTGCCACATCAACCCCTTCTGATGCTGATAAGAAATGTGCATATGATTGCAATGCAAAGGCTGAAAATGCTATTTGTTGTGGACTCACTAATGATGTCCTAAACAAAGTAATGGATTGTAAGAATGAAAAATCCATATGGGATAAATTTTCTACCATCTATGAAGGTGATGAGAAAGTCAAAGAAGCAAAACTTCAAAACTTTAGATATAAGTTTGAAAGCCTCAAAATGTCTAAAGATGAGAAGATTGCTGATTTTTTCTTGAAGATTCAAGAAAGTGTAAATGCAATCAGAGGTTTTGGAGAAGACTTTCCTGAAAAGGTTGTTCAAAAAGTTTTGATATCTTTACCCACCAAGTTTGATCCAAAGATTGGCACAGTTGAAGAAAGAAACATTAATACTGTAACTCTTGATTATCTTCATGGTTTCTTCACTACTTATGAAATGAGATTAAATGAACATAGGTCTGTAAGTAAAGAATCTACATTTTAAGTTATTAGAAAGGATAATGATAAAGCTAAGTCTGATGCCTTAGATGAAACAAAGTTATATTTTGTAAGTAAACTAAAAAGAGGCTCAGGCGGATATAAAGGCAAATTACCCTTTAAATGCTTTAATTGTGGAAATAGAGGACACTATGCTACAAACTGCCCTAACAAAGGTCTTGAAAGTGATGATGAAAATAATAAAAGGTTCTCAAAGAAAAAGAAACCAAACTTAAAAAAGGAAAATTCCTTTTAAAAGAAGAAAAGTCTTTATGATGATGTGACTAATAGCGATTCAGTTGAATCTTGTAATGAAACTGAAGAAATTTTATTTATGGTTGAAGTTGTTCCTATAAAGCAAGATGAATCCAATTCTAAATCAGAAATTGATATTGAGGGAGAATTGAAATCTACTCTCAAAGAGATTAAGAAATTGAGAAAATAAGCAGTTATCTTAAAAGATAAAGATCAGAATAGTGTACAAATTATTTCTTATTTGACTCTCAAAAGAGAAGAAATCAAAAAAATTCTTGAGATAACTCAAGAAAGACTGAAACACAAGAAAAATAGATGTTGCTCTTTTGAGGCATAATTTATCAAGCTGAGAAATCAGCTTGCCTCTCATGATGAGGGTTAATGTTCAAATCAAGTTGGAAAAGGAAAAGGTAGGATTTTTTATGACAATTCTAACTTCAATGGTTATTGTTTCAATTGTAAACAATTTGGTCATAAGGCTAGTATTTGCAAGTTTTTGTCTAAAAGAAGTTATAATATTTTTAATGGAAATATCTATAAGTATCTTGTTAAATCTTCAATGTTATAGATGTAATGAAGTAGGTCATATATAAATGTTTTGTAAATCTGGTTTAAAAGTGCAGTAAAAGAAAACTATTGACACTAAATGTGTTTGGAGACCTAAAGATGTTAAAGCCCTGATAGTTGAAACAAGTTTTCACTATGTTAAGAGAAATTTTTGGGTTCTTGATAGTGGTTTTTATCATCATATGACTGGTGAGAGTAAAATTTCTAGAGACTATGAGGATTATCCTAGTGGCTTTGTTAAGTTTGGGAATGATCATTGTATTCCTATAATGGGAAGAGGTGCTATTTTTCTTGAAAATAAAATTCCTATCAATGATATTTATTAAGTGGAAAGGTTAACTCATAATATTTTGAGTGTAAGCCAGATCTATGAAAATGGCTTTGATATAAGGTTCTCTGCTTCAAGGTGTTAAATTCAAAGAAAATCTAGTAAAACAATAGCAATAGGTTTCAAAATAAATGGTAATGTGTATTATCTACAAGAAAGTAATGTTTGTTTCATGAGTAAGATTGATGAATCTAAGTTATGGAATAGAAGATTTGGTCATATAAACTATGATAATCTAGTAAACATAAGAAAAAATCAAAATTTTAGAAACATGCCTATAATATCCAAACCAAATAATCAAATCTGCAAGGAATGTTAGGAAGGGAAACAAGCTAGAGAAAGTTTTAAAACTAAAGAATACACATCAAAAAGACCTTTGCAGCTTGTTCACACTGATCTGTGGTCCGAAAATGACTAATTCCTTGAATAATGAAAGTTATTTCATGCTTTTTATAGATTACTATACCCGCATGACTTGGGTAACATTTCTGGTATATAAGGGAGAGGCCTTTCATAAGATTACAATTTTCAGAAAGTTGGTTGAAAATGAATCTGATCTGAAATCAAGTGTCTTAGATCAAACAGAGGAGGTGAATATACTTCACATGAATTTATTTGATTACTATGAAGATCATGGGATAAAGAGGCAATATTCATCCTCTAGGACACCACAAAAAAATGGTGTTGTTGAATGCAAAAATCAAACAGTGAAGGAAATATCAAGAGTTATGACACATGATTGCTATGTCAAACACATATTGGAAAGAGGCAGTGCATACTACTGTTTACATTCTGAACATGGTTCAGTTAAGGACTAATACAAAACATAAACCATATGAATTTTGGTATGGTAGGACTGCCAATGTGGGATATTTTAAAGTATTTGGCAGCAAGTGCTTTATAAAGAGATACAATGATAGAATTGGAAGTTTTGAATCAACGAGTGATGAGGGTATATTTTTGGGATATTATACAGACAATAAAGAATATAAGTGTTACAATAAAAGATTAAATAAAATTGTGGAGAGTACCAATGTTAAAGTTGATGAAACCTTGCAAAACTACAAACACCAAAATAAAATTGATGATGATGAGGAATTTATTGAGAAAACATCTGATAAAAGTCTACAAGATCAAAATGATCCTTCAAGTTCAATAGAACCCAAGCAATTAACTGAAAAAAAAAGTGTCTGATGAAATTGGTGAATCTTCCCCTCACTTATCCTCTAGGCTAATGAAAAAGAATCATCCTCTCGATCAGATTATAGGAGATATGACAAAAGAAGTTCAAACAAGAAGGAAACTTTTAGGTATAAAAGGTAATGATGAATGAGTTTATTCATCTTTGATTTCAAAAGTAGAGCCTAAGACATAATCTGAGGCTAGTAGTGATATTTGTTGGATTAAGGCTATGCATGAATAAATTGAACAAATTGAACAAATTGATAGAAATAAAACTTAGGAACTAGTTCTTAGAACTGAAAATAAAAATGTCATTGGTGCAAAATGGGTCTTTAGAAATAGGCTACATGAATAAGGGAACATAGTCAAAAATAAAGCTAGACTAGTTTGCAAAGGCTATTCTCAAACTGGAGGTTTGGACTTTGATGAAAATTTTGCTCTTGTGGCTTGATTAGAAGCAATTAGAATATTTTTGGCTTATTTTGTGTATAAAGGTTTTCAAGTGTATCAAATGGATCTGTTAAAACTTTTTTTCTGAATGGTGACTTGTTAGAAGAAGTCTATATGGAACAGCCTAAAGGATTTTCTATTACAAGTAAAGAACATTATGTATACACTCTGAAAAAGGCTCTATATGGTCTAAAACAAACTCCTAGAGTTTGGTATTCCAAACTAGATACTTATTTACATGAATAGGGGTTCTCAAAAGGAGCTATAGACAACAATCTATACTTCAAAATGAAGGGTGACAACATTATAGTTGTTGTTGTTTATGTTGACAATATTATATTTCGCAGTAATAATGTTGATTTGTGCTCTGAATTTCCTGTTATCATGTAGTCCAAATTTTAAATGTCAATGATTGGTGAACTTTATTTATTTTGGGTCTTCAAGTTAGTTAACTTGATAAAGGGATATTTGTTTCACAAACTAAATATGCTAAAGAAATTTTGAAAAAGTTTCAGATGATTGATTGTAAACCAGTCGGGACTCCTATGGAAAGCAGTGTTAAACTCTCAAAGGAATTTGATCGGCCTAATGTGGATCATATCATGTATAGATCCATGATTGGTAGTCTCTTATATATGTTGCCACACGACCTGATATTATGCATGTTGTATGCTCGGTTTCATGGTTTCAATCTGCACCTAAGATGTCACATTTAATGCATTGAAACTAATTCTTAAGTATATTGTTGGAACAATAGATTTTTGTTTGTGGTACCCTAAACATAATGATTTCAAGTTGGTTGCTTACACTGATGGTGACTGGGTAGGAAATATTGATGATAGGAAAGTTACTTCAGGGGGTGCTTTCTATCTTGGAGGTAGGTTAGTAGCATGGCATAGCAAGAAGCAGGATTCACTATCCTTGTCCATTGTTGAGGTAGAATATATAGTAGCTGCTACATGTTGTACTTAGGTACTTTGGATGGTTCAGACCTTGAAAGACATACAGGTTGATGTTGCTAGACTTGTTCACATTTTGTGTGGTAATACAAGTACCATTGATATCTCCAAAAATCCTATGTATCACTTTCAAACTAAGCATATTGATATACGATATATTTTTTTGCGTGAAAAGGTGTTGGCCAATGAAGTTCTTGATTTTGTAGCATCAAAAGATTAGCTAGCAGATATATTTACCAAGCCCCTTCCTAAAGCTCTGTTTGAGACTCTAAGAGACTACCTTCAAATTCTTTCCATTAGTTCTCTTCCATGATCACTCCAGTTCATGGAGTTAGGGGGAGCAGTTCATGCATTGTTTTACTCCCTCAGTATTTCTTGGCATAATGGGCACATTTCATGTTTGGTTCAGTTTGTCTATTTTTGGCATTGTGTCAAAAGGGGGAGAATCTGGTTTGGCAATGCTTTTGTAGTGTTTTGTTCAGGTTTCTTATGGGAGCACGGTATGGTAGTATGGTAGTGATATGTTTTGTTCTTTAGCGATATGCTCTGAATTTGACATTTCTTCAGTTGTATTTGATGGTTTCTTTGTTATGTGATAGGATGGATATGTACTTCATCCAATCATCATGTTCCAGATAGGTATATTGCATCTATGATATTATTGGTTAAATTTTGTGTTTTTCATCAATGCTAAAGGGGGAGTTTGTGCACATGATGTTTTATTTTAGTTCTTCTTGCATGAGTTTATATATCAGTTTTGATTTATTTTGGCATCATTATTCGCATTTGGCATATTCCAGTGATTGATATATTTTTTACAATTTGGTTATGGTCAACTTGGGATACCGATCAACTTTCAGTATGATATTATAAAGTCCATGATAACATTCTTCAAGTGTAGTGATAAGTTTTTTATCCAAAGCATGTTCAAAAGGCACATTACTTTTTGTTTTAAGGTAACACATTGCCATAGTGCATCTACAAATAAGGTTTGGTGATTATAAATATACTATGGGTATCATTGTGAGGAAATCATTGATAGGTGGAAAAATGTGTTTTCTCAAAGATAATAATAAAATGGAAAAAGGTTGCAACAATAATGTTTTATAAAGTCAAAATAGTGTGATCATTGCATTATTGGTGGATATTATGTTTTTGTTTTTCGAATGTGAATTTTTCCCATCATAATTCTTGGACGTGAAAATTCATTATGTCTAAGTAGAAAAAAATCTTTAAAGCTTCCATGGGATTGTGGTTTCAACCAAGCTAGGGCTAGAAGACAACATGGAGAGAAAATGTGGTATAGCAACTAGTTATTTTAGAAAATGGTTTCCAGATCCTTCAGGCAATCAGTTTTTTCAAAGTTGCCAGGTGATGTTGACTTCATTGAGTTTTTTCTTAAGTCGTAACATGTTTTCTAGTGAACCCTAGTCTGGTAGTTGAATATTATCTGAAATTGTTAAGGGCTTTCAATGATTCCATTGTATATAGTTTTTTCACTAGTCTATAAATTCGAGTCTTTTCTCCATTCATATCCTAAGTCGACTTACTGGTTAGTGTCTTTGAGCAGTTCGTAAGTCGATGGTTGTTGGTTTTTTACTCTATAGTTTCTATTCCATTTCAACCTTGGTATTTATTTTGGTAATGGTGTTTCAAATAGTTTTCTTTACTCTTTCATTTGTGGGTTCTTTGTTTTATGTTTATGAACCCTATTACTAAGGCACACCATGCATATTTTTGTGGCATGTCTGATGCAATCTAGAGAAAGTGTTTTTCATCATGAGGGTTTATTTCTTGCATTCATATGTGGGTTTATTACTTTGGTTTATATGTTACCCATTGCATGGGCATGGAGTCAAAAAACCTTATAGTTGTTTCTAAAAGTCTATGTAATGGTTGTGTCTTGCATCTTTGAACCCTAGTACAGGTTTGGGGTTTAGATGGTTTATCATACATACAGATTGGTCATGTTTGCATTCTTTATTTAGTTTGTCATACCACAAAATGGTTATTATTGTTTATTAAAAAGGAACAATTTAAGAAAGAGTTGTAAATTATGTTGTAATAGTTATGAAGACAGTTCTCCTTCTATTCAAAAATAGAGAACACTGTTTCTGCATGTTGTTAAAATCATTTAGTATGAAGAGAGATATTTTTCTAAGAGAAATGAAATATATATTTTTAGAAAGGCAATATATTTTTTTTGTGTAGTTGACATTTGTAACTCTGATTCTAAGGTCATGGCAGAATAGAGTATGTAATATTTGAAATAGAGATCAACTCTGTGTTTACAATTCCTTCATGCATGTAAATCTCAAGATACTATCAGTGAGATAGCATTATTGTTAGTGAGACAAATCAGCCAGTGAGGCTTTGCACAAAGATTGTTTTTTCTGATAAGGCCAATGAGGCTAAGTTCGAGTGGTTTTATTCCCTGAGAGGGTTTCAACTCATGACAACCTACGTGTCAATCCTTTATATGTTTTTATTCTCTATCTATTCATTTGATTCATATTGCTTAAGTTGTTTCATGGTCTAAAAATTATTAAAAGCACTAGATGGTTTTATTTGTTTGTTAACACTAATTCACCCCCCCTCTTAGTGTTAACTATACTCCTACACTAGGAACCTACTCGTTCAACCACATCAAAACTCTTAGACTAGCAGAGTGGTATAATCACTAAGAGTTATATTCATTCTCTATCCTTGACATCAAACACTTGTCCAAATTTAGGTAGATTAGGGTAGCCTCACGCTCTCGACTCTCTGTGACCTAGAGCCTTGGTGTGGCTGGTTCCCCTCTTCTATATTGCATATCTTAAAATCTAAACAATTAAACAATACGATCATTTTGCAAATTATTTATATAGCATTTCATCATCATTCATCTACGTCTAAAAATTGAATGAAAATTGCTTATCAAATTAGGTTTCCTAGTTTTTCATTTTCTCATAATTTGTATTTGCATTCAACCTTAATTTCGTAGAAAGTTCAAACTATAACTCACTGTTTTAAATCATAATATGGAAACCAATAGAATCATCTCAAAAATCTATAAAAACATGCTTAAAAACCCTAAACTAGGACCCATTCACCCTAGGGTGAATGAGTCCCTGATAAGGGTTATTTCTTGAATTTTTTGGCATTAAAATATTTGTTTCTATGTTTTGTTTTGTTGTTTTAATATTTTTGTTTCAGTTTGTAGAATTTTTTACTTAGAATTGATCATATTAAGCTTCATTTGATAAATATAGTGCATTGTCTGAATTCAAAATTACATTGACAAGACATCTTTTTCAGGTTTTCATGTAACATAATTATAAAATTATCTTGTTTAGAATATGAAAAATTATGTTTACATATTTGCATTGCAATTTACATTTTAGGTTATTTTATTGTATTTCACCTTCTTTACATTTTGGGTATACATTGAGTTTGTGAAAAATTTATGAGCTTCACAAACTTATGTCTTATTTTCAAAATTGTTGTGAGACCTAGTTTGAGACTCATGGCATCCTGTGATACACCATTCATTGTGGATATTGGGTTCTCCAACTCTTTCACTAATAGTGTTGATACTTATCAACCCACTATGGATCATAGTCGTCATACCTCGTTTCAAATTCCTTCCCTACCCACAACTAATGTGTATGATTTTTAAGCAATGGCTAATAATGTCTTACAAGATAACATAAGGAGGATAGATGAAGACTTAGAAAAATTGCAAAATCTTGTGAGGTGATGCAATTCCTATGCTAGATAACATAAGAAAGTTGTATAATCTAATGAACAAGGAATCTATTTTTTTTGTAGCCTTGCTTACATCATTAAACATCTTGGAGGTGTTAATGATCAAGGTAATAAATTTGTAGCTCCTCCTAATCAAAATTTACAAATATTCACCAATCCTATGCCTAATTATAATATATCCTTTGTCAAATCTAGTGAAACAAAGAATGATGTGATGAGTGTTGACACAGATGATGAAAACATGAAAGGCAATAAGAACAACCTTATGGATGATGTGATTTCATTTATTGATACTAAACCTCGTAAGATCCTAACTAAGATGTCACTTGACATTACTTTCTCACGACAAAACATTTTTAAAAACATACACCCAATGGTCCTCTTTGCATAGCTAGAAGAATCAATGGCAAGCCTACTAATGGGATATTAATTGATCCCATATATGTAGAGAATGTGATCAATGAAGAATTTATATTTGTTCATGAGCTTTATCAAGATACATATTACAGATTGAAAGCATGGATCCAAATGCATAATGGTTTTGCTTGACCTAAGATTTGTTTGATAAATCTCCCTTTAAATATTGGACCAAAAAAATTAAATGTCTCATTCACCATCATCTTGTCATCAGGCCAATTTCATGTGAAGATAGGCTATCCATGGCTTCGCTCCATCAATTTAATTTTCTCGATTGTGCATAAATTTTTAAAGTTTCCATTTGGCAATGAGATATTACTGTGCATCATAGTGGCTTTAACCTTGTGTTTTCATGTGGGAACTTTTCATTAGATTTATTTTGGGATAAGCCTATTGAATAGGTATTAGACCCTATGAATACTTCTTTTTCAAATCCTATACAAATTTTAAAGTAAAGCACATAGCAAAACTACCCCTTATTAATATGCCTTCACCCATGATTGAGACTCCTATTGAGCCCCCTATCCTTGATGTGACCATGATTGAACCAAAATCCCTTCCAAGTAACCAATACCAACCTATGACAAATCATCTCCCTATTTCATATAATAGACCACGAGATAATCAAACAAATCCCATTGTGCCTCCTAGAGTCAAACAAGTTTCTAAAGCTAAAGAGAAAGTGGTTGAAGAAGCTCCCAATATTCCTTTCGTTCCTCCATTAAGGGAAGAAAAGGAGCATATGCTTGAAAAACCTGCTCCTAGGTAAAAGTACGAAGTTGTGTCACACTTTTATAAAGGAAACAACCAACACTAATCTAACTTTTAAAATTGAATCACTAGAAAGTGGCATATAGGTTTTGAATTTTGAAATGATGTAAACTAAAAAAATGTTTATTTTTTAGTATATTTTATGTTTGTATTTTTTTGAAAAAATTAAAATATTATTTTAATATAGTTTTTTAAAAATTAACACTATAATTTAGTTATTGATAAAATGCTGAAAAATGATGTTACATGAGACGAGAAGCTTTATATAGTAAATTTTCTATTTTCTTTCAAATTTTTTGTGTGTATTTATAACTTGAAACTTTAGGTAATGGATATTTTTTTTTGTAATTTTAATAAACATATATTTTTACATAACTATTTAAATGTGTGTATTAAAACATGACTATTTCCACTCGACGTCAACTTTTATATTAAAAAATATCTAAAATAGAAAAAAAATTATACTATCTTAATCTAGATTCTTTTATCTAGGGCATTATATTTTTTTTATTTTTTTAATAAGTTTTTAGTATTTTCTTGATATGGTAATCAACCTAATATTTTTTTGCTGACAACCTACTTTTAGTAAAAAAATATAAATATTAATTGAACTATCAGAATAAATATATATTTAAAAAATACACTTATGGATCTACAAAAGGGTATTTTTACATTTAAAAAAAAAAAATTATTTACATGAGTAGGAGTTGTTGAAACATTAAATTTTCAAATAATTTCATTTTTTTAGTAAATTGGCCTCAAAGTGGTGCTACATGTGCATTTAGCCAACAATTTTAGTTGCAAAATTTATGGACATATTTAACTTATCTAGAATGAATCTTACTAGATCATATGTTTGACCAAGATTAATTTTTAGTTATAAATACTAAAGTTCACTTATGCTAATAAGTTGGTCGAAAGTGTGGCACAACTTTGTACTTTTTCCCCCTACACAATCATAACTTGAAAACCACATGAAAATAAACTAAAATGCTAGAGAGCATAGGTGTAGATGTCTTGTTATTTCTCATTCATTACAAGTAAAAGAAGAAAAGAACAACATAAAAAATAAAAATCCAAGCTTGTCTAAAAAAATGATGATGCCTCTCCAACCTCATCGCAAACATAAAAAAATGTCTATGGATATTGTCATTAGACCTCCTATTATGATTACCTTGGATGATGATAATGAAATTTCACAGATTGATGTACAAGTGCATAATGATTTGTATTCATTGTTTTCATATTCTTTGAGCTTAATTGATGATCCTCCTAATTAGAGTGTTAAATTTGGTCATTGTCCTAGTTTGGGACTTGATATTGTCATTTTAGCTATTTATTCACCTTTTGCATATACTGATCAAGATTGGGATGCAAACAACGTGCTATAGGTTGGATTGCATGTGCCTTACTAGTCTTTTCCTTTGATTTCATCTTCATGTTCTTTTTGTGATTGCATGTGCATAATGTGACCTCCTCATACTATTATGTTTGATGCATATCTATCTTCATGTGAATTCCTCTATATGTATCTACATTATTCTATATGTCGTAAACACTTATCTTTTATTTTTCTTATGTTTTCCTTTTGGGGATGACAAAGGTGTCGAGATATTTAGGTCTCTTCCATGTTGACCCAACATCTGTTTCTTTGTTTATCACTCTCTATATGTTATTCTTCCTATTCTACAAGTACTTGGGGAACGATGATGTTTTCGATCTCTATAACAACATTGTAGAAAATATATACTAACCTCGAATATATAGATCTCTTATGTGTTTGGGATTTCATTTTGGGGGCAACCCCTTCCCCTCTTCATGATGCAACTTCATTTAGAAACATGTGACTCTAAAGATATCATGTCTCTTTATTGATTAGCATTGATTATTGGCTAATTTAAAGAAAATTTATCACACCATTGGTGCTATAAAATTATTTAAAATGGGGGCATACATTAGCAATATCATTACTCATGTTTTATTGTGTTATTTTATTTCTTCTTACGATGCATCCTTTTCTCATTGGTGTCATTGGGTTTGATGTCCTTTGAGAGCATGATATTTATTTTATCTGAGACTTGTCCTCTCTTAGAGACATTAGGAACAATGTTCCCTAGAAGATAAATTACATGAACTAAGAAAGATCCCTTTGAATAAACCTTTATTTTCATTTTTCATAAGTGTTTAACATAATACAAATTGTTAACCTTGTGAATCTCTAAGTTCTAGTTTTCATTTTGTGCTACCCTATCAAAGTTATCATGGGGATAGCTTTGGTATGGTTAGTGCAGTGAGAACCTACAGATCTAGCATGACTTTCTCGCTAAGCCACTTTCTTGGCGAGTCATCTAGTGGACAACTTGAGGTTCCATTATCTCAAAATGAGTGTGTGTCATTTTCATAGGGGACATCGAGTTCTACTTGTGAACATTTTAGGAAAACAGTCGATACATGTTATACATCACGTTGGAAAATTAAGGCTTGATCCATTTTTATTTTTTTCCTTTTCCTTTTCCTTTTAGTATTTTATGTTGTATGATTAAGTGATCTTGTCATTATTGCATACATATGTTTTTGAATGTCTAATTTAGTGTGAGTTTTCTCTTGTTCTTATCCTCTCACTAAAGTGGGGACTAAATGTAATCTAGAAAAATGTATCCCTTTACATTTTCACACTTAATTTGTAATTAATATTAAAATGGACTTAATTGTGCCTTATTTTTTTTGTTGTAAAGTGTACCTCTTTACACTTTCACACCTATTTTGGGATCCTTTAACTAATTAAGGTTAATTTTCCTTAATTTTCCCCTTCAATTCAAATCCAAGCCTATTTAATTGCATTTTTTGAAGAGGAAACCTGACACCCACTAATGCCTAAACATAAAACTTCTCATTGAGCAATGTGTTTCCTAAGTGAGTGACCTAGGACCCATTTGGCGGTCAAATCGGTCCTCGCTTAACCTAGGACCTAAATTTACACTATATTTTTGGTGGTATTTTAACATATTTGAATCCATATTTAAATGTTATCTTGTGATATTTGAATTTAGGGAAAATAATATTACATATCTATAAATGTAAGGTCATTTCACTAAGTTTCACCTAGAATATTCAAGTGAGCATTATTGAATAATTTCAAGAGAAATTAAAGGCATTCAAGAGAATTTTTATTGAAGGATTATTGCAGAAATCAAGATCTAATTTTCACATCAAAATATTCTTGCATCATGAATGTTTTTGGAGCTACTATGATGATGTAGGGTTCATGATCCATCCAAGCATTTGAAGAATTATATCAAGTCAAGATCCAAGTTTTAAAATCCACATCCATTGAAGCAATTTCATGTCAGTTGTAGATTTACATTCCAAGGTTTATTCAAGGGTTTGGTCAGTTGTGACATTGACTTGTTCATTCATCATTCCTTTCATGCTATTTGTTTTTTTTCAAGGTTTGACATCCAAAATAGGGTTTATCCATGGAAAACCTCCATTCACCAATTTTATTTTTTTAAATCCCTCTTGATTTTTGTTTAGAAATTTAGGTGGAAGAAATATTGAAGGTATCTTGAAGAGAAAAAATTGAGAAATTGTCAAAGTTGCAAAAATTTTCATCTCACAGAAAATCACTTGCAGAATGTATTTCTAGCTTTCAAAACTTGAAACTTGAGAAAATATAAGGATTCAGATTTGTAGCAAAGGCTCCCAAAATTTGTAGACAAACCCTAACTCACTTGACCCATTCACCCATGGTTGAATGACTCCTAGATCAGCTTCAACAACTGACTTTTTGTGAGTGATAAAAAACATTTTTCCTCTCTCTGATATGCATTTCAGTTGTTGGTTTCATTATTATTTCATCTTAATATATTAGATCCAAGTTGTAGATTGCATTTTGGAGTTAGTTTACTATTCTTAGTTTTTCTTCCCAAAGTGTTGTTTAATTAGGACCCTCGTCCTTGCAATAAAAGAAATATGAATATTCCTCCATAGAGTTGACTCTCCTAAGGGTAGTTAGTCAATTCTTTGTTGGGATCTCATTTCCTAATGAATTGGATAAGAATAGGTCCTTAAGTGGTTCATACCCCTATTTTGATCCACTTCAACCCTTTTTTTCTTTATTTTAAATAGCTATAAATATTAAATTTAAAAGAAGCTACAATAAAAAAGTAAGAAAATACAATTATCCTTTATAGAGTAGGAAAAATTATCCCTTTTTCACACTTAACTTGGGAATTAATATTAAAATGAGCTTAATTATGTCTTAATTTAGTGTTGTAATATGTATTTTGCATATTCACATTGAGTTTAGGGCCTTTTAATTGAAGTGGAATTAATGGTGCCTTACTTTTACTATTGTAAGGTGTACCTTTACACTTTCACATTAATATAGGGCTTTATTAATTAATTCAGGTTAATTTTCCTTAATTATACCCTTTAATTCAAGTACAAGACTAATTAAATATATTTATGAATGGATAAAATCCAACATTCATAAGTTCCGTTACACAATACTTAACTTTAGAAGATGTGTCTCCTAGCTAAGTGACCTAGGACCCATTCACCATATGGCAAATGGGTCCTCACTTGGATCTAGGACCCTAATTTGAACTATGTTTAACATTGCACAATGTGTGTCCTAGGAAAGTGGCTTAAGGCCCATTCACCCTATGATGAATGGGTCCTCACTTAAACCTAGGACCCCCCTTTAAAATATTTTTTTGGTGGTATTTTATTGATTTCATATCTATAATTCAATGTTGGCTTGTGATATTTGAATTTCGGGAATTAATGATATGTATAAATAAGAGGTCATTTGAATATGTTTCACTAAGAAATTTTAATGAGAGAAACCTTATATAAAATTTTATGATCAAGATTATTGTCAAGAGTATTCAAGGCCATATTTCTTTGTCATTTATCGTAGCAATCAAGCTCCAAGAATTGTGTCAAAGTTATGTAGAGTCATGCATGTTTTTTGGCGTTAATATGTTGATGTAGGTTTCATGATTTAATAAAGAAATCAAAGTATCATTTCAAGAAAATATCTAAAGTGATCACATCCATTGAAACCATTTCATGCAAGTTGTAGACCTCTATTATTAGAGGTTCAAACAAGGGTTTGGTGAGTTGTGACATTGCATTTGTTCATTCATCATTCCTTCATACTATTTAATTTTATTGCAAGGTTTAATTAACAAACGGGGTTTGACCAAGGCTAAGCCCCATTAAACTAACAAATAACATATTTCTCTCCTTGATGTTTGATTGTAGATTTTAGATGAAAGATATATTGAAGAACAAAAATCCAAAAGTTTTCAAAGTTGTCACCATTGTTGCAATTTCACATAAACTAACCTACGTAATTTATTTTTGGCTTTCCATTGTGAGATTTAGGAATCTAGGAGTGTAGACACAACAAAAGATAACCCTGAAATAGATTTCAAAGAGCCTTAGCCATGACCCATTCACCATAGGGTGAATGAGTCCCAAGACAACTTCTAAAAATAGTGTTTTCTGAAAGGTACACAAGATTTTCCCTTCTCAAATCTACTAGAAGCTTTTTTTTATATTATTATGTTTCATTTGGAAGACCCACTTTTTACATGTCTTAAACGAGATCATTTGGTATATTTAATCCTTCTCACAAAACCCATGCTACGTCATTTATGTCAAGACACTTTTCTCTAGATTATACTTTGTGATAGTTTTTTAGATCAGTTTTAAGTGTCCTCCACTCATATGATTTGTGTGAAATAAATTGTGTCTATTAGCTCTATGCTTCATCTACTCAAATATGGTCATACACTCCATTTTTGAGTTGATTTACTATTTTTAGGGTGTCTCCCAAAAGTGATGTTTGGCCTAGACCCTCATCCTTACAAAAAAGGGGAAAATGTAAGATTCCCCAAAGAATTCACTCACCCAAGGGTTGAAAGTGCATTTTGACTTGAGGGATCTCATTTTTTGAATGAAATGGAAGAATAGGTGGGTTCATTACACTCATTTTGAAATTTCTATTTAGAGTAAGTTTGGTGAAATATTCCAAATTTAGTATAAAACCCTATGTGTATGAACCCCTAACCTATTTTTCTATGTTTCATCCTTTATAATTATAGAATTTCTAGGTAAATCAGTGATCATGATGGAAACATGTTAGAACCTTGTTTAAATATTTTTAGTTCACATATATGTACATTGCCATAGGAATAGAACTATAAGTGTACATAGTATAAATTATAAAATATTAAAAATCCATAGATTAATTTATATGAATCTTTATTGTTGTGGAGTTGGATTCACGACCAATTATGAGTTAAAATCCTATATTATTATGCTTTTATAACCATAAAAAAATCTTCAAATGGTAATTATATTTGATGATAACCATTTGTATATATATTTATTTTATAATTATTAATATTATTTTTTTATTAATTAGCCAATAGGTGATTTGTGTGAACTTTGGTTAGAATTTCCACTAGCCTTCCTGGCTTTTGAGCTTTCCAGCGTCAAGGAAAAGGTGGTAGATTGAATTTTTTTTAATTTTTTAAAGCTTTTGGTGTGGCGATAAAGAATGCCAGCAAAATGGCATCAACATTAATTGTTATAAGGTTTCTGGTGTTGGGAAAAAGGTGGTGGAATTTTTTTTAAAAGAATATGGTGCACCAATAAAGAAGGCCAGCGAAAGGGCATCAACATTAATTGTTGTAAAGTTTCAGTGTAGTGGTGATGGTTGTAAGTAACACTTTCCCATTAAAATCTTTGGGAAACAAAGCAATTTTTTGTGCAATTCTCGATAAGGCATTATTGGGTGTCGTTCTCTAGGTTTACCTTGTTCTTGAAGATAGTTGTGAGTGAGGAGGGCAAGCTTCTATGAAGGTGCAAGTGTGACGATCAGTTGTAGAGTTTCTATGAAGGTGGTTGGAGGTTATTTTGTGTTTTTTGCATGGGGTGATGGTTGCAAAAGCAATGCAAAAGTGTTGGTTGTGATAATTCTTTGTCCATTTTTTGCAGGTCCTGGGGAAAGAAGGGATTGAAGAGAAAGCAAGCCGAAAGAGGTGCATTTAAAGAAAGTGTGAAGAGGTGCAATAAGAGGTGCATACTGGAAAAAAAAATTATCAAGTATTTGAAAAGCAAATTATGTTATTTTCCAAAGGTCATTATTGATCGTAGTTTTGTAGTTTAGGTTATATTGTTTCATTTAAGGCTTCCCTGTAGTTGCCAAGGGTGGAAGGAAATGTTGATTATTTTTATCTGGATTAGTCTATATTGTTTCTTTTTCCATCAAGGTTTGTTGAAAAAAGACTATATAGTTTGTTGAAATGAAAATTGTTTGATTTATGCTTCGAATTTTGCGGGGATGGTTTTACATCGGTGTTTTTAGTTGGATATTTTTATCTAATGCGGGTTTTCCCACCTCGGTGACTGTTGATATCAATATTATTTGATTTATGGCTTTCATTTTGTGGTGATTGTTGCATCTCTCTAGCTTAGGCTATATTGTTTCATTTATAGCTTTAGTTTTGTGTGAATGGTTGAAAAAAAGTTAAGCTCGTGTGTTTTTTTTTTTGCCTTTTTTGTCTAGGTGGCTATTCAAAACAATATTGATTCATTTATTGTTTACATTTTATCATGAAGTTTTTTAATTGGTTTGTTGTTGTGAGCTTTTTGTGTTTTGTGGCTTTTGCGATGACACTTTTACATTTTCTGTAGTTTAGTTTATATTCTTTTGTTTATGGTTTATGTGTTGTCGCGAAGGGTGGAAGGTACTATTGATTATTTTTTTCTGGCTTATTCTATATTGTTTCTTTTTCCACCAGGGTCTGTTGAAAACAAATTGTATAGTTTGTTGAAATGAAAATTGTTTGATTTATGGTTTGGCTTTTGCAGGGATGATTTTTTTGGCATATGGATGGGGAGATTGTTGGCATATGGCTTGTAATTGTTGTCATTGATGGAAAACCAAGTCATGCAACTTAAGTCTTGCATCTGAATGTGTAGTATAATTTTGGTTCCTACCAGTAGAACATAGTAAATAAAAGGGCATCCGTCTACAGGCATAAAAGTTGATCTAAACACCTTACCAGATAGATATTTTACATGTGGATCTCTAAGGAAGGTTTTTTTATGCTTGCAGTATCTTGGTTTTGATGTGCACTCACTAGTACGTGATTTGTTGATTATCTATGCTAGAAGGCTGACCTAGAAGGATAGTAATTGTGGATGTATAAGATATAATTAATCATAAGTCCTTATGCTCAATCAAGTGTTGTTTGTGTCCTCTCTTTGTCTTAACCGAATTTGGAGGATGCACATAAATATTTAGTGGTGGATTTGGTTGACAAGATAAAAGTAACTTAATAATTTATAAATTTGACTGATGGATGAATAAATCTATGATTATGGATATATATAAGAAATTGGTTTTATCATTTAGAGAGTGAATGAAAGTTTGTGTGTGTGTAGAAGTATGAATTGTGATATTTAGTAATGCAGTAGTGCAAATTGGATCATAAGTGATGTGAAGATCAGAAAAGAGTAGAATCAGAAAGCAGATCCAAAACCTAATCTATGAGCTTCACTAAAACTATCACTTGGCATAAATAGATGCTACTATCTCAGTTCACCTTTTATATGGTCTTAATCTGATTTTTGTAAGGTAGTGATCCTTTCTCTTGAGCAGTGAGCTCTAGGAAGCGTGCCTGAATGCAAGTGTATTCCCTTTGTAAACAATTATATTTTGAGTACTCAAATTATGGATTAAACTCCACTGTGGTTTTTCCCCTAATAGAGTTTCCATGCAAAAAATTATGTTATGGTGTCATGAATGATTAATTTGAATGAATACATCTTTTCTTTAATGTAATGTTGATATGGTTTCAAGTTTTAAATTGATGAAGTTGAAAATCTACTGAACACTGATTCACCCTCCCCCCCTCTCAGTGTTCCCTTAAGTCCAACACTTGGTATCAGAGCTAGTTCCTCTGAAGAATTTTTGTAGCTTGAGGTGGATCTTGGAATGTGATGGACTCTAGTAGTCTTCAAAAATAGCTTCTAGTGTCACTTGATGACCATGATCAGTCTAAAGCAGAAGTTCAAGAATTGAAAGTGAATCTTAGAGATGCTAAGAAATTCATCCAGTCATTGAAGGATCTTATAGTTAAATCCAGGGTGAAGAGGAAATATCTCTATGATAAGATACAGTAGAAGGAGAACGAAAATATGGATGATGCTCACTTGATTTAGACCTTGAAGAAAATAAATAAAGAATGTGAAAAGCTTGCTAGAGATAATACAAACCTAAAACATGAGATGGAATCTATGATGGTGAAAATGAATAAAGAAATTGAAGAAAGGAAGAGAAACGAGGAAAATCTTGCTCAGATCTTGAAAGAGAAATTTGATGAATTCAACAAAATAAAAAGTGAACTCACTCAGCTGGAAAGTGAACTTCAAAGAACTAGAAACAATGAAGAAGAACTTGGTAAGAAGATTGTTATTCTTAGAAATGATCTTGGCATTGCAAATGAATAGAGAGAAAATTTTAAGATCAATTTAGTAAAACTTGATGAGCTAACTCAAGAATAGAAGACTGGAAATGATAAGAGAGGTCTCGGATATGAAAAGGGAGAAAAATCCAGATCAAGACAAAATAATTTCAGGCAGAACAAAAATGAAAGATATCTTGTAAGACAACCTAATCCACAAAATTTTAATGGTTTTTATTTTTCCTGTAATAAGTTCGGTCATCTAATTTCTCAGTGTAGAAGTAATATGAATTCAAGAGTCTCATCATTTTTCGATCAGTGTTTCAATTGTAAAAAAAAAATTCATAAATCAATTGAGTGCAAAAATGCATCAAGTTACTCTATTGCTAGAAGAAATGTTGAATGTTATACATGTGGGAGACTTGGGAATATTGCTAATCAATGCAGATCTAGAAGAATTCATTGGAATGGTCGATCAAGAAAAGAAAGAATTGTGTGTTACAACTACAACAAGTATGGTCATATTGCAAAATTCTATAGAAACAAAAATGTAGATAGAATAGGTCTGGTACACAGAGGCAAAAATATAGAGAAAAATGATAAAGGGAAAGAAAAGGTAACTACAGATGAAATCAAAGATAATATGAAGAAGACATGGGTAAGGAAAAATGATTCTAATGTTGGAAATGGTTCCGTACCAAAACCTACTTCGGGTAACTTTTCTAGTAATTGATTTCAAGCCACTGGCCTGGGGGAGTCTTTCAAGAAAACCCTTCCTCCCCTATTTGTGGATGGTATTGGAACACATAAAATAGTCTAGAAGGTATATTTGAGGTGTACAAAAGTTTTGAAGTACTTTTGGAAAAGGAGCTCAGATAATTCATAGGTCCCCAAAGGATTTTTCTGTCATCGTTTGGGAAAACAAAGCCTTTAGAAAACTTAGGGAAAATGCGTTTATTGAACATGTGCAATATATAAAATTCAAGTTAGAACTGTCATTTGTCACTTTGCATCAAAGAAGAGAACAAGGAGAGCACTCGATAGGAATTTTATGAAGCAGTACAATTGATTCATTCACAAATCTTGAAATCTATCAGGTATATCAAATCACTCTCAAATTCTTCATATAATTTATTATGTGATTGTGAACCCTAAATGTGAAAAATAGAAATGGAACAATTCAAAGGCTCAATCACTATAGATGAATATAATAGTGCAAATATTAGGTCTATGAGGAATTTGTTACTCCCTAATGAATTAAAGCAATTGAGTGAAGCTAAGCATGGAAATTTGGAAACGTGGAGAAAGTTTTTGTACTTTGAGAATGTGGAATTCATGAAATTCATATTAAGTAGATTACATGATGATTCTTTAACTTTGGACAAACCTTACATCATTTCAAAAGAGGCAATTGAGAACTTAACTGGATTTTGCAAAGTCAGAGATATTCCCAAGAAGAAATCTATTTGAAACAAAGAGGTCGAAACCCAAACTGGAATAATCAGAGATCAGAAAGCTCTGATGATTTCTACAATCAAGAATCCTATTACAAAGTATATTGCACATGGAATAACTTATAAAATCGTCTACACAAATTGAGAAGGAGCTACATTGGTTGTCACAGTATACATTGCTCACAAAATGATAATTAAAGGTCAGAAGTTTGACCTATGCGAGTTGTTAAAGGATCAACTCATGGAGAATGTTCAACTGACAAAGGAATTAGGCTATCCATTTAGGTTGGGCACTTTAATTGTATGTATGGTAATTTATTTCTTGAATTTCTTGCCAAAAACTGACAATATCTAGTATGAAAAACAAACAAATTGGTATGCAATCAGATATACTCTTATTCTAAGAGCTTGGCTAATTGGGATTTTGAATTTAAAAATTTCTTTAAGAATGTGCTTGAAAATTTTGGATCAGTCAATATTTTCCCTCCAATAAGATCAATGGAAGTTGGTTCCTCTTCTAGCAGGATTGATAAAGGATATAAAAGAGAAAAGTAAATTACTAAATACAACCCTCCAGAAAGAAAAGTTCTCAAGATTGAGGGAAGAGGAAAAGAAAAATAAATTGTGGAAATTTTGGATGAAGAAACTGAGAATCCGCTGAAAAATGAATTTGAAAAAGGTAGTGAGGAAGAAGAAGATCTGACAAGAGAAAATCTACAAAAACTTATTCAAGGTGTAGGTGGCATGCAAAAAATTGTGAAGTTATGGTTAGTTAGACCATCATATGATCAGGAATTGATTTTGGAAGTTCTAAATGCTCATGTTGAGCATTGTAAGATAAGATTGGAAATTCTAAAAGACATTCTACCTAAAGAGATGATTGAGTGCACCAAAGAATCAATGGGCTCAAAGGAAAAAGGCAAAGAAGAAGGTGAATTTTTCTCTCACCTGAAGGAATAATTTAGACTATCCCTTTCCAAGTTGAAGAATAAAATGAATGAGTTGAGGCAATGCATAAGTTCAACCACTAGCATCTACAATTATTGCATTTGTTTTCCCCATGCAATCATCAATTACAAAGAGAAGTTGGACCAGATTGAAGCAAAACTGAATGCCATTGGCAAAAGCTTTGACATATCTCAGGATACAAATGGCATCATCAAGAAAATAATCTAGGATCTATAGTCAGAACACACAAAAAATCAACTCTCCAAGAATGTTTTTGTAGATAATTTTTGGAAGGTAAAGGATATAATTGAATGTAGGATGGAGTAGATGGTGGAAACATTGAAGAATGGTGAGAAATTGGAAGAAACAATTACAATTCTTGAATATGTCATTGATATTATTAACAAGACTTTCGAGAACAATAGCTTGATCATTATTATTGGAATTACAATAGATGGTTGGAAAAATTTCCTTCCAGAAGAGAAGAAAAACCATAAGATAATCTTCTAAAGATATCAGTTAATTGTCTTCAAGTTTTTGAAATTTTGATCAAAGGAGGAGAACTGTAATCATATTTATGTTAAAAAATTTAAGCATTGAGGATTTTGAACACATGTTTTATCATTTGGCATCAGCATATAAGTGATCTGTCACTATTTTTTCATTTTTCATTTTTTGTATTTTTGGCATATAGCATCCATGATTTGTAATTGATGTCAAAGGGGGAGATAATGCATTGAAAAATGTCCCATAGAGGGAGAAAAGAAAGCAGTATAGGAGAAGAAATACCTTATAAATATCAGGGAGAGAAAGTGCAATAAAAAGTTTGACAATGTACCTATAATGATTTTGACACTTAGTCATTTTTCAGTAAGTGTTGCCATCAATGCCAAAGGGGGATATTGTTGGCATACGGCTAGGGAGATTGTTGGCATATAGCTTGTAATTTTTTTCATTGATGGAAACCCAAGTCATGCAACCTAATTCTTGCATCCAAATGTGCAATATAATTTTGGTTCCTAGTGGTAGAACATAGTAAAGAACAGGGCATTGGCTACATGCATAAAAGTTGATCTAAACACCTTATTGGATTGATATTTTAGGTTGTAGATCTCTAAGGAAAGTTTTTGATTCTTGTAGTATATTTTGTTTTATGCACACTCATTGGTACGTGATCTAGAAGATCTGGTGCACTGATTTGTTGATTATCTATGCTAGAAAGTTGACCCGACAAGGATAGTAATTGTGGATGTATAAGATATAATTAGTTATATGCTCGATCAAGTGTTATTTGGGTCCTCTCTTTGTCTTAACCAAATTTGGAGAATGCACATAAAGATTTAGTGGTTGATTTGGCCGACAAGATAAAAGTAACTTAATACATTATAAAGTCGACTGGTGGATGAATAAATCTTTGATTACGGATATATATAAGAGATTGGTTTTATCATTTAGAGGGTGAATGAAAGTGTGTGTGTAGAAGTGTGAATTGCATGATTCAATAGTGCAGTAGTGCGAATCGGATCATAAGTGACACGAAGAGCAGAAAAGAGCATAATAGAGTAGAGGAAAGTGTAGAATCAGAAAACAAATCCAGAACAAAATCTATGAGCTTCACTGGAACTGTAACTTGGCATAAATAGATGCTACCATCTCAGTTCACCTTTCAGATGGTCTTAATCTAAATTTTGTAAGGCATTGAGTCTTTCTCTTGAGAAGTGAGCTCTAGGTAGTGTGCCTAAATACAAGTGCATTCTCTTTTTAAACAATTATATTTTGAGTACTCAAATTATGGATTAACCTCCATTGTGGTTTTTCCCCTAATAGGGTTTCCATGCAAAAATATGTGTGTTATGGTGTCATGAATGATTACTTTGAATACATACATCTTTTCTTTAATTCAATGTTGAAATGGTTTCAAGTTTTAAATTGATGAAGTTGAAAACATGTTGAACATGGATTCACTCCCCCCTCTGAGTGTTCCCTTGAGTCCAACAGGTTTTGCATGGGTGCTTTTAGTGGGATTTTTTTCGTAATGCAGATTTTCCCATCTGGGTGACTGTTGATACCAATATTGTTTGATTTATGCCTTTCATTTTGTGGCGATTTTTGCAATTCTCTAGCTTAGGCTATATTGTTTCATTTATGGCTTTAGTTTTGTGTGAATGGTTGCAAAATAGTTAAGCTCGTGTGTGGTTTTTTTGGATTTTTCATCTGGCTGGCTATTCAAACCAATATTGATTCATTTATTGTTCACATTTTATGGTGAAGTTTTTGAATCAATCTATTGTTGTGAGATTTTTTTGTTTTGTGGCTTTTGCAGTGATGCTTTTGCATGGGTTTGTTATTGTGAATTTTAGTCTTTTGCAAGTTTAGTATATATGCAGAAATGGTATTTGTTATTTTGAATGTTTTGATGTATGTGTGGGAGTGCATATGTGTATATGGTCATCTCCGATAAGGTCTTGTTGAATAAATAATTTTCTATGTTGGTCAAACCCTTTGTCCATGTCACTTAATTTCTCCAACCCTACAAAAAACTGCATAATGTTAACAAATTTATTATATTACAAAAATAGTCAAAAAATGGGGGTCGTAAAGAGAAACACACAAAAATATCATAGTAACAGACACATACAAAGCCATAGACACAAAACACAGATGATAAATGAGTGTTTTCTAAACAATATCCCATCAAAATTTGAAAGAATCAATGCTATCTTATTGGAAATGAAACAATATAGCCTGCCAGAAACCGTGAACCACAGATAAAACAATATCGCAAAGGTTTTTGTTTATATCTACCTCTTCCCATGGTTGTAAGTAACAACTACCTTTTAAATCTTTATAAAATATAGTAAATGTCTGCTCATTTTTCAAAATCCATTGGTTTATGGCTATATTGTTTTCTTTTTTATAAGGTTGTGTTGAAGAAAAGAATTCCCTAGGATGTTGTTCAAACCATTGTTGTTTCATTTAAGGTGTGAGTGTTTATGTCTATATATTCATTAGGTACATGTAGCTTTCAAGTGATGTGTTTATGTAAATATGAATTTTTCCAATTTTAGATATCAATATAGCTATTTGCTTCTTATTCGTTTTGTGGTTGTCTTTGGAACAAAATAAAATTGTTGTTGTCATGCATTTTTTGTCAATTTTTCTTGTTTACCTTGGGTAAATATTAATATATCTATTTTCTTGTTATCTATTTTGTGGTTGTGTTTGCTAACAAAATATAATTGTGTAATTTTAGCTAATAAGCTATGTGTGTAACCTTTGGTCAAAATTTTTGATAGCTTGCTTGGTTTTTGATCTTCTCGACAAGTATGAAAAGGTGGAAGATTGTTTTTAAGAAGAATTTGGCATGTCAATAGAGATGTACAATGAAATGGCATCTACATTCATTGTTGTAACAATCCACTATAGCGGCTTAGGGTGCAGTTTTCCATTTATTGAATCAGTGTAGTTGCTAAGGCTAGAAGGCAATATATTTGTTTTGTTTGTTCCATTGTTACTATGAATTACTGTATTTTGTGAATTGTATTTTTGTGTGGGTTTTCTCATCTGAATCATTGTTCAGAACAATATACTTCCATTTGTGATTTTCATTGTATGATGAAGGTTTTCAATGGGTTTGTCATTGTCATATTTTGATTTTTGTATGCTTTCCATGTAGTGGTAATGGTTATAAGTAATACCTACTTTGAAAAAATAGCGAATGTCTATGTAATTTTTAATAAGCCATTGTTCTGTGTGGTTCTGGTGAAAAGGCTATATTGTTGTAATTTTAGCCAGTAGGCTATTTATGTGACCTTTGGTTGGGATTTTTAATAGCCTTCCTAGTTTTTTATTTTTTTGGTGTCCCTAAGAAGGTGTCAACTTGTTTATAGAAATCATTTGGCATGTTGATAGAGATGTCTAGTGAAATGGAACCTACATCAACTTTTGTAAGATTTTTGTGTGGTGGTGATGGTTGTAAGTAACACCTACCCTTTTAAATCCTTGGAAAACAAAGCGAATGACCTGTGGAATACCCGATAAGGAATTGTTGGATGTCATTCTCTAGGTTTACCTGATTGTTCAAGGTAGTTGTGACTGAGGAGGGAAAGTTGATGCAAAAGCATAGCCACAAAACCCATGTGAAATGATAGCGCAAAATGCCAACAATTTTATTTTGTTGCAAACGTAGCTAGCAAGTGGAAGCCACAGAAAGAAAGCCACAAATATTCACAATAACAAACCTAGGCAAAAAAATTACTTTTCCCTCACCAAAATCCTATCCAAAATTGAAACAATTAGCCTTTTCAACAGAGCCCTACTGGAAATTGAAACAGAATAGCCTTTTGAACAAAACCTTATCAAAAGTGAAACAATATAGCCTAGGCTAGAGAACAATAATCACCAATGGCTAATGGAATCAGAGATAAACTATCTAACATTAAATATTTTATTAAGTCTTCTGGTGGTTGTCAAAAAAGGTGGCAAATATTTTTGAACTTTGGTCGGAATTCCCGACGGTTAGGCTGGCTATCTGTCATCCAACCCAGATTCTAAGCCTTAGCGGTATTCTTGGGGAAAGCTTTCCAGAGAACTTGGATACATGTGCAATAAAATCCATTGAAAATATAAGATGCCAGCATACCTTGTGGGTCCAACGAGATGTGTCGTGTACAAAAGAAAAGAATCCAAATACCACAGCCACGAAACCCATGTAAAATAATAGCCACACAGCACCAACCATGATAAAAGAAATACTGGTTTTAATAGCCAGTATAGTATTTTTTGAATAGTTCCTTATCAAAATTTCAAATAATTATGCCTTTCTAACAACATCCTATTGAAAATTAGATAGTGCACAACTGCTATTTGCTATTCTCAGTGTCTATATGCCATTGCTGAGTATTGTTCTCTAGCTTTGAGTATATCATTTTCTATGTGAACCAAATTCTAGTAGTATATGTTAAAGAATATTTTCTATTACCGATGAATTATAGTTGAATGTTGGTCTCTATCTCTAGAAATACTATTTTCTTCCCAGTCGGGCTGTCTTGGAAGAAAGAATTCTCCTAGGTTGTTGTTCAGGCCATTATTGTTTTATTAACGGTCTGACTATGTATGTTTTCATATGCATTTCCGCCTTGTATCTTTGAGGATATGTGTTTATTTGTATATAGATATGTTGAATTTTTTATATCAGTATGGTTGTTTGGTTCTTGTGTGGTTGGATTGCCACATAGTGTTATATCTGCACAATTGGTGTTTGTTATTTGAATTTTTATTATTGCAAGGTGTTTGTGTAGTTGTGATGGTTGTAACTAACACATACCCTTTGCAATCATTCAAAAAATAAGCAAATATCTACATAATTTTTGATTTTGTGGGACCTTTGCTCCAAATTTTTGTCAGCCTTCCCGATTTGTATCTTTCGAACGTTGGGGAAAAGGTGGAGGATTTTTTTTTTTTAAGTGTATGGCATTTTGGTTGAGAAGTTCAACAAAATGGCATCAACATTAATTTTTTTAAGGTTTCTATGTATGTGTGGGTGTATATCTATGTATATGGTCATTTTTAATAAGGTGATGTTTAATACAAAATTTTGTATGTTGGTGTTGAAACAAATATTGTTTCATTTAAAGAGTCTATCTTTTTATGTTATACATTATAAGTTGGTGTCAGTTTTTGGTAGGCTATATTGTTTGGTTTTGATAAGGTGATGTTGATTGTTTGTAATTTGTATAAGTTGTTGTTGAAAAAATACTATATAGTTTGTAAAAACAAATATTTTTTTATTTATGGTCCACATTTTGTGTCCCGTGTATATATGGATGTCTGCTAAATGTGATTTTGAGTATATATGGATGTTATGCACATTTAATTTCACATACATACATATCTAGACATATGAAAAGAGAAATGAAATCCTACAACAGATGCCAAAAAGTTGCAGAACATATTAAAATTGATAGTGCCAAACCTAATCAAAACCATTGCCACAAAAAGTGAAGCATAAATTAAACAATATTGGTTTTAACAAATAGTATAGTCTTTTGTAGATTACAATATAAAATCCGTATATATGTGCATCTATCTATAGATATATATATGTATATTGGTGTAGCTTTTATTTTGCATCTACACACATATATATATATATATATATATATATATATATATATATATATATATATATATACTATGTGTTGGATGCATATATGTGAAATTATTGCTTTGAAATATAGAAACACAAAAAGTATGTGTTGCTTTTGTTGTGCTTCATTTATGTTTTCTTATGTGAAGATATGTATGTGTTTCAAGTTAGCTGTAGAGAACATTCATATATAATACAAGTAATGTTTAGTGTTTGGGGAAACTAAAGTTAAATAAACCTTGTGAGTTATAATTTTCTTCCAGCCTCAAAAAAGGAATTAGAATGGTTGGCTTTATAGTGAGTGCAATAAGGAAAATTTATTTTACCATTGGTCACAATGGTGTGTGATGTATGTGCTATTTTGTGGCAAACATGCGTATTTTATCCACCATAGAATTCAATCGTGATATCAATGTTTATTTTTGTTCTTATTATATAGGTTGCCATAGATACCTATTTTGGTTGCATCTAATTTTACAGATATACATATTTGCACATGAGGAAAATTATATGACATAGAACAAAAGAAGACAAGACAACATGAATTGTATAACACTAACTATTTTATTGTGTCGACAACATGAACCTTATAACATCAACTATTTTATTGTGTTGCAGCCATCATCCCACATCCAATCCATAAATAAAACAACATTGATTCCAACAGTGGCCCAGATGGAAATACCCACAAAAACATCAAAGCAACAAACCTTTTAAAAAATCTCCTTGTTTTTGCTCGCATCTCTGGTGGCCTGATAGGCTGTTTGTGTGAACTTTGGTCCAAATTTTTGTCAACCTGCCCAGTTGTTTAGCTCCCTGTCATCGGGGAGAAGCTAATGGATTGATTTTTCTTTGATTTTTTAAAATAATTTGGCACGGAAATAGAGAGGGCTAGGGAGATCACATTAGTATTAATTGTTATAAGGTTTCTGTGTAGTGGAAAAATGAAACAATAATGCTTTTAATAAAAAATATACTCTTTTCTCAATAGCTCCTTATCGAGAATTGAAACAATAAACCCTAAGCGAGAGAAAAATAATCAAGAATACCTAATGGAACCAAAGAAAAACTATATAACATTAACTATTTTCTTACGTTGCAACCATAACCATTCAACGAAAGCCATAGAGAGAAATTGACAAAGAAATAATAGTAACAAACCCATGCAAAAATATGCTCTTTTCTTAAGAGAACCTTGTCAAAAATTAAAATAATATTGTCTTTTCAACATCACCTTTTCAAAAATGGAACAATATAGCCTAAGAAGGGAACAATAATCAATAATAAACAATAATAAACAATGCCCAGTTGTAGGCTTCCAATATCTTCCTTGGGGTTTAAAATGGCAGGTGTTATTACAACCATCACCCCTAGACAAAAAAACCATATAATAATTAATGGAAATGAAATGATAGCCAGCTACTATACAACCCTTGCCACTACATGGAAGTTATATAAAAATCAATGTTGATGCGACATTCGCAAGCTCCTGTGAAGGTGCAATCTTGATTAGTCGTTGTTAAGCTTTTGCGAAGGTGGTTGGAGGTTTTTTTTGGTTGTTCTTAGCATGGGGTGATGTTTGCAAAAGTAAACATGTAAGCCATAAATTAAACAATATTTATATTAGCAAACAATACAGGATTTTGTGAGCAACCTATTCAATGTTGAAATAATGTAGCCTTGTCAACAACATCTTGTTGAAAATGAAATGATGCACCCTTAACTACAATGCAACAATCAAGAATGCTTTATGGAAATCACCATAAATTGTATAGTGATCACAATTTTACTGCGTTGCAATCATAGCCACAAAATGGAAGGCATAGATCAGAAATTATTTCCCCCACTAGCACCTTATTGATAATGTGGCAGCATACCCAGGTCTAGAGAACCATGAACAAAAATGACTTGTCGAAAATAAGAAAAAAGTGTATAAGATTAAGTATTTTATTGTGTGGTGGCCAATGCTCGCAAAACAACAGATACATACATATTTGTACGTGGGTAATAGTAGACTATATTTTAAATGTTATATGGAAGAGTGATGTCACAATTGATCACAGTGATGGACCATGCTTTGTTTTGTTATGTTTTCCTGTATTTCTCCTATTTACAGATACACTTGTGTACCATAGTAGATGCAAACAATATTGATATCTACTGAGACACCGTTGGAATGATAATCTGTATTTTAACTGTTCTATGAAATATTGATTCCTGCATTGACTGCAATGGTTGACAACATGTTTCCCCTGTGTGGACATATGTATGTATTTCATGGTGGATGCAAACAACATTAATACATACTAATTCCTATGTTTTATTTGCTGGCATGTTCTTTCAATGACAAGGTGTATTTTAACTGTTATATCAAACATTGATGGCATCGTTGATCGCAGTCATTGAAAATGTATGTTCTACATTGGTTATTTTTCAAGAACTAAGACTATTTTCAAAATGATTTACAAAGATTTTTCTAATTGTGACTTTTTTACACTGTTTATTTTCGGTCGTATTGTTACTATCTCCACAGAAAATTTGAAAGACAAAAAAACTGAGATAAAAGAATGGGAATGGGGCTTGTCGGTGTTTGTTGATTTAATTGAATCTATAGCCCTTGTGTTGTTGTTGCAATAGATCTCGTGGTCATTCATCGACATTGCAGATCTGACCTTTTTAAAGAACATACCCAACAATGTTGGTGGATTCTATCTCTCCCCAGTCTATTGGGAAACCCTCGGACGCCAATCATGTAAGTCCTCTACCTGATTAATTTTTGTTGTTGACAATTGTATTGGTTATTTGTCATGTGCATTCAACGAGCTATGGAAATTCTTTTCTTGCATTGGTGGCACTTGCACTATATAGCCCGACTTATTTATATTTGAGGTGTTTATGTTCCCTTCACCTTTTTGTTTCCTAACCATTTGGGAATAGACTATGTCTACCTATTTATGTGTCTTCCATTTTACTGGAGTTGCATATAACTTTATCTTTTATTATTATATTTCCTATGTGATGTTAAATGATAATTGTTGTCTACATTCAACACAATACTCGTGTTATTTAGGTTGTATGTGCTTGCTCCGATAGATACCTAGATTTATAGTTGTTGTTAGACATAATTACATTTAAAGCTATACATATATAGTTGTTGTTAGACATAATTACAATAATTAAAACTATTTTCCAATAGAGACACAACAACCAATAAAATAGTGCACATATATGGCCACAATTATTTGTAACATACTAAAGTTATGAAAGCAACTAAACAGTATATGATATTTACAAAAAGGCATTGTTGATTGTTTTTATGTAGCTTCAAGTTATAGCCAAAGATAGAAAACAACAAAAGTCAATAATGCCTTGTAGAAAACAATGTAAACGGTATAGTGTTGCATCTATCACCACAAGACAAAAGCCTTAAATGAAACAATAATGGTTTCAATAAGGACATAGAAATCATTTTTTGAAATTTTTAGCTTGAGTTGGACAACATACATAGTTATGCACACCTATACTTGACAATGCATGTATGAATATATATATGTGTGTGTGTGTGTGTGTGTGTGTGCGTAGCTTTGAATTTAATTATGTCTAAGAACAACTATAAATCTAGGTATCTATCAGTGAAAGCATATACAACCTAAATAACATGAGTATTGTGTTGAATGTAGACAACAATTATCATTGAACATCACATAGGAAATATGATAATAAAAAATAAAGTTATATGAAACTCCAATAAAATGGAAGACACATAAATAGGTAGACATAGGATATTCCCAAATCGTTAGGAAACAAAAAGGTGAAGGGCACATAAACACCTCAAATATAAATGTCGGACTATATAGTGCAAGTGCCACCAATGCAGTAAAATCATTTCCATAGCTCGTTGGATGCACATGACAAAGAGCCAATACAATTGTCAATAGAAAAAAGTAATCAAGTAGAGGACTTAAGCAATTAGCGTCTGAGGGTTGCCCAACATCCTGGGAGAGCTATAATCCACCAACATTGTTGGGTTTTTTCTTTAAAAAGGTCAGAGCTGCAACGTTGAAAACTAACCACGAGATCTATTGCAACAAGAACATAAGGGCTATAGATTCAATTAAATCAACAAAGGTTAACAAGCTCCATTCCCATTATTTTAAATTTCAATTTTGTTGTCTTTCAAATTTTTTGTGGAGATAGTAACAATACGACCGAAAAATAAACAATGTAAAAAAGGCACAATTAGAAGAATATTTGTAAATAATTTTGAAAATAGTATTTTTTCTTGCAAAAGAACCAATATAGAACATACATTGTCCATGACTGTGATCAATGGTGCCGTCAATGTTTGATATAACAATTAAAATACACCTTATCATTCAAAGAACATGCCAACAAAGAAAACATAGGAATTAGTATGTATCAATGTTGTTTGCATCCACCATGACATACATACATATGTCCACATAGGGGAAACATGTTTTCAACCACTGCAGTCAATGCGGGAATCAATGTTTCATAGAATAGTTAAAATATAGATTGTCATTCTAATGGTCTCTCAGTATATATATCAATATTGTTTGCATCTACTATGGTACACAGGTGTATCTATAAATAGGAGAAATAAAGTAAAACATAACAAAACAAAGCATGGTCCATCACTACGATCAATTATGACATCACTCTTCCATATAATATTTAAAATACAGTCTACTATTCCCCCATGTACATATATGTATGTATCATTTGTTTTGCGGGCGTGGCCGCCACACAATAAAATAGTTAATATTATACACTTTTTTCTTGTTTTTGAGAAGTCATTGTTTTTCATGGTTCTCTAGACCTGGGTATGCTGGCACATTATCAATAAGGTGCTAGTGGGGGAAACAATTTCTAATCTATGCCTTCCAATTTGTGGCTATGATTGCAACACAGTAAAATTGTGAACACTGTACAATTTATGGTGATTTCCATAAAGAATTCTTGATTGTTGTATTGTAGTTTAGGGTGCATCATTTCATTTTCAACAAGATGTTGTTAACAAGGCTACATTGTTTCAACATTCAACAAGTTGTTGTACACAAAATCCTGTATTGTTTGCTAATACAAATATTGTTTAATTTATGGCTTACATGTTTTTCTTTTGAAAACATCACCCCATGCAAATAACAACCAAAAAAAACCTCCAACCACCTTCACAAAAGCTTAACAACAGCTAATCAAGCTTGCACCTTCACAGGAGCTTGCCAATGTCACATCAACATTGATTTTTATATAACTTCCATGTAGTGGCAAGGGTTACATAGTAGCTGGATATTGTGTCATTAGCATAAATTTTTATATGGTTTTTTTTCTAGGGGTGATGGTTGTAATAACACCATTCATTTTAAACCCCAAGGAAGATACTGGAAGCCTACAGTTGGGAATTGTTTAATATTGGGAATTATTGATTATTGTTCTTTTCTTAGGCTATATCGTTCCATTTTTTAAAAGGTGATGTTGAAAAGACAATATTATTTCAATTTTTGACAAGGTTCTCTTGAGAAAAGAGCATATTTTTGCATGGGTTTGTTACTGTTATTTTTTTTCTAGTTTCTCTCTATGGATTTCGTTCAGTGGTTATGGTTGCAACGTAATAAAATAGTTAATGTTATATAGTTTATCTTTGGTTCCATTAGGTATTCTTGATTATTGTTCTCTGGCTTAGGGTTTATTGTTTCAATTCTCGATAAGGAGCTATTGAGAAAAGGGTATATTATTTTTTAAAAGAATTATTGTTTCATTTTTCCTCTACATAGAAACCTTATAAAAATTAATACTAATGCCATTTCCCTATCCCTCTCTATTGTTGTGCCAAAATATTTTAAAAAATCAAAGAAAAATCAATCCGCCAGCTTTTCCTCGATGACGGGGAGCTCAAAAACTGGGGAGGCTAACAAAAATTTGAACCAAAGTTCACACAAATAGCCTATCGGACCACCAGAGATGTGAGAAAAATCAAGGAGCTTTTTTTAAAGGTTTTTTACTCTGTTTTTTTTGTTTTTTGTGGGTTTTTCCATCTAGGCCACTGTTGGAATCAATGTTTTTTTATTTATGGATTGGATGTGGGATGATGGTTGCAACACAATAAAATAGTTGATGTTATAAAGTTCATGTTGTCAACACAATAAAATAGTTAGTATTATAGTTCATGTTGTCTTGTCTTCTTTTGTTCTATGTCATATAATTTTCCCCATGTGCAAATATGTATATTTGGAAAATTAGATGCAACCAACATAGGTATCTATGATAGCTTATATAATAAGTATAATAATAAACATTGATGTCACGATTGAATACGTTGGTGGATAACATATGCATGTCTACCAAAAAATAGCACATACATCACACACCATTTTGACCAGTGGTAAAATAATTTTTCCTTATTGCACTCACTATAAAGCCGACCATTCTAATTCCTTTTTTGAGGCTGAAAGAAAATTATAACTCACAAGGTACATTTAACTTTAGTTTCCCCAAACAATAAACATCGCTTGCAGTATATATGAATGTTCTCTATATCTAGCTTCACATACATACATATCTGCACACAGGAAAAGAGAAATGAAATACAACAAAAGAAACACATACTTGTTGTGTTTCTATATTTCAAAGCAACAGTTTCAGACATATGCATCTAACGCATGCAATACATATATATGCAACTGCAAAATAAAAGCTATAACGATATACGCATATATATATATATGAAGATAGATGCACATATATAAAGATCGTATATTATACTCTACAAAAGAATATATTGTTTTTTAAAACCAATATTGTTTAATTTATGCTTCACTTTTAGTGACAATGGTTTTGATTAGGTTTGGCACTGTCAATTTTTATATGTTCTACAACTTTTTGGCATCTGTTGTAGGCTTTCATTTTTCTTTTCACATGTCTAGATATGTATGTATGTGAAATTACATTTACATAACATCCATATATACTCAAAATTACATGCAACAAACATCCATAGATGCTCGGGACACAAAATCTGGACCATAAATAAAATAATATTCATATTTACAAACTATATAGTATTTTTTCAACAAAAGCTTATCAAAATTCCAAAAAATCAACACCACCTTATTACAAACCAAACAATATAGCCTACCAAAAATTGACACCAACTTATAATGTGTAACAAAAAAAGATAGACTCTTTAAATGAAACAATATTCATTTGAACACCAACATACAAAATTTTGTATTAAACATCACCTTATAAAAAAGGACCATATACAATGATACACACCCACACATACATAGAAACCTTACAACAATTAATGTTTATGCAATTTTTCTGGCCTTCTGAATCAACACGCCATACACTTTTTTGAAAATAATCCACCACCTTTTCCCCAATGTTGGAAGGATCAAAATCGGGAAAGTTGGCAAAAATTTGGAGCAAAGGTCACACAAAATCAAAAATTGCGCGGACATTTGCTTAGTTTTCCAATGATTTCAAAGGGTAGGTGCTAGTTAAAACCATCACCACTACACAGACACCTTGCAACAATAAACATTCAAATAGCAAACACCAATTGTGCAGATATAACACTATGTGGAAATCCAACCACACAAGAACCAAACAACCATACTGATATAGAAAATTTGACATATCTATATACAAATAAACACATATCCTCAAAGATACAAGGAAGAAACGCATATGCAAACATACACAGTCAGACCATTAATAAAATAATAATGGCTTGAAAAACAACCTAAGAGAATTCTTTTTTCCAAGATAGCCTGACCAAGAAGAAAATAGTATTGCCAAAGCTACAGACCAACATTCAACTATACCTCATGGGTAAAAATGCAAATTCTTTAGCATATACTAATGGAATGTGGTTCGCATAGTACATAGATATTTTCAGAGCTATTTTACAAAAAGAAACAATGTGTACATATGTGCATCTATCATTAGATATCTATAAATATAGTGGTATACCTCTTGTTTCGGTGTTGCATATATATATTGCATGTCTTGTATGTAGATGTAGGAATGTGTTGCTTGCAAACACATAGCACACAAAGTGTGTTTTCTTTCCTTCTGTTCCATTTCTCTTGTGCTCTTTGGATATATGTATGTATGTTAAATTAGATGTATGGAGCAGTGATATATACTACTCACCATGTTTACTCTTCGGGGAATGTGGAATTAAATGCACTTTTTCAGTTATTATTTCTTCCAGCCTCACAAAAGGATTTGTTAGAATCATAGGTTGTATACTAGACGTAATAAGGCTCGTTGATCTCACCATTGATCAAATTGGTGGAAAATGTATGTTCTTTCTCATGTATTTGGTGAGATTCGATCGTGCTCCATGGCCCGATATGGTAGGGTGGAGAGCAACCCTCATTTTGTTGTGTTTTATTTTATATTTTTCTATGTAGATCTATCTCTTTTTAATATTTGATGAGAGAACATTTATATGTATGAAGTCTACCTATGGATATATATGTGTTTTGTCTACATATAACTTTATATGCATATAAATTTGTATGGATCTTCTTTTGTAAGTGTATATGTACAGTCTTTTATTTCTTTCCACCCATTGCCACTACATGGAAATCATAAATGAAATAATATTTTTGCAGTTAACTTTGGGAACATATATATATTGATGTAGATTTTGTTTTTCAACTCCCAATATATGTATGTGTAGTTAACTTTGGAAACATATATATTCATGTAGATTTTGTTTTGCAACTTGCAATATATGTAATGTATGTGTTGTACGTATATATAGGAATCTGTTGCTAGGAAATATATGAATTCAAAGAAGTATGAGTTTTTTTTGTATTCTTTCATTCCAATATTCTCTTGTGTAGATATGTTTCTATGTGAAACTAGATGTATATACATCATTCATACATGTTGCTCACCATGTTTATTGTTTTACAAACATAGTATGTACACAATATTCAAATATACTCATCACTATGTTTATTGTTTTGTAAGGATAGTTCTTATTTGTTTCATTTTCAAAGAAGCACCCTTACAATAATAGGTTTTATATTAAGTATAATTAGGAACCTTAGTTTCACTATGCATTACAGTGGTGGACAATGTTTGTTCTCACTTGGCCGATTTGGCAAGAGCCTGTGGTTTTTTTGGCTGAATCACCCACGATGGAGAGCAAGAATTCTTATGTTATTTCTCATTTTAGTTTTCCTATGTCTAGATATATATCTTTTTGAAATTAGAGACTAACAACATTCATCCCTATGTGCAATTATGTATCTATGTGAAATTAAATTCAAATAACGTTCATATTTAGTCCTTGCTATGGTTATTCTTTTCATAAGATAATAACAATTTTTATTTGAACTATGGTTCCTGTCCACTCGAAATGGTTGGAAAGTGGTGAAATAGTCCATGTTCTCCATGGTAAGCCATTTTTGGAAGTTTATGTATGGCTTGAAGGATAGTTATTACTTGTCTAGACCTCAATAACGATTTGCTCAATGTTTCATCTAGCACTTAATATACAACCTTCCATTGTAAAAATTACTTATGGAGGTTTAGCTAGATAACAGCTATACTTCAAGAATATTATGGCCTATTTTATTTCTTTCTAAAGATTCCCACCACAAAGCAACCATATAACAATTAATGTTGATGCCAAATAGTGTTTAATTTTGTTGGCCTTCTCTACCGATGCACCAAATGCTTTAAATTTAAAATTCAAGAAACATCTACCACCTTTTCTCAATAGAAATGTCGATTCCTTGCTATGCTTATTCTTTTCATAAGATAATAAATATTTTTGTTTGAACTATGTTCCCTCTTCACTGGGAATGGTTGGCAAGTGGTGAAATATTCCATGTCCTCCATGATAAGCCATTGTTGGTTGTATATGTATGGCTTTAAGGATAGTTGTTATTTGTCAAGGCCTCAATAATGATTTTCTCATTGTTTCATCTCATACTTAATATACAACCTTCCATTGTAACAAAGCCTTGTTGAGGTTTAGATAGATAACAAATATGCTTCAAGAGGAATATAGACTATTTTATTACTTTGCAAAAATTTCCACCACAAAAGAACCATATAGAAATTAATTCTCATGCCAATTAGTGTTCAATTTTGCTAGCCTTTTCTACTGATGTACACGCTTTTGATTTAAAATTTGGGAAACATCTGCCACCTTTTCCCCGGCTGAAATGTCAACGCCAGAAGGCTCAAAAACTTGGGAAGGTTGACAGAAATTTTGACCAAAGTTCACACAATAGGGGTAAAGCATGCATCTAGAGGTTCTGATAAATATGGGTTTTTATGCTTATGGTTTCATTCTTCTTGTGTTGGCTAACTGTAGAGTATATTGTTCACACATGTAAATTCCTATAGTTAGGTCAGTGATGCAATCAATCTTCCATATGATACTTAAAATACAAATTATCATTGCAACAATGTAACAACATAATAAACATAGGGATCACTTTGTGTGAATGTTGTTTACATCTAATATGGCATACATATATATTTGTAATTAGGGAAAACATATTTTCCACCACTTCAGTCAATGGTGGCATCAAACCAAAAAATCACAGTTACAAACCTATGCAAAAAAATAGCCACAAAATGCATTCAAAACAATAGCTAGGAAATACAAACCATAGGCAAAACATTATTACTAATAAGAAACAATATAAGCTTTTCCCAGAAGCGCCTTATTGATGATTGAAACATTGTAGCCTTTCCAACAAGGCTCTATAAAAAATGATACAATATACCCCAAGATAGACAACAACAATTGATAAAAAACTTATATAGAGTTAACAATTTTATTCTATTCCAAATATAGCCACAAAATGAAATCCCTAAAGAGAAACCCGCAAATAAATTGTAGTAATGAAGTCATGCAAAAAAAACACTCTTCTCTCAACAAACCTTTTTAGAAAGTCTAACAATGTAGCCTTTTCAACAACACATTTTTGAAAATGAAACAATATAGCCTATTATGGATCCTTGTGTATGAATTTTGTTTGCATCTACTATTCTTTTCTCAACAATACCTAATCAAAATTTGAAACAATCAACAGTGGCTTATTCGAGATCAAACAACATAGCCTACGACAATAGACAAGAAGTAAATAACCATATTAATATTAAAAACAAATTGCACATAGCTATAAATATTCAACTTTGCATTCATATACTTATATAAATCCACTAAGGAACATATATCCACACACATGTATCAAAATGCTGTATGCACTCAAAAATTTTAATTACATGCATATATATTTTTAAATAAATCGGCATGCAATTTTTAAATAAGAGAAGCAATAAAAGATATATAGCCTTACATTGTATACAAAGAAAATGCCGGAAAAGGGCTACACCATCCAAACATGCAATTGTAAAGGTATTTAACATTTTGGATATTCATTTTTACAAACAATATAGCCTTTCCTTAACACTAGCTTATCAAAATTTGAAACAATCAATAGTACCTTATTGGAAACCAAACAATATAGCATGCCACAAACCACAAACCAAAAATGAAACAATATCACAAAGGGTTATCCTAATATGCACCTCTTCCTTCTTTATTCAAACATACCTCTTTTGGCTAGCTTTCTCTCAACTGCCTTGTTTCTCAAACCCTACAAAAAACTACATAATGTTAACAAATTTATTCTGTTGCAAAAATTCATAGTAACAAACCTGTGCAAAACCATATATAGAAAACATGAATGATAAACGAGTGTTTTATCAACATCAACCTATCAAAATTTCAAACAATCAATACTACCTTACCCAAAATCAAACAATCCACCCACCTTCACAGAGGTTGGACAATGCTTGATAGAACTTGAAACCTCACAGAAGCTTGCCCTCCTCTCTCACAACCCTCATAGCAGGTATAGTAACACACCACAATAAATGAACCATAAATCAAACATTTTTCATTCCACCAAACTATACAACCTTTTTTCAACATACCCTTATCAAAAAATAAACAATACAGACTAAGCTAGAGAAAAAAAATCAACACTACCTTCCACCCTTCACGACTTCATGGAAACCATATCACTCTTCAGGCCATTATTGTTGTATTTATAGTGTGAGTGTGTATGTTTGCATATGAATTTTCAGCCTGTATCTTTGAGGTTATGTGTTTATCTGCATATAGATATGTAAACTTTTTAATATATCTCTTTCAGGTTCCTTCAAACACAGCTATCCCCACTAGCTTCCTACATGCTACCTTGTTTCTCAAATCCTGGAAAACCATGCATAGTGTTAAAATTTTTATTTTGTTCTTAACATAGCCACAAAATGGAATCCAGAAATGGAAAGCCACAAAACAAATACAGTAACAAACACATGCACAAATATACTCTTTTCCCAATAGAACCTTCTTGAAAATTAAAACAATATAGCCTACTTTGCATTTGCTATGACATACACAAATATATGTACATATGACACATATATTGCCCACCACTATGATATATAGTGTCATTACCAAGACTTTTGTGTTGATTTTCGAGCCATGCACCCATGTAAAAAACATAAAATATCCTCCATCACCTTCCTAGGAACTCCACAATGGACGATCAGACTTGCACCTTCACATAATCTCACCCTCTTGGTATCAACATTAACTGTTGTATGGTATCTGTGTAGTGGAAATGGTTGTGCCAGCATGTGCCCTTTAAAATGTGAAAAGAGGTGGAAAAAGTCTTTGCGATTTTCAATAAGGGATTGTTGGGTGTTCTTCTATGGGTTAACTTGCTATTAAAGTTTGAGCCAAGCTTGTGAGCTTCTTTGAAGGTTGAATTCAATCTCCCTTCCCAACACAAGTATCAATCTATATCTATATCTATAAATTTTCATTGATCTATACTTGTATATTGTCTAGATCTAATGCCATGTACATACATTTGAACTTGTAATATTTTAGTCTTTATATTTCCGAACAAAAAATTCTTACATATGTATCCAATGCATGGTGCTCAATTGTATTTGTTGTCATATTTCTTAACTGTACCTTTTTATTTTTTATTTCTTTCACCCTCAAAAAGGTATTTTTCGAATGGTAGGCTCTATATTAATTATGACAAGAAATATTTCTTTCACCATTGAAGAATGTGGTGGAGAATGTATTTCCTTGCTTGGGGGTTTGGTCAGAACCCATGGGGCTCCATGACCCAATATGGTAGGGTAGAGAGCAAGCTTTCTTTTGTTGTGTTTCATTTAATATTTAATATTTACTGTTTACCTACACTATGGGTCTTTACGTTGGTGTTTGTAAGCACCTTATTATCATCATTGTAATATATGGATATGTATATTTATTTATATATATGCAATAGGACTTCAAAGAAAGAAAAGAAAAAATATGGCCAGTCAACACAAATTATAACAAATATCCAAACTCACAATTATGCATAGTTGTTTGGCATTGAACTCAATACAACAATTATCCCTGGAATGTCTTGTATGGTAACAAAAATTGTAGGTAGGTCTAACAGCAACAAGTTGCACTAAGCTTCAAAGTTAATTCTTGTAACCTTGACTATTGATGTTTTAAGCCTCATTTCTAAATTATAGGTATAGGTTTTAATAAGAACAGTGAAAAGAAATATATGAATATGTCTACATATAATGCCATGTACATACATTTATACATGTTCTTTTTTAGTGTGTATATCTCACAACATATATTGCATAGCATCAACTATTTGGCTATGTTGCAACCATGACCATTAAATGCAAGCCACAAATAAATAAACAACATGTGTTATTACAACCATTTCTAGCACATTCAAACCAAACAAAAAATAATGTAGATGCAAACCAACATTTAATTTTGGTGGCCTTTTCTATCCATGTAGTGGAAAATCCACCAACCTATTCCTAATGTGTTTGATATGCCTCTACAACCTTTTTAGTTATTATTCCTTTCACCCTCAAATAAGGAGTTGTTGAAATGATGGGTTGTATATTAACTGTGGTATGATAGATTGGTTTCACCATTGATCAAAGTGGTGAACAATGTATGTTCTTGCTCAAGGGGTGAACAATGTATGTTCTTTCTCGAGGGTTTGGTGAGAGCCCATGGGGCTTCATGACCCAATACAGTAGGGTGGATATCAGGCCTTGTTTTTTTATGTTTGATTTCATACTTTCTATTTGTTGTTTAGCTACAATGCAAGTCTTTACGTTTTTTTTTGGAAGGACTTTATTATCTTCATCACAATATATGCATATGTATATGTGTTTGTATATATGCATATGTTATCAAAACAGTGGTCTTTTTTTATGGAGGCTCTAATGAAGGAAAGCACGATGGATAGGCTTAAACACTAGAAACGTTACACTCTCTTCTAAAGAGTGCTTCACACCTTCCATTCCTTAGAGTCTCCATCAAAATTGCATTACATATGCATAGATAAATTTATATATACATATGCTTTGGCTATTCTCCATAAGGTATTCTTGAAAAAAAATCTATGTGTCTATAGATTTTTTATTTTTATTCTCCCCCCACACAACTTCATATTTCCAAGTGGAAAAAACCTACATATGCATCCAATGTATAGTGTCGGTTGCAAAAACTTGTTTATTGTTCCTTTTAGCCTCAAAAAAGGATCTCTTACAATGATAGGTTCTATATTTATTTTGATAAGCAACATTGGTTTTTCCATTGATGATAGTGGTGGAAAATGTTTGTTCTTGCTCAGGGGTTTGGTGAGAGCCCATGTGGCTTCATGACCCAATATGGTAGGGTGGAGAACATATCTTTTTTTGTTGTCTTTAATCTTATATTTGTGTTTTTGTGTTTAGTTTCACTGTCAGTCTTTAAGTTGGTGTTTGCAAGAAGATTTTTGTCCTCATCATAATCTCATAGTTTCATATTTCCAAGTAGAAAACTCATACATATGCATCCAATGTCTTTATGTTGATTTTTCTAAGAACTTTATTATCTTCATTGCAATATATGCCTATGTATATGTGTTTCTATGTATGCATGTGTAATCAAAATAGTGTAGCTCTTTTTTATGGAGGCTCCAATGAAGGAAAGCATGATGCATAGGCTTAAATAGCAGCAGTGTTACACTCTCCTTTAAAGAATGCATTGTACCTTCCATTCATTAGACTGTAAACCAAAAATGCATTGCATATGTATAGATAGATTTACATTTACATATGCATATATGTATGGTTTGATTATTCTCCATAAGTTATTGTTCAAAAAGGAATTGTTGTGTCTATGTATTTTTTATTTTTTATTTTCCCCCAACATGGTTTCATATTTCCAAGTAGTGAATGCCTACATATGCATTCGATGTATAATGTTGGTTATGAAAGGTTGTCTATTGTTCCTTTTAGCCTCAGAGAAGGATTTGTTACAATGATAGGTGTTATATGGATTGTGATAAGTAGCATTGGTTTATCCATTGATCATAGTGGTGGACAATTTTTGTTCTTGCTTGGGGGTTTGGTGAGAGCCCATGCCGCTCCATGACCAAGTATGGTAGGGTGGAGAACACATCTTGTTTTGTTGTCTTTCATTTTATATTTTATTTTTTCTATTTAGCTATGATGTTGGTCTTTCAGTTGGTGTTTGCAAGCACATTTTCCTTATCATTATTATATCACAGTTTCATATTTCCAAGTAGAAAACTGCTACATATGCATCCAATGTATAGTGTCGCTTACAAGAGATTATGTATTATTCCTTTTAGCCTCAGCATAAGTATTTTCTACAATAATAGGTTGTTTATTGATTATGATAAGCAACATTGGTTTTCCCATTTATCATAGTGGTGGACAATGTTTTCTCTTTCTTGAGGGTTTGGTGAGAGCCCATGCAGCTCCATGACCCAATATGGTGGGGTGGAGAGCATGTATCCTTTTGTTTTCTTTCATTTTTTTTTTTTTTTGTTGTTTAGCTGCATTGTGAGTCTTTAAGTTGGTATTTGCAAACACATTTTTATCCTCATCATAATATATGTATATGTAAATGTATATGTATATGTATATGTACAATCACAAATGTGAGCTTTTTTTATGTAGGCTAGAAGGAAGGTACGTTTCACAACTATAGCTAGCAACAATGTTGCACTCTTCTTTAAACAGTGCAATGTACCTTCCATTCCTTACTATCTCCATTGAAACTACATTGCATATGATAGAGACATTTAAAAATACATTTTCATATATATGTGTTCCTATGTTGTTGTCGACAAGTCACTATTGGGAGAAGTATTTGTGTTCGTTTGGTTTATTCTTTGTTTTTATTTTCCCCACACATGATTTCATATTTCCAAGTAGAAAATGCCTACATATGCATCCAATGTATAGTGTTGATTGTGACAGCTTGTCTATTGTTCCTTTTAGCCTCAAAAAAGGATTTGTTACAATAATAGGTTCTATATTGATTATGATAAACAAGATTGGTTTTTCCATTGATCATAGTGGTGGAAAATGTTTGTTCTTGGGTATGTGCATGATCATCATGGAAAAAATAGGCCCTTAAGTGGCGATGAAAATTCAAAAAATCAGAGGTAGGAAACTTGACATAAAAATTTGAATAAGTTATCTATATTATTTCAAAAATATGAAAGAATAGAATCTGTAGAAAATTGAATGTAGTTTCTAAACTACTAAGTTTTTTATTTATTTTTAAATCTATTTGGTGAAATTTTGAAATTTCAATGCAATAGTACTTAAATTTCAAAGAAAAAATAACAAGTAGGTGTCTGTCTAACCACCCTAACCACAATAAAATTATAATATTTTAGATATAAGTAGAGAACTCATGTCCCAATGTGATGCATATTTTTTTGTAATTTTTTTCCAAGTAAATAAGTAATTATGAATTTTTTATTAAAAATTTTAAAAAATATAAAAACTTGTATGTCTGACCACCTTAACTTGGTCAAAAATTCATGAAATTCAATTTTTTTTTAATCCTATAGTATGCGAAGCATAGAATGTGATGCATGTTTCAGATTTAAAAAATGTGATAGCATTTGAAAGCTATAGATGTTTTTCAATCAGCCTATCAATCGGGACTTTAGTCATAATTCAAATAGAAAATGAATAATAATTAGTTATTAAATTTAAAGTAAACAATAATTTATATTGGTGGAAGGCTGAGAATGTCCTTTAAAAACCCTTTTTGTTTCATCAATTCTAAGTAAAAAAAAGTCATCAACCACATGGGCCATCATATCACTTACATATCGCCACTTTTTGGCTCATCATAATCCTACACATATGCTCTTGCTCAAGGGTTAGCGAGAGCCCATGCCACTCCATGACCCAATATGGTAGGGTGGAGAGCACATCTTGTTTTGTTATCTTTCATTTTATTTTATTTTTTTGTTGTGTAGTTGCATTGTCAGTCTTTGAGTTGGTGTTTGAAAGCACATTTTTTCTCATGATCATAATATCACTATTTCATATTTCCAAGCACCAAACTGCTACATATGCATCCAATGTATAGTGTCGCTTGTAAGAGCTTCTCTATTATTCCTTTTAGCCTCAGCATAAGGATATGCTATAATAATAGGTTGTATATTGATTGTGATAAGCAACATTTCTTTTCCCATTGATCATAGTGGTGGAGAATTTTTTTTCTTGCTCGGGGGTTTGGTGAGAGACCATGCGGTTCCATGACCCAATATGGTGGGGTGGAGAGAATGTATTGTTTTTTTTTCTTTCATTATATATTTTCTTTTTGTTGTTTAGCTTCATTGTGATTCTTTAAGTTGGTATTTGCAAGAATATTTTTATCTTCATCATAATATATGTATATGTATATGTATATGTATATATGCATGTGCAATAAAAAATGTGAGGTTTTTTTGATGGGGGCTAGAATGAAGGAAGGTACATTACACAACCATGCCTAGCAGCAACATTGCACTCTTCTTTAAACAGTGCAACATACCTTCCATTCCTTACAGTCTCCATCGAAAATACATTGAATACACATAGAGACATTTGCAAATACATTTGCATATATGTATGCTTTTGTTGTTATCAATAGGTAACTGTTGGGAAAACTATTTTTGTTTGTTTGGTTTTTTTATATTACAGATTTTCTCCCCCCTTGACCATGGTTTTATATTTTTCAAGCAAAAAATCCCTACATATGTATCCAATACATCATTTTGATTGTTACGTCTTGGCTATTATTCATTCTAGGGAAAAAAAATAACTATCAGAATGTAAGGTTCTATATTAGGTGTAATAAACAACATTGGTGTAATGCCCCGCCAAGTAACCTTAAATGAAGTTACAATTAACATCATAAGCGAACCAATTTTCTTTTATAAAGTGCATTTAACATACACATTCACTTACTAGTTAACAACAACCTCTAAGACTACAAGGTTAGGATTACTTAAACCCACACATACATAATACATATAACCATAGCCTTATGAACTTTATGAAATCACCATCATACATCATAAGAATATCACATAACATAAAAAGATAATCAACCGAGATACAATCTCATAAACATTATCTTAATCCAATAGATACATCACTCATTCCCAGAATGAGACACAAGTACAAAAGATTACAATTACAAAATTCCACCTCATAAACATAAGAGGGATAAAATAACTTATACAAGTTAAAATATTACAATGCAAGAAATTACAACACGAACCGCGAGCTGTCCGTCTGGATGTCTCGCCACCAAGTACTAAAGATAGATGGGGACCCAACGGTTTTGGTGCATGTTCCACCCAACCAATGTGGTACCCGAAGGCCCACCCCCCATGCTAGGAGATAGTAACAAAGTAACATGGACAAAGATCTACTACCTCTAACCAAAGGTAGACTCATACTGACTCATACTGTTATAACCAACCAAATGAATTAACAAGTACAACTCATTCACTATACAAGTACGAATCAAGTACAACTCAAGTACAATACAAGTACAACTCCAACATCACTGACATAGGTCACATTGCTTCCAGACATAAAGTAGATCAAGTATGTTCCAATAACCATACACATAAAATAATTAACAACAGTTATCATAAATAGAGTGTCATCGCAAGGTTTGTCATGAGATCTCCTCTGGGCATTCTTCATAGGCTCCTGCACAAGTAATCCTGGTGGCCTCAACCGAATCCCGACACTCATACTCACTCATGCGGAATCAACTACCTCTCACAAGAACTAGATAGTTGATCTTGCCATTCCAGGCCTTCTCACTCATCCCAAGTCTAAACAAGCCCTTGTGTCTATGAGTGAGGATTAAATTATGTTGATTAATGTGAAGTTAGTCCTAATCTTCTAAGTACATTATTTTAATTATCTCTTGTTTAAATCACTCCTGAAGGTTATCCAGTTTACCTCTTTGGGCTCTGGCGCCTAACAGAAGCCACTCTTCTATTCGACAACACACATCCAAACAATCCACCAAGGGAACCACAAGTGCATACCAACTAGGCATCATAATCCACTCCAACACAAGGAGGATACAAATAATAGAACTCACTCCCTACATCTTGGAGGCAACAAACACATAGTCCACTCCTTTCATAGGAGGTACAAAAAATCCCACTCCAAACATCTTGGAGGTAATAACACATAGTCCACTCCTTTCACAGGAGGCAACAAGATGAAACCACATAACAAGGTCACTCCATACAAGGAAACACGGATCCCATAATCCACTCCTAAACCAAGGAAGTGCAAACATCCCCGTTCATGAAAATCGAGTAAAACTGAAAAGACGCCATGCACTACCCAAGGGAAAACAACTGGATGGCATAAAGATTCAACAACCCTTATCCTCTAAGTTCTTCTGGAAGACTTATAATTTAGGACTAACACTAAATCCCAAAACCAACAATGCAACTTGATGATATAGCAATGAAAGCATTCAAGTCATCAATCAAATCTAATATTTGGATTTCCTAAATCCATACTCATTCAATAGGTAGTGTAGAAAAGTCAAAGTCATGATAACTAGGCCATCTAAAATAATCATAACCCTTATTTCCCTTTTCATTATAGGAAATCTAAAACAATTAAACTTACTTCCCTTTACTGAATACAGAGAATTAAATCCTTTAAGATAATCATGAGGAAGATACTACTTTTGGATATACTAAATCCATATCTCTTTCATAATCCAATCACAATGATTCAATTAATCTAAATAGAAATTAATAAATAATATAATTGATTGCCTCATCAATAAAACTTCTTAATTTACTTTTAAATCAACACAAATCCATGCAAGTAAACTCCTTCCATTTCCTAACCAAATCTTACATCTCATTCAATTTTCTATTTAAAACATTCAATCACTTTAATATAATAACATATTGTTTCTCTATCCATTTTCCATATACACTAATCAATTTCAATAATACATTGCATGCATCTCATTAAAATAAAATACGATAATGAATTTTACACTGAATATATATATATATGCTCCATATTATATAGACACCATTAATATTCCATTCACAATGGCTAGATTACTCTATGGAACTAAATAAAACATAATAACTATTTGCCTTTTTCAATATATTTAGTTCCTAAATTTACTTCTAATGCAACCTAACACTATTGCAAACAATCTTTTCCAATTTTCTATCCGGGGTCTATGTCTCATCAACTATTCATTTAAAAGCATGCAATTCCATCAATGTATAAAAATATCTTTTGGCTTGTCTATTTGGCCACGCATTCATATTGTTTCTAATTAAATCTCATTACTTAAAACAAACATTTAAATATAAATATTTCTATAATTCTTCAATATATTTAAATATCTTTCTCTATACATTTTCTACACATACTAATTATTTCTTTTAGAACATTTATAATACCCAATTTGCAAACAACAGAATAAAATAAGATAAAATATTATTTATTCTCTCAAATGGATATATACCTTCACTATATATATACTAAATATAAATTAATATATTTAAATATATTTAATCATTAATATATCTTCTATCCTTTGCAGAATATCAAATTGATTAATTCAAAATAAAATATCCTTTATTATCAATATTTCAAAATATAAATATATTTTTCCAATTAAATCAAATTAATAATTGGACCTTTTACATATGGATTTAAATTCCACAATTCAATTTTAAATTATGCATTCTTTAAATCAAATATTTAACTCCTTCAATTAAACTCTAACATGCCATTTTAAAATAAACAATAATTTCTCCATATGTTTATAATTTTAATTCCACTAATCTAATATACAAATTTTATTTAAAATAATATAAATAAATATAATACTTTAGTATTATAGATTATAATATAAAATATTATTAAATAATATTTTAATATTATAATAACAATACATAAAATATTAATATTTATAAATATCAATTTATTATTATTTTATTTTCAGAACAGCCATGAGAAAATAACTTAACAATAGTCTCATGTTTCAAGCATAACTCAAAAACTACGATTTGGGTATTTTCCATTTTTGGACAGGGGTTAGAAAATTGCAAAATGCAAAAACCCTTTAAATTTCTTGAAAACTCAATTTGTAAAAGTGAAGTTATAGGCGACGCAATTAGACCATTTTACCATGAAAATATAACTATACTACAGATTTTAAAATCCGTTTTTTGATAATAAACAGAAAGTTTCATTTTCTAAAAACATTCTAAATGCATTGTTCAATCTCTATGTTTGATTTCAATAACAGTAAAATCAATTTCTCCAAATAATTTAAATTCAACTAAGGTTTTCACAATTTTCACTCAAGAATTTTCACAAGCAAAAGCTGTAAATTTATTTAATTCTTTTCTTCTAATATCAAGTTTGTTTTCTAAAACAGATTTAACAAACAAATCTTTAATCATTACTATTTTAAAGAAAACAATCAAGAACAATAAAACACAAAGAGGAAAACCTAGTACAAGAAGCTACAGGAAGAGATGAATTTTTTGATGCAAGCCTCCTCCAAAGATTTCCTGAATTTTCTTCAATCCTCCAATGAATCCAATCCAAAATCCAACAAATGCAAGCAATCTTTCCTTCAATCAATTCTACAATCAAAGCTTTTTCCAAACCCTTGTGCGAATTTTCCAAAATTTCTTCCCTGCTGTAAAAATGTATTATTTTTTCTAAAAACTTTCTTGCCCTAAAATTAAAACATATATTCTTATAAATCAAAAATACCTAATTCAACCCTAATTCACATTACATGCAAATTAGATATTTCAATTTCAATTTCAATATTTACAACCCTAATTCACATTACATTCAAATTAGATATTTCAATTTCAATTTCACTTTTCAAAAACCCACTTTCAATTTAAAATGCAATTTCAAATAATAAATTAATTTCCAAAGTTGCAACCAATTTCCCAAATAAACATTTAATTACAATTTCTAATTTAATTCCCACACGTCTATATAAAATTCCAAAATTAATTTCAATTCTTTTATTTCCTTTCATTCTCTTGCATCACGTTTAATTAATTAATTTGATTATTTAATAACTAAATTCAACCCCTTTGGATTAAATTTAATTAATTAAATAAACTAAATATAATTAATTAATTTAAGTATAAACTTTTATCCACATTGCATTATTTAAATTAAATAACCATCAACATGATTTAAATCCCAATTATTCCTAAATGTCCTATTTCCAATCAAAGATGTTTTGGAAATAAAATAATATTAAAATAAGATAGGCGATAGCTTTCGACACACTGGCTGATGACACACTAAGGCTAGGGTGTAAACTTGACACATGCTACCTAGCTACTATCTCCCGTTCAACTTAACCGTTGGATCGACACGCTCAAACCTGTGAAACCAGGTGGAGTCGATGTCATGTACCTGCAATCCTGCAACCAAGTAAACAACATCATACGATATATCCAGCATATAATACACACCGTGAAGAAGAAATTACAGATTCGCAGGGCGCTCGCAAGCGAATGATGCGAAACCGTCCTCTTCACCAATACACTCATCGAAACTGACACTTCCATCATAATCCAGTAACCTCATAATAACATCTCATGTTAACTCTACAACAACATTAATCTATAATGCAAGTGAAACAATAATCAGATAACTACATCCCACAATAATATTTGTCACTCAATAGTAATGATCATAACTACATCCCACAATAATAGTTGTCACTCAATAGTAATGATCAAAACATCATAACAAAATGTATCTAGTATCAAAGTAATTGCAACCAAACATAGCATAAAGCAACAACAAACATAGCATAAAGCAACTTGAACAAGAAACAAAACGGAGGGGTATTACAATAGCTACAGACGGATCCTATGTACCAGTCTCCTAAGGGTCGGTGGGGTCATGTGAACAAGTAGCCCCTCAAGATTGACACACATATGTTCAAAGGCCACCACTAGAACACTCCCTTGGATGGCGCTGTAGAATAGGGCTAGTATGATGGATGACACTCTAGGTCAAAGTGTTGATTGCCTGCAATGTCTCTATGTCAACACTTTTTTTCACGACGGAAGACATAAAAACGTGCTCATGAGGTGGCCTAGCGAGAGCTCGTCTACCTTGCCGCGTAGGATTCGGCTGTGCACCAAGTCTATCTTGAGCTGACCCCCCACCTCTCCCCTGGAAATCCCTCATATCAAAATAATTTGGGATTTTGTTCAATATGAACTCACTGTATAGTTTCCTAAGGAAATATTGCGGGACCTCGCAATTGTTGCATGGTGGGTAATTGAAGACCATGTACCACCTATCATAAAATCGGTCCTTCATCTGTTGGTGGTGGCACCAATGGATAAGAAACCTCTTCGCATCGAGGGTAAGATTTTGATTTGTGCGTGGGTTAGTGAATAATGAACACAAATCGCCATTTGTAATTTATAAATCTTTCACATCCTTGTATGATAGTTTATTTGCATAATAGTTCCTAGCCGCTTGCCTCTTATCTTCCCATCCAGTTATCAATCCCATCATTAATGCAATTACTAATTTTAATAACCATAATACTTGAATTAATACCATTATTAATTCTATCATTATTAGTACCATGAGGTTTTTAACTAATACCGTTACTCTTACTGTAGTTGCATTCACTATGGATTTTACCAACAATAATATTAACTCAAACTATCATGGTAGTATTATTATTATTAGTCATGTTCTATTAACATAAATGTTAAAATTAATATTAATGAAGTTATTGATCGAGATGTTAATAATACTAGTACTAATAAAGTTCAACATTTAATATTATGCTTGTAATATTTTCTACTATAGAAATAATATATAATACTTCATGGCCATTATGTTAAGAGCTAAAGATTGCAACGTGCATTACGGTAAAGTTGTGTGGTGTATAGAGCATATATATTGAAATATGTTGTATTTGAAACCTTAATTAAGATTGCTTAAACGTGTAAGCATATAAATAATGACAGGTCTTTATATTGGAACCTTATCTCATTGCAAATAGAAATAAAAAGAAATATGTATTATTATATTGATAAAATTATATACACTTAAATTAATAATAGAATCAATTACATTTGATCTCAAGGGTCGGCCAACAATTGAAGTTAATGTTTGTAACTACCCATTGCCAGGATTATCTCTCTACATATTGGTTGCGTGATTGGGTTTTACCTCTCTGATTTGTACTAACTCTGCAACTTTGGCCAATGGTGTGTTGTCTACTCATTGCATACCTTTTACTAACATATTTATTGTGCTTTGGACATGGGTTGTTGAACTTGATCTGGTGGCATGATTGACCCATTTAATTCTGCTTGTTTTAGTTGTAATGGAGGATTATTTGAGTGCACTAGTCATTATGAGGGAGGAGGAGTATTATGTGTGTCAGAGTTTCCTGTCAGCATGTTCTTATCAGAGGAAGAAAAGAGATTATTTCCTAGATTCGAAAGGGGGAGCAGATCAGGTGGCAATGATGGAGAGAAGTGTGCAGAGCAAGTAAATGTGAGTAAGTTCTCTATTTTTGTTCAAATTTGGTGTTGCAAATACTCTAAAAATAATAACAATAAAGATTCTAGCATAGTTGGTCCTACGATGCCTGTTAGTAACAACAATGGGAAGAAGCAAACCCATGTTTTCCCTGAAAGAAATCTAATGATGGAGAGGCGAAGGACAGAGAGGGTAATTGATTGCATGTATATGCTTTGCTGGGTGGTTCTCAATATCTTTAAGTTGTGTATATGTTTCATAGGATTTTTGACCCACTTTCCCATCTACACGAGTGTGTTCATGTGTAAATTGTATTCTAGTTTCCCAAACATGATGTTGCAAGTAAAGCACTATTTGTATATTTTATGCATGTTGGTAGGAGTTTGCAAGCAACAATTGCAGTAATCTTTATTCTGGGAAGAAAATTTGGCCTAATTTGGGAAGGAGGAATGTTGTTATCTATTGACTGAGTTTTATGGAAATTTAACATATTTGTAGTGCAATCTCGCAAACACTTCTTTTTCTTTCTTTTTCCAAACACAATCTATCAATTTTGAAAATATAGGGTATTTCAGTATGCTAAAAGGACTTTCTTTTAGTTTTTATTGTTTTATGAATTCATGGGAGAGTCATGGGGCCTTTATTCTATGGCATAAGCGTTCATGTTAGTTCATACCACCCAAGCCATTATTAGGAAATGATTTAAAGGCAAGTGCATGAGTATTATGTTTTAAAGATTGATAATTCAGATTTCAAGTATGATTAAGATCGCCTTATAAAACCTATGGTGTGAGAGGGTAGTATTTGTCAAGTATAGGTGAAGGGTAGGCATGTGCCATTTTCAAAATGGTATAAGCAAAGCAGCTCCAGAGATAATGGAAAATAAATTAGGAGAGATGGTGTTCAATAGGGTAAAAAAATAATAATAATTAGTTTATTGGATAAATGGTGGTGGCCACACGTGCCATCAAGGAGTGTCTTAAGTTGGTCAATCTTGCTCTCTAAGTTAGAAATGACAGGAATCCACTCTCTGCTGCAAATGTTGATTTGCAAAATATGTTATCCCAGAATAGGTGTATGGTGGAACCAACAAAATAAATAAAATGAAATCAAAGACTTTGAGGTCCATGTTTTTAGTTATTGCTTGATCGAAGTTGATCGAAGTTGGCTGTTGGACCTACCAAATCTAGCAATGCTTGTATAAGAGGATATATTTTAGCTTCTTACTGAATCCTTTTGAGAGATGGTTTTTTTGATTGGCATAAGGAGCATGTATCCAAATATTCACGTTATGATGGCAACAAGTTGGAACTTTAAATTTATTACAAGGCCATGATAGGTAGCATTCATTCAACAAACATATGCCCAAGCCAGAGTCAATTTCTTGGCCTCATCTGGTGATGAATTTTAGCATTAATGTCAAGGGTAAATATTAAATATAAAAGAGGGGTAAAAACTTTATTAAACCAAGGAAAAGTACAAAGCAAGGTCGTTACACAGCCCTATCCAAATCCACCAAGTGGTCCAACTGTTGACACAAATTAGGGGGTAATTGACCCTGATCTACCATGTTCTAGTCCTGAAGATGATCTGAAGCCCATTTAGCCAAACCATCCGCAACACCATTCCATTCTCTAGGAATATGAGTAAAAGTAACGAACTCCAGAGAAGTACAAAGGTTGAGAATCTCTTCCACAATCAGAGCCAACTGCCAACGAACATCATCTAAATTCCGCCTATTCAACAGGTTCACAACAACCTGGCAATCAGATTCACAAATGAACCTGCGCCACCCCAATTGACTTCCACGCTTCACCACCAAAAGGATTGTCTGAGCCTCCATAAGATTATTAGAATGAAAACCCTTATACACCGAGAAGATAAACTGAATATCTCTAAAGCTATCCCAACCAACACCACCAATACCGGCATGACCAGGGTTTCCACGAGAAGAGTCATCAATATTAAGCTTGAGGACCCCCCGAGGATGAGGGGACCATCTTCCCTCCCTATTCACCTTTGGGGAAGATGACGACATCTGTTGCGCCTGGGCTGTTGTTGCGGAGGAGGAAGATGAAGCCGTTTAAAACAATTAACATCACAAGGGGCCACTAAAACAAACATATCACACTTAACAGCAACAGTTCCACCCAAGGAATACATAATTTTCTGCCGCAGATGAGGGGCCACCAATAATACATCCTGAAAAACTCGACGATTCCTCTCCAACCAAAGATTCCAAATAATGAAGGGCCAATCCCCCAAGCAGCTTGAAGAAAGGAAGTAGACACTAGGGCCCTACCCTAGCAATCCACAAACTTAGCTAAAGAGCAAACATTCCAGTAGGGCATATTCCACACCCCCCACCAAAAATGTCAGATCTCCCTAGCATAAGAGCATTGGAAGAAGAGATGTAAGACACTTTCTTCCGAATTACAACATAACACACATCTTGAGGGACCTTGGAATCCGTGCTTGCAAAGATTATCCCAAGTAAGACACTTGCTCTGAGCCACTAACCACATGAAATTGCACTTAGGCCAAACCAACTTACGCCAAACTTGCTTCCACCAAGGGACCTCAATATCTCCAAACAATTGCCTACCCAACTGCTTATAGCCAGCAGAAACAGAGTACTTCCTAGACCTATCAGAGCCATCCCAAGCCAAAATATCCAAGGCCCACAAAGAATTACAAGCACAGGAAACCAAAAGCTGAGCAACCTCGCGCCTGCACCCCTCAGCACCCCAGGAGGCCATTCAGTAGGATGCTTCCAGCGAAAGGTAACCACAAAACCACTAAGCTCAACAATCTTGTAATGCTCCAAAGTGTCCCAACCAGCAATAGTAAAAACATCACAAAGGGGCTGAAGATGAGGATAATCAGAAAGAAGGGGTGGGTGACCATCCCAAGCATCAAACCAAAAAAGAGCCTGAGATCTAGAGTGACAGATCCAGAAAAGAGTACGCTTAATCACAACCTTATAATTACCACAAAATAACATATGTAATTGACATATAATTTGAGAAAAAGGAAATCATACCATCTTATTGACAATAAACACAATGATCTAATTTTTGACCTTAGATATATTAGTCTCGACACAAAAGAAGTAACCTTCTAATAGCACATTCTAGGTGATTATTTAAGATCACACAAATATTTTTTAATCTACAAACTGATGACTCCTTATATTTTACAACATAGTATTCTAGCTATGCTATATAAATATCTTCTTCAAATTCATCATGAAGAAAAAAATCACATTCATCAATTCTATCTCAAGATCAAAATCTATTGCAATATATAAAACTAACCTAATAGTTGCCAAACTAGTGTTTGAGGATAAAATATGACCAAAGTTTACCCCCTCATCATAATAATATATTTATATCTTACCAATCACACCTTGTACTTATTAGCACTATAATTTGAACCAAACTTCTTCTTGGAGACTCATTTATGACTAACATGCTTTCTTCCTTCTAAGAACAAGACCAAGTCTCAAAGCTCATTTTTTTAATGGAGTTATCTTCTCATCCATTGCTAGTCTCCAAAAATGCTATCATCTATACCTAATACCTCTTCAATAGTTTGAGGCTCATCACTATTATTAGTCAATGGAAAAATATATATAAAATCATGTGGGCTATACCTATCTAGTTGTCTCCTTTACCAATCAGACCTCCTCAAATTATAGATTCTTCCTCATAGCTCTAGAAAATATTGATACTCACTTCATCATAGAGTCCATCCTTAACCTCCAATTTAGCCTTAGATATAGTTTTCTTAGTATTTGTTTGTAACTATATTGTAGACTTCACACTTCCATATGGTTTCTCAACTAAGGGGGAAGATTCAATATTAAATCTTGTACTCTTTCATGATAGTTAAAAAATATACATCTCATAAACTAATTTTCCCTAGGAATATGAGTATATACCTCAAAACAAAAAAATAAAATATGTAAAAATGAGGGATTTTTCTTTAGAAAACCTCTATAAGTTTTTTCTCAACTATTTCTAATGTAAGAGTCCTACTAATTAGGTAGCATGATATGCTAACCACCTTTTCCTAGAATCTATGGTACATTATAACCTCACTAAGTATACTCCTAGCCCTTTTCACCAGCATTCTATTTATTATTTGCATAACTTCATTTTGTTGAGGGATGTATAAAGTTTTCTTACTCCTTTCAATTCCATTCTAATTGTAGGTTATATTGAACTCTACTAAACATAATTGTCCACCATATTTATTCCCCAAAATATTGATATTTTATCCATTCTAGTTCTCCCTGAGAGCCTTAAACTCCCTAAACTAACTAGAGAGTTTAATTTTACTCCTAAGAAAATAAACCCAAGACCTAGGAAAAACATCAATAAATGACAAATAATATAGGGATTTTAGAAGAAGTAACATTTACAGGACAAAATACATTAGAATGAATAAGATCTAAATGGAAAAAGACTTATGAGAACTTGAATAAAAGAACATGATTTTATTTCATAAATATTATTCAAAAAATTAAACTCAAGGAAACAATTAAAAAACACCTCTAAAATACTTTTACTTTTCATATGGCTCATGCGTTGATTCCAAAACATTATTTTCTCAATTAGTAACTTTATCCCTAAGATAATAGCATACTTAGGTGCCTAGAATGTATAGCCATTAGAACTAGATGCAACAAATCTCTTCATTGTAGGTTCCAATGTCAAAGGTATAGATTTAATAGATTTATTTGCCACATGTATAAAGGAACAATCGCATTGTATATAAGTGATAGAATTAATATGGAATAAAGTACCAACCCAAAACCCCTACTTGAATACTAAATATTCTTGAACCATCTTACACCCTTTATTAAAAAATATAGCATGCACTCCCACATCATTCATTTTACTAGAAAACAATATATCTTTGGCCAAACCAAGTATATGTAGACCCCAATAAGGTAAGAGTTGTCACTAATTTATACCTTCCCACTATCAAAATTCTCCTAGTCTAAAAACCACTCCTAATCAGTAATCATATGGAAAGGTACTCCAATTTTGATCTTCCATGCATCTTCACATGCATGTGTAATTAACGGTGAAATAAAAGAATTGCCTACATCCTCCTAATAAGATTTATTAGAATCATCATAAGTTTCAATTCTATTTTTCTTATTTGTATCGTCCTTATAGTCTCTTCTAAAATGACTTATCTTGTTATAACTCAAAAAAAAATTCCTTGGACTTACTACCAAGAGAGATAAATCCACATTCTGCATTCTTCCTTCCTCTTCCTCTTTCCTTCCACTTGCATTCATCCACACACAAACAACCAATGCTTCCTTGGAATATTTGGAAGCCTTTAAACTCAACTCCTCTAAGAATAAATTATACACTAGTTGCCTTATATCAAGCATACTATTTTAAGTAATTTACTTTTAATAGCCATCACCAAGTTGCCCAAAAAGTTTGGAAAATACCACAATAGGTGTCATACATCAATATTTGTCTTCCATGTTTACACCAATAAACTATAACTAGTCCAAAATCATGTCAAATCTATTAAGTTTCTTGGAATTAAATTTATATCACACATGTTAAGAAATTATTCTATAGAAAAGCTCATTTATCATGAATTTTGACTAAAATAGGTTTACCATTTTTTCCAAAGAATTTGTGTAGTGTGTTTTCTTAAAAAAATTAGAAGCATTGAATCAACCAAGAAAAGTCTCATAAGGCTCTCACATTCCTATCCATTATATCCTAATTTTTTTATACCATAGGTATAGGTTTATTTTTAGACACTAAAACTCATAAATCTTTATTTATGTGTGTCCTATATCTTATTTCAAAGATAAAAATGGGTGTTATAGACATGCTTGCGATCTCCCTTGACATAATATCTCCTTTGTACATGCTCTCACTCAAATATAGATTAGTTCTAAAATCTCTTTTCCTACTACGTAGGCTCTGAGTTGATTAAAATATAATACCAAATCAAAGGAAGATAATATTTTGATAAATTTATACATTAATATATGAGAGAGAAACACACAAAAAATAATGGTCATAATTTATAGGAAAGAAAAGATACAAAAAATATTCACTATAACACAATGTATATAGTATGAAAACCCTTTTAGGAAAAATCTCATCCTCTAAATTAAAACCAATTGTATTTATAGAAACACCAATACGATTATAACACAAAAGAAACCCAAATCCTTCTAAGTAAATTAAACTAATATATACAAATCTAGGGTAAATCTAATAGCATAATGATACCCTATAATGCACTTTGAAACCCCTACCTTAGACACCCACTAAATATGATAAGTAATAAATAAAATCATGAGTGATCACATGAGAGGTATAGAACCCAAAATATCATGAATTAAACTCTAACACCCTATTCTAATTCTTAGTCCATTGGATAAATATAATACTTTGTACACCTATTATAAGTTGTCATATTGTGTCATAAACACCTCACCGAATTGAGCACTCCATATTGTATTTCATTATATCTATTCAAAATGATCTATGATGTATAATAAGAAGCATTATAAGTTATTCATAAAATTAACTCAACAATATAACTCCCCTCTTATATTTTGCTATGTATGTCAAAATATCTCTTACACCTCTTATACATGTCATAATAATGTATACACATGATAAAATGGCCAATTTATTGTGGGATTCCCTTTTCCAACAAGACGCATAAATAATTAATAAATAAGACTTATATTGACTTTTAAAATTGAAAAGTGTGTGACATCCTAATAGCTATAAAAAAATTAATGAGAAAAAATCTTGTGGAGCCAAACTTTGCAAAAAAATTTAATACATTTGAAATATAGGGCGAAATCAATAGGTTATAAATATAAGTTATTTCTATGAAGTTCAAGCTTGATATTTCTCTATTGAAATTGTCTAAGTGTGTCCTTGAGTCATGTATACTCTTAGTTGTCCATCTTTAGTCTAATTTATTGTGTCTTGCATGTCTACAAGTTTTGGATAATGTCCTTGCATGTAAGAATCCTATACATAGTGGTGTATCCCTTGGAGATGACCTCCATCTTCCTAAGATTCAGTGCTCAACTCTTCTGCATAAAATAGATTTTAAGTATGTGAAAGAGTTGTTTATTACTAAAGAATGTTTTTTCCTTATTGTGAAAAACTATGACCTAGAGTCTGTAATGTAGAAGGAACCAACCCTCTAACACAAACTCTGAACAACATACAATGTAACTCAAAAATTATTTTAAACAACACAAAAATTTGCAAGTATTATTTCGTATTTCATTCAAAATCTCATGAAACTTCATGGATTACAAAAATATCTGAAATGAATTAGTTTTGTAGCCATATGGCTTGATGGAGAACATCATAAATCTTATTACAATCTGATATAGGTCTATTACAAAAAAAAATATCAATCACAAATTGACCTCCTTCAATCTATCCTCTTCTTGTAGCTTCTAGCTCCTTCAACCTGCAATCTTTAATGGAAGTCACTACTGCAATAAATCAACAATCTTCAAGTCTATTTTCTGTTAACCAAACACCTTCAAACTTGCAAGAAAATGGAGTCTTGGTCTCCTTCACCAAGATCTACGCCCTTCTACATATGAAACAAACAACCACACAACAAATTACAAGAAAACAATATATATTATTATTTTAAATTAAAATAGATTACAAAACATGGAATCTCACAAGCTCCCTTCACTCATGGGCATTCTATATGAAAAAAACTAAAAGTATTGGAGTCTTCAAATCTATACCCATTCAACTAGCATCTAGCTATGCCAACTTCAACTCCTCCAAAGCCATCTTCTCTAAATGACAAGGCCACAATATATAGAGGTTTGAGAGGGGAAATATCACTATGGTATCCCAAAATAACATGCCAAAAGCTATCACGGATGTCTGTATTGAGAACATTGAACCCCTGTCAACTGTGAATATTTCCCCAGCCGAGTCTAAAAGCCCTCCTCGGAAATCCAATTCAAGCATTGTGGGGAATCCTAAAGCCAAGATAACCACCAAGAAACTTAAGGGTGGTCTGGGTAAGGCCCATGCCAACGCGGCGGAAGGTTTTTGTGAATTAAAATCCACTTAGGCAGACTCGGCCTACAAGGCCTCCTTTGCTAAAAAAGGAAAGGAGAAAGGCATATTGGCCCCAACAACTAAGGATGGAAAGGGCAAGAATGCTATAAGGAAAGACTCTAGAGGTGATAAGATTGTGGGGACCACTGAGATGACTGGTGGGAAAAATGCCAGGAGGAGATCCGGGAGGCTGGCTAAGAACAGCAAAAAGAGGTTGATTATTGAAGACTTTGAGGAGGAGCAGTCTGACAGCAAAGGGTACAAGGAAGAAGAAACAAAAGATGAGGAGGAAGAAAATGTGGAGGGGCCCCAATTTACTCTGGAGGATAGCAAGATTCCTATTGATGGCTCCGCCTCTCACTCTTTGCATCCCCTGGTTGATGAGCCGGGAGAGGTTTAGGGGACTATGGACATTGGGGTGGAGTCTTGCATTGTGGTGAAGAGAATGGACACACTCAGCAAAAGGTTTCGGGGCTTAACCCGCTTCACCATGAAGTTGGGCCACTTCGTCACGAGCACTCTGTCTAATGTTATAAAAGAGGAGTAGGAGGGAAACAACAGCCAGGAGAACAAAGAGTGGGTGGGTGATGAGGCGGTGGACCTCTGATTAAAAATTGGGACAACGCCAGTTAGCTGCTCCCTGTGCCTATCTGTCGGTTGTTTCTCTGCGATCACTATAATGCCTATGGGTTGTTTCTGCTTTTAATTTCCTTTATGTTTGTTGTTTAATCTTGTTCCCTTTTTGGCCCTAGTGGCTCGTTGTGAAGGGTACGACGCCTTGTAAATGCTGCTTAACTTTTCAAAAACATGCCAAAACTTCCTTTGAAAACCCACGCCCACTTTTAGGAGAATTAAAAATAAAAAGGAATATTTTAATTATTTACACGACCCTCACATGTATGCCTATCTCTCCACTTATCAACTTTGGTCAATTATAGCATCTTCATTGATCTTCAGTGGCCTTGACAACTCCAAGAATGAACATGCACCAACATGTAATGTTCAACGACCAATATGCAAATGCATGAAATGACATGCAAATGATTGACATAAAGGAGTGGTCCCACCCATAAATGGGACAACCAAAAGAAATATTCCCTTGGAGATGCCTTAGAAACATTTCTAGAGCATATTTCCTCCAAAATTACATTTACAAATCACCAAATCATATTTTGGAAATTAGAAATAATTAAATTCCCACACATTAGCCCACATTAGCTATTATTGAAAATTAAAATAAAAGAAAATAATATTTTTGGGCGATGTTGATTGTTAGTACCCGTGGATGCTCCTACATTAGATTGGTCCTTTTCTTCTTCCAGATATGTTTCATTCCATGGATGTGAAATGTGTATTCAATATGTTGAACTATGGAATGCAATGCATGTTTGGTTTTGAAATCCCTTGATTCTAATTTGGAATCCCTAGGTGAAGATCTTGTCCTCTAAGGAAAGAGGTGTTGAATTCCCTTATTTTCCTCTTCAACTTGGGTCATCATGGTGCAATGATGGGTGTTGTGGTTAATAAATTTATTGGGTAGGTTGAGGAAAAATATATTTTAATGATTAATTGATGTATGCATTGCATGTCTATGGTTAGCTACTTTACTATGGTGGGGCTTTTTCTTTATTTGTGTTTATTCTTAAAGTCATTTCCCTTTTTTTTAGTTTTGGTGCTCTATTTTGCGATGCTTACTAAGTGTGTTTCTACATAACTTAGTAACACCTCACCCTTTCCTTATTTATGGAGAGCCTTCACTTACTAGTCATTTTTATAGGATTATGGATTTCTAGGATTTTAGGGGTTATATGTGAAATAAGATTTTATGAATGATCACATATAGGTATATAAATATTATTTACATATTTACTTGTATATATAACCTAATATTACTATACTTTTTTGTAGAGATATTTAGGTCTTCTAAACCAATAAGCTAGTGTAAGGCATGCTCAATGATAAATATTTGGCTTTACAAAGGGTGTGACTAAGTCATGTGACTTATTTTATGTTTTATTTATAATTTAGTATCTATAAATATCTATGGGAATAACCTCCTTTGGCCTACAAATCTAGATGCATAGAATATTTTCATATGCTTGTTAATTGGTCCATAATTTCCATTGTATGATTGTGAGTCTTAACTTATCAATCTAAACAAACATAAGCCCCCAAGTTTAGGTCTAAATTATACTATTTAGGATTGTGAGATTTAATTTGGATCACCAAAACTTTATCATAATTCATAAAAAAAATATGTATATTTACAAAATCATACAATTTAATTCTTATCACCACATTTCAAGAAATAACAAGATAAGATGGAAAGTAAAGATGATCATTCTTTAATATAAAAGCATGATGCCAAAAGAGTTGTATAGGATATTAGCATGAATATTATCATACAAACTAAAATTATTTACGACACATCATGTACATAAGGTATATTTCATTCATATTATATCATTATCACAATATAAACAAAAAAAAAGGGTAGAGAGGGATACGTTACTAAACCATTAAATTAGGACATTAAAGGAGACAAATATAATGAATGCATACATTCATGAATGAGATCAATTATGAACATTTGTATTATAGAACCATAATAAAAATCATTCATGATGATCTTTAAGAAGTTCGAGAGACTAAAAAATCATCTCTAAGGTCTTATATAGGATTAAATGGGGCTGAAAATTAGCCTAAACATCACATGTTCACTTTCAGACACTTTGTAAAACATAATATTTCATTGGATCAACATTGTTCTAGGATTATATCATCATACATAAGCAAGTTGGAGTCAAAAAAAGGGGTGTCACAATATTAATCAAAATATTCTAATCCAAACCCCTTTCAAAGATGATACAAAATTATGAACTTTTTTTCTTTTCTTTTATTGAATCAGGTGTATCCTTATGACCCAACCCGCCTTACCTTGGTCTTACATTTTGCCAAGTTGGGGTCGGGAAGGGGTGTCACACTAGGGCGGGACTAGTCCTTTGGTGAATTTTTATAAATCGACCTCTAATTAATCAAAAGATTCCAATCCAAACCCATTTCAAAGATAATAAAAAGTTATGGACTTTTGTCTCATCTTTTTTTTGTTGACTCAAAGGTATTGTCATGGTCCAACTCAATGCCCAACCCGCCTTACCTTGGTCTTACATTCTGCCAAGTTGGGGTCGAAAATGGGTGAATTGGATCACAAGAATATAAATTCTTCTAAGGCACCTTTGATCCAAAGGGTAGGTTGATAATCAACAAGTACACTAAAATCACATTATGATTTTTTGCAAAATGGGCTCTAATTAATCAAAATATTCCAATCCAAATCTCTCTCAAAGATGATAAAATGGTACAAAGTTTTTTTTCTTTTTTCTTTTTGTTATTGACTTAGGCGTATTCCTACGACCTAGCCCAACACCCAACCCGCCTTACCTTGGTCTTACATTTTGCCAAGTTGGGGTCAAGAAGGGTGTCATGCTAGGGTACAAATAAATTCTTTTAAGGCACTTTTGATCAAAGGGTAGGTTGATAATCAACAAGTACACTAAAATCACATTATGATTTTTTGCAAAATGGCCACCAATTAGTCAAAATATTCCAATCCAAATTTCTTTCAAAGATGATAAAATGGTACAAAGTTCTTTTTATTTTTTATTTTTGTTATTGACTTAGGGGTATTCCTACGACCTAGCCCAACACCCAACCCGCCTTACCTTGGTCTTACATTTTGCCAAGTTGGGGTCAAGAAAGGGTGTCACACTGGGGTGAGAATAATTCCCCGAGGATGTATGCAATAATCAAAGATGATAAAATGGTATGAACTCTTTCTTCATCTTTTTATTGACTCAAGGATATCCCTATGACCCATCACAATGCTCGACCCGCCTTACCTTGGTCTTACATTTTGTCAAGTTGGGATTTGGAAGGGGTGTCATGCTGGGCAAGATTGGGCAATGGATAGGGAGACCAACCTTTAGATAGTCATCCTAACTCGACTGTCGTCGTTGTTCCTAAAAAACATAAACATTCGCATAAACATTCAAAAAGACTAAAAACAACTTCAAAAACATTGAAATATTCCAAAAACTCCAAAACCACCCATCTCATTTCGCTTCACCCACAATAAACCTCCATCCATAATAAATTGATCGTCATCATTAACCTTTGGTAAAACAAGTATGACAAGTCGTGAAGTGTGAACCTAAATGTAAAAAATAAAACTCTTGATCATTATCAAACATGTTAATCAAACCTTATATCAGCGGCCTTTGAAACAACCAATCAACTAGCCACCATTCACTAACATGTCCTAGGATGCATCCTTCCTACAATGGGCATTATCATTGGCAATCACTTTGGATACTTATCCTAAACAAAACACATTACTTAGGTAAAATTTATAGATAACATTGACTATTTGTTTTGATCTTGTCTTATGATTATCTTGTCAACCCATTTTGAGGACCTCTCGATAATGTCTAAACGATTTAAAGAGAAAAGAATGTGGCATCAATCATTATCTTTTGTTTGTTGTGCTTGTGAGATGTTCTTGTAAAATAACTTTGGCGAATACTTGCTTTGTTGTGTGTAGGGAGGCCATTTTGAATAGATTGTTGACTATTGCGTATGCTTTGGTTGGAAATGTTCTAAATATGGTTTTCGTATGCCAAGGTGTGAGCAAGGATTATCCTATCTATTTGTAGAGTTAGTCCATCACACTAAATACAAAGCCATCCTAGTTATCGATACCTTGATGCATTGTTTCTATGTGTTATATCAAAAATAAGGAATGATGAAGTATTCCAATCCCTGAAATGAGCATATCATCTATCTCATCACCATATATAATAAAGGCTCGAAGAATCAGACTTGCTGGACTTCTGAATCAATCTCAATACAATGGTTAATCAATTTCCATCTCATTCTTCTATCTTTATTAATAATTCTATCCAAGTAGAGTAGAGATTAATTTCTTGGAACCAAATATTGCTTTTGTAGTGTATGGATTTGGTATTAATGAAATTACATGGAATGCATGTTCGCAAGGTAATTGTCTTGATGGTCATTTGTATGTTGTATTCCCTATCTAAGCTTAAAAATCAAAACCTTCTTGTTCATATTCTGCAAACGTGGTATTCCATGAGACCTTTTTCTTGAGGCTTTTTACTTAGCGATTCATGTGCCTTGACTAAGCCACCACATTTAGCATGCATGACCTTTTCCTATTTATTGGATACGCCTCCCTGCTCTAAAGCTCTCTTTGGGCATGATAAAGTTGTTGGGGTAGGTTGCAAAATTTGATTTTGTTTTCACCTACCAATGCTTTGCTCTTACTAGATAGGTACTCCAATTTTTCAACAAAGGTATGGTGCTTATCCTATCCTTTTGGCATTCCTCATGGCCGCTTTTCTTTTAAGCATTTTTCCAATGGATTTAGTGTATTGTCTGAGCAATTGCTTTTCACATGCATATTTTTTGCATCTACTATGTTGAGGGAATCATGTTCCCAATTTCAAAACTCCCATTTTGACTTGAGTAGAGGGAATGCTCGAAAATGTTACCAGGTTTGGCTCCTACTTGTCAATTATTTTCCTTGAATTTTCTTAAGTCTTTTGCAAAAACCATATTCATCTTGTCTTACAATGAGGGCATTCCTTGAAACAACATTTTGTGAGGCATATTGACAACGGTACTTGTGTCTTGTTAATGCTTCCGCATTTTGCATGCAAGGTTTAGCAAATCCTTGTCACAATCCAATATAGTTAGACAAATAGATGAGATAAATAACATTATTGAAGGTGGTTATCCTTTCAAACCATTCTATTATACTGCAGTTAAAGGCTTTAATATAAATTAAGCAAATTAATCTTGTTGAACCTAACTTGTTTTGTCCTCCTTTTTCTCTTTTGTATGTTGCTCTATACCCGGTTATTGTTGTAAAGGTGTTTATTTGCAATTTTGGCAACTGTTTTAATGCCCTCAAGGCTTTAGATCAGAGGGTGAGCATTTGTGCTTTCAAGGGAATAGACATTTGTTTTTTTTTAAACAACCAATTTAGGATCAAAAAATTGTGCTACTCCCATAGTAGTAGCTACTAAAACATCTTAATCTGATCCTCTAATGTGGCTCACAATGATCTAGTGCACTGGGTAAAGTGATCTTTTGGTTCTTTTCTTAATTATATGATCTATAATTTTATTAGATGGAATCATCCAATATATAGCTTCCCTTCGTTATAGTATTAACTCTATCGAAAGAAAAATCTATAGCTCTCTTTTAATGCTCAAGAAAAATCGTACTCAACAAAAATGATGTTATTAATATGTAATTTTTCTAGTTGATGTAACACGGTTTTTACTTGAAATCAGTAAAGCTAGCATATATAATATGAGCCTAGTATACGAATGTCTTTGAAAAGATGTTAAAGACAAAGCTAGGGGTTGGGTATTTATGACATTTCGTAATATTAGTAAAGTGAAATTGATAGAACAGTGATAACAATGATATCTTCAACAAATGCATTGATGGTGTGAGACTCTCTTTAGCTGCTGCACAAACAAACTGATGAAGTTGTTCTAGTTTGAGGCTCCACTTGGACTCCAAAGCTACAAGAAGTTGTGCACAAGCGTTAATCAAGATGAAGCTATGGCTTCTTTGTTGACCGGCCAATGTTCAGATGCACTTGTTCAAGATGTCACTCCTTTAAGGAGCTATCATGGGCGTTATAATTCCTATATAGAAAGTAACGACTTTCTCCAATGTGGCAAACTACAAAAAATTGAAAAGAGCAACCTGCTGCAATGGACAATAATTTGCTAGGAAGATTCGACTGTGAGTTTTGAAATAGATAACAATGGGATATTGGAGGTCTCGGCCAAAAACAGAGTAGCAGTTGAAAAGAGCATAATAATTGGAAAGGACAATTGTGGGCTAAGGATGAAATCAGTAGAATGAAGTGCTTTGTTTCCAATCAAATGTTAACTCTATTGGTTGACGGCATGCTTTGCATATCTGTTTTATCTTAAATGGACCTTATGAAATGAATCATTGGTTGATAAGAAAAATTTAGCAATGGAAATATTTGATAATTAGGCTCATAGAATACAAGATGCAATAAGATATTCTGAAAGTAGAAACACACTGGAATAAGAAGCTAATATATTCTTATTAAAGGAATCATTGGTGGATTAGAAAAACTGGTAAATGCAAACAAGCTCATAGAATACAACTTGAAATACAACATTTTTTACATTGTTCCCTGTCCGTTTTCCTGAAAAAAAACATAAATAAAAGAACATACATAATCAATAGAAAAGAGAAAAAGAAATCCAACCACCTTTGAGCTGTCAGATTTGGCTCGCATTCTTTTACATTGATATAGTTATTTCTTCTTTCAGGCCATATGCATATCCCTAAGAATGACATACCTGAACCTCCCTGCACCATAACAGAACAATCGCATGCAATCAGTACATCATAAAAAATGTAATATCAAACCAATAAAACAACATTCCTAAATCCATTTTTAAATGTTATAAAGAACGACAATCCTAAATTTTATTTTGCAGAAAGAGAAAAGGAGAAAACCAGCTATCTGCTTTCTTATCCACATTGCTAATATGGATGAAAATTGAGTTGGCAGGTGACTTTTAAGAAACATTGATTTTTGCTTCATTTCTGATTTATGCTTGTCTCACAAGCTGCAATATTCCATTTCTCATTCTTTGGAGTTCTCTAATGTTTACTTATCCTTGGAGTATGAGAACATTAGAATTTAAATGGATTGAGGCCAAATAGAAGCAGTTTCAAAGAATTGGAAAAATTTATTGAGGTTTTAGGTTTGTTAGAAGAATTATAAAAGGTATTTTAAGACAAAGAACATTGAAGAAGATGATCGAAAAAAAGTAATGTTTTAAGTAGTAAAAATCAAGTCAAATGTCCACATTTGGTGGGATAAGGTTAAACGTGGTCTGGAAGAAAATATGTTACCATCAGATTACCAACAAAAGTTGTCTAGATAGTTTAATAACTTGAGACAAAAGACTACCTATGCATAATTAAACAAAATAATTTATCAGAATTTAACTTTAAACTGATTTGCAAGAAGATAGGTATCACAACGGTCTGAATTTTTCAATCCAAGATGAATTATATTCAGCAAAATATTCTTTAAACATGAGATATTAAGTAGGGGAAAGAGAGACCTAGTGATCAAATGTGTGAATGGTGCAATACTAGAAAATCCAGCAGGTATAGACTCCAATTGGTGATTTGGTTTTAGATCTTTGATGAATAGTATCCAAAGTGGTCTATGTTAAATATTAAGTGATCTGATCATGATCATGAAGCCATGGGAATATAGTACAATAAAAATGATAATCTATCAATCTAGAGTTTCAGATATTATTTGATTTGGAGAGAATAATAAAAATCACTCATCTTTCTGATACGTTATAACTGCCCAAATTAAAAATTAGTTGGGAAATTTCAAGTAGTACTGGCCTCCCACAAAACTGTTACAAATTAGCAGTTAAAAGGAAAATTAGAATAAGAAGTTAAGTAAATATGGTAGGAAAATATAACAGGAAGTATTTTCTCTGAACCAGAATATATTTTAAAATGATTTTTTTTATAATTTATTAAGAAGAATGAAGGTTATGTGTGTTATCCTTCTTTTATTTTTCCAAATTTGAGAACTGTTAAATTTAGATTTCATGTTCTTCTGATTTATTACATGTTTTGAGTTGTAAATTATTAATGTATGATCTAAAAACAAGAGAGTACATGAGCTGCATAAACACCATGCGTATATCTTCTGAATGAAATGTTTACAGATAAGCTATACAATTTTTTTAGATTATTTACCTACTTCGAGGTGAGTCTATAGGGAAGGAGAATCAATCAGAAATTGATATGAATTTAAGCAGTTAAAACAAACTTTGCAGAAAGCTTGTTAGTTATCCCTGGAGAAAAATAAATCATTATAATAAAAATGGAGGTCTATTAAATATGTGCTTGCTATGGGAACATTGTTGTATACTTTGAGTTTCAGATTAAAACTATGTTATAAGCTAAGCAAAACAGCGGAGTGCATGTGCTGTATGGCCAGCATTCACCACTTTGAAACGGATTGTTAAGGAAGACTAAATTAAAAGTAAATCAAATCAATCAATAAATTTTCTGAATCCATCAAAAAAAGTAAAAGTGCTTGGATTTCAATCAATCACTATCTCTGTTATTCAATAAAAGAAGGGGTTTGGCATAATGTTGGGGGTTGGCATGTTTTGCATATCTGTATTTTCTTACAGGAATCAATGGTTGATAAGAAAGAATTAGCAATGAAAATATTTGATAATCAGGATCATATAATACAATATGCAATGGGATATTTTATACCATTTCCCCTATCCCTCTGAAATTGTTTCTAATTTTTATGAGCAACACAACAAATATTTCTGTAATCGCAGCTTTTTATTGGTGGTAAGAGACTTAAAAATCCATGGAATTATAGATAAGGTATAAGATATGTCCATAACAATTTTATAAATGGATGTCAAAGATGTGGAGAGTTATAGAGAAATTAACAGAAACTGACCTTTCCTTGACCTAAATCTCCAGTTTCTTATGACACAAATAAAATTTCTCAGTCAAATAAACACAGAAACGTGCAAACAATCTTAAAACAAGCTGCAGCAGAAATCTCAGAACAGCTCAGGCTAAAAATTAACTTATCTATTTAAACCCATTGTTACAGGGATCCCTAGAAAACTATACCCTAAAATACAGGGTATATATTGCTCCTTACATTATTCTTTCTATAAATTCAGCAGAATCAATCCAAAAGGGGAAAAGAAATCCAAGTACCTTTGAGCTATCAAATTTTCTTCCCATTCTCTTTTACATCCATTAATGCTTACGTTGATATAGTTATTTCTTCTTTTAGAGCATATGCATATCCCTGAAACTCCCTGCAACATAACACAACAATCACAAGAAATCAATAAATCATAAATAATGTAATATCGAAACCAATACAAAAGCAGTCGTAAATCCATCCCTAAATGGTGTTTAAAACATTTAAACAAATAAAATCCATTACGACTCTTATTTAAAAGCAGTCGTAATGGAAGATGAACTGTACTCTAGGCCTAAAATCTAATGTGTTTTGAATGTGTTTGAGAGACACGTCTATGTGTAGTGCATCTCTGATGTGAAAAAGAGACTTTAGAGTGATCTCTTTAGTTGTTGCCAAATGAAGGATAAGGATATGCAGTTTGAATAGAAGATTGGCTTCTTGTCACGTTGAATAAAGAACAATGTACATATAATCAATTTTTGATACAAAGGATGGTGTAAAATAATGAGATCTCATGAACCAGTATTTGTTGTGAAGTACCAGAGATATGTGTGAGGAATCTATGTAGCAGGTGAATTACAGAAAGAGAGATAAAAGAGGGTTTTCTGACATCATTATTGCAGAATTACAACAATACAGTGATGGCTGATTGAGGTGACAATAACAGAATGTGTTGATTACAAAGATATGTTGATAATGCAAATGCTTTCTTGATTGGTCTATGATAATCTTGATATTCTTGAAGATTATTGTGAAAGAGATTTGTTTGCAGTTTGTATTGAGGACATTGTAGTGATCATAAGTTTATTATTCTTTTGAAATCTTGTCAAGGGAGATATAAGGTGTTTTGTATCTGTGTTATAGAAGTCATCTATAACCAGTGATATTAATGTAGACAGAGTAGTACTCTGTGTTTATCTTCTTGTATTGAGATTGGTGTTGCCAGTGAGGCATTGTAACCAGTGAGGTTTTTCTGTAGCCAATGAGGTGTTTGTAGCCAGTGAGGCTTTGCTAATGAGGCACAAAAATAGCCAGTGAGGCGCTGTAATCAGTGGGATTTTATTAAGCTAGTGAGGCAATTTTCCGAGTGGTTTTTAATCCCTATGAAGGTTTTCCACTCATAAATCATGTGTTATGGTCTTTGTTGATTGCCTCTGTGTTTATGTCTTAATTCTCATCGTTATACTTGTATATGTGTTTGATGAATATTTGAAGTCTCTCATTTTCTATCCAATGAATTAAAAGGTGCAAAAAGTTTTAAACTTTATAGACCACTGATTCACCCCCCCCCTCTCAGTGGTCCTGTACTCCAACAAGTGGTATCAAAGCATAGGTTCCCTATAGAAGTCTAACAGGCTTGCGTAGGTCCTGCTAGTGGAGTACCATGGGCAAATGTAGAAGAAATAGAGAAAAGAAAGATGCCAAGCAAAAGGTTGTACAACAAATCACAGTCAAGTCATGTAGTGAGCTGTTGCATGAGTCTCTCTTGAATATTGATACAAAGTGTAATAAAGAGAATGGTCTTGCAGTTGAGAGTTTTGACAAAAAGGAAGATGATTTTGTTGTTGAGATTGATGAGGAAGAAGGAGACCTCTTTGTGAGTGAAGATGACTATGAACAGGAGTGTGAGATGTAGAAGGTGAACTCTTGTGTGCTCTAAATACTATCAAGCAACTCAGAAAAGAGAATCAGAGACTAGAAGACCAACTTCAACAAGAAAAAGACTCCAAGGACAAGGTACTTTCAGATCTTGCAAAAGTTTCTTTAGATCTTGAAGAGTCTAACGAACTTGTTATCAATCTAAAGATAGAGATAGAAGAAGCAAAAAGGGTAGTTGATTTTACAAAGTCTGATCTTGAAGTCAAAACTAATGAATGCCTAAAACTAGAGTTAGAAGTAGTCTCTTTGAGAAAGGGATTGGAAAAGGCATCTTCTAAGTTGCACAATAATCTGCAGTTTGAAAAGAGTACTAAATGTTTAAGTGAGATGTTAAGAAAACAAAAAGGTCATAAGGACACTACAGGCTTAGGATATAAAGAAGGGCAGACTTCTAAAGTCAGACGTGTACCAAAGAAGAAGATACATTTGGGTCATCATGCTGCTGCTCCGAAAGCAAAAGATAATGTTGCTGATGTTGGAAGAAGAAGGACAAGCAGGAAATGCCATTCAGTAATGTACAACTATTCTCAGTTTCATGGTTTTTGCTAATCCTGTCAGATTTATGGTCATAGAGCTAAAGACTGTAGAACTCATTCGAGAAATGATTTTGGATGGAATAAGGATAAGAGCTCTTATAGTTTGTTAAATCATGACTATAATAATGTTTGTTATAAGTGCAATAAAGTTGGTCATCTAGAAAGGGATTGTTGGATGCTTGTAAGATATGATCATAGAAGTTCTTCTTGGTTGTCAAGAAAATGTGATTATGTTCCTTCTGTTGGTCATAAGATCGTATGCCATAGATGTTTTAGGTTTGGACATATTGCTAAATTTTGTAAGAGTGATCTAATGAAATCAGTTAATCACCATAAGAAGATAGGTGTTAAGAAGGTTTGGAGAAGGAAACAAGTGAAAGAGAAGGTTGAAACTAATCTTGTGCATACCACACAAGAGACATTACAAAGTGCCTGAAAGATCAGCATGACGTCAGGGGGAGCAAGTTAGTGTTTTACTCTTCAACCCCTAGGTGAAAAGAAGAAGGGAGTAATATTGTTGACACAATGAGTGGCAGATGAATAATGTCTAATAAGAACAGTGTTGTTTCTACAATCAGTTTGCAGTTGACCTCTTGTGACAAGTACAGTACTTTTAGTTTTTCGTATTCTTGCAAAGGGTTTCATAGTCTTCCTACAATGGCTTCACATTTGTTTTTTACTCATATCAAAGGTTTCATTTCATTCTATTACAAAGGCATTATACTACAGTGTTGGCCATGACAATGTACATAATGATGAATGAATAGTGGTATGCAAAGCAACATGACAGTCATATATGGTATGGGCTTCAAAAGAGAGGACAGTCTTTATAGTGAAGTTACACCTTTTTCAATTAAAGAGAGATTATTCTTGACAGAGACATTTGAGACTTGAGAATGACATCATGCAAGTATTCTTTATACTTTTCTTAAGTTTATATACTATATCATGTCTGGTATCTTCAATGGATACTAGAATTTGGTATGACAGTAGTCTTGTACTATATGCTTTTACTGGCTTATAATGCTTTGACAGTGCTCTATCATCAGTTTCATGTTGACTGTACTTTGCAAGGTGATGGGCTTCTATGGTTGTCCCATTGGTTTTGCATACTTAGTCAAGGACACTATCATATACAGGCAAGTAAGGTTTGCCGATGTCAAGAACAGTATAGTGCCTATACTGAAAGCTTCATGGTAAGAAGGTTAAATAGTCACTTCATGAAGGGCACAGAAGTCTTGTGATACTACTGCTAAAGGAAGAATTCTTTAAGTATCAAGGTGACAGGAGACAAGAATGTCATGACCATGGATGATGTTTTTGACAATAATAATGGTGACATCATGACAGTGTTTTTGAATGGTGGACTAAGAATATTAATGAATGTCCTCAAAGCTTAACTTTGACTTTCATCAATGCTTAACAGTGCTTTTGATAGAAATATTTAGGGTTATGAGATAGATAATGAGATATCACAGAAGGCAGTTATCATGAAAACAACATTGTCAAAAATGCATTGGCGTAGAGGATAGAATAGTCACTTTGCAATACATAGTCAAACCAAATGCAATGTGATAGTTCTTACTAATGAAATATGAAAGGACAAATATGATGACAACATTAGAAGCATAGAAAAGAGAAAAAAGGCTCTCTCAAGGAAAATGTGTTAGTGAACTCATGTATGAGCTTTTGCAATGAGACAGAGTAAAGGGAGAAAGGTTCCAAGATATTGTAAATTATAAAGTGCAGGGACAGTCAGCTTGACTGTTAAATAAATGGAATAAAAAAGACAATCATGACAAATCATGACAAAAGAGTGCCCATAGAAAACCTTTAAATCACAGTATTATCAGTGACTTGAAATTGTTACATCAATTTGCTACAGTGTTTTGAGTAGTTAAGGATGGAAATGTGCATTGGTGCTTTGTGCAGTGGTATACCATGAAGTGGATTATTTGGACAGTGATAATGGTTCTTGTTAAAAGTCATGCTATGAAATCGATTGCTTTGTGATACTTCAATAAACATCAAGTTTGGTGTCTTTTGGGAATAATTGATGATGTTTTGGTAGTGACAGTGCACTTTATTTGGTTCTTGACAATGATATGATTTGTGGATAATGTCTTAAGTGTCTTATTGCTGAGATTGGGTGTTTGAATTGGGAGCAGTAGCAGTGGTGCTAGATAGTAAAAATGGCATGCATCTAGTGAATTAGTGACAATAGATGAACTTGCTATGGTTCATGAACTTGATGCTTGTATTATTTGTGTGATTTATGATTATCTGACAGTGGTGATATGACAGCGGGACAATCTATTCCAAAGCCATAATCTTCTCTGACAGTTTGAGAATGTTTGAATGGTGACTGATGATTATACTTCTTTCCTTAGTTGCAATTGAGTCATATGCAGGCAGTATAAATTGATAAGTATTGTGAGATCACAGGGGTTACTTAAAGTGTAGAGTTTTGTTTTACAAGGTGTTGCAGTATCTACATGACAGTATTTTCACTCACAGTGTTTTGTGTTTGATATTCATCTCTGACAATGTTGGTCTTTGACAGCAGTTTGTGATTTGTATATGGCAGTTTAAATAGTGAGTGTGGCCTTTGAAGATGATTTTCTCCTCATGTGGTATTGCAAAATCATTGCAGTAGTTTTTTTTGGTATCAGATGCTCTTCTGTCCTGACAGCATGAAACATTTTGCATTAACAATAGATGCTCTTTTTATATACTGTTATCTTCATTGGTTTGTGATCTTCATTGGTTTGTGGTCTTCATTTGATTGTGGAAGAATGACAGCATCTACAGTGATTTTTCTAGGGACAGTGCAATAGTGTGACAATCTCTTTAGAATAAGTCTTTGATTGATCATCATAGTCATGGAGGTTTGGATTTGGGCTTGTTTATTGTTCCTGGATTAATATTGACATCATTATTCTCACTGCTGATAAGGTGGTTGCTAGGTGTCAAGAACATCATCAGAGTAATGTTCAGTGAAAGGACAGTATATGCAGGACAGCATGGTAATCACATGACCTTGACAAGAAATTCACAAGATAATGATGCAGTCTTTGACCCAGTTTAGGCTTGACAGTGTCTTATGAGTCTTTGGTGAATGCACAATGACCTTGACATCCTTTTATGTTCATTGAAGTGTTTTATATGCTCTCTTTTGATGTTTGCCTTGAGACTTGTACCAGTACTACGTTGCAAAGGACATATAAACTCAGTTGCTAGTAAGTGTTATCCATACCAGTGATTGTGCCTTTCCTGGGATGCATATTAGTTAGGGGGAGCATTTCATACTTTGTCATCTGATGTCAAAAAGGGGGAGTGAGAAAGTGATGTGATGTGTTCTGGTTTTGCCATCAATGACAAAGGGGGAGATTGTAGAGCAGTGTTCATCATTGATGTCAAAAGGAGAAGTTGCATGTCAGATGTAGGTTGCATGCCAAATGTTCTCAGAGGATCTCAATGATGTCAGTTTTCATCCTTATCTTCATATTGGTGTTGTGACAAGAAGTGGTTGGCATTTGATCTCATTGTATGTGGGATTCAGGATTTGTGTTTGGCAACTCTGTTATTACCTTGATCATTGGTTGAACAAGAGATAAAGGTCAGATTGTCTAAGCATAGCCAAAAATGTCATCAGACATATTCCAAGGTTTGCATTAGTAGTGTTTGGAACAAGTGTTGTTGAAGAAGTTCTTATATCGAGGTGGAAAATTATGTATATGTTGTAGAGGAAACCGAAAAACTAAGGTGATTGTTTTTGTGAAATAATCTTTGAAGGTGATTGCTTTTGTGAAATAATATTCAAAAAGATAAACTAGGGTTTATGCATTCAAAACTCTTAAGGATCCTAAAGACCTAATTTGATACTCTAAGTGTCTTTGACGTGTGTTATAACTTTCAGGTGACCTATAATACACGGTTACTAGAAACTATAACTTAAGTCTATCTTCCTTGTTGAGGAACCGACCCCTGTGCCTATCAACAACAACCTTGAAAAGCAACGAGCACCAAAAACACATCGAAGGTGAGGATTTAATTTGTCCTGAGCGCGAAGACACGGATCAAGGGTTACAATTCAATTGTTTTATGAATCTAAACGACTATCAGTTGAGGGAAAATTGACAGGCAGTTTCAAAGAAGACCTTCTAACTGCTTTGTAATAGAATTCTAACAGAGCATAGAGCCAGTGCCTTTTGTTTTAGGCTCTGTATGATGTTTGGTGGGTTGTTGGTTTTGTGTTTAGTGTTCATGAGAGAGATACCTACAACTTGGTGTGCACACTGATTAAATTCTAACGTGTTTTGAATGTGTTTGAGAGACACGTTTGTGTGTAGTGCATCTCTGATGTGAAAAAGAGACTTTAGAGTGATCTCTTTAGTTGTTGCCAAATGAAGGATAAGGATATGCAGTTTGAATAGAAGATTGGCTTCTTGTCACGTTGAATAAAGAACAATGTACATATAATCAATTTGTGATACAAAGGATGGTGTAAAATAACGAGATCTCATGAACCAGTATTTGTTGTGAAGTACCAGAGATATGTGTGAGGAATCTATGTAGCAGGTGAATGACAGAAAGAGAGATAAAAGAGGGTTTTCTGACATCATTATTGCAGAATTACAACAATACAGTGATGGCTGATTGAGGTGACAATAACAGAATGTGTTGATTACAAAGGTATGTTGATAATGCAGATGCTTCCTTGATTGGTCTATGATAATCTTGATATTCTTGAAGATTATTGTGAAAGAGATTTGTTTGCAGTTTGTATTGAGGACATTGTAGTGATCAGAAGTTTATTATTCTTTTGAAATCTTGTCAAGGGAGATATAAGGTGTTTTGTATCTGTGTTATAGAAGTCATCTATAACCAGTGATACTAATGTAGACAGAGTAGTACTCTGTGTTTATAGATTAGGTATAAGATATGTCTATAAGTATTTTATAAATGGATGTCAGAGATGTCGAGAGTTATAGAGAAATTAACAGAAACTGACCTTTCCTTGACCTAAATCTCCAATTTCTTATGACACAAATAAAATTTCTCAGTCAAATAAACACAAAAACGTGCAAACAATCTTAAAACAAGCTGCAGCAGAAATTTCAGAACAGCTCAGGCTAAAAATTAACTTATCTATTTAAAACCCATTGTTACAGGGATCCCTAGAAAACTATACCCTAAAATACCGGGTATATATTGCTCCTTGCATTATTCTTTCTATAAACTCAGCAGAATCAATCCAAAAGGAGAAAAGAAATCCAAGTACCTTTGAGCTATCAATTTTCTTCCCATTCTCTTTACATCCATTAATGCTTACGTTGATATAGTTATTTCTTCTTTTAGAGCATATGCATATCCCCAAGAATGACACGCCTGAAACTCCCTGCAACATAACACAGCAATCACAAGAAATCAATAAATCATAAATAATGTGATATCGAAACCAATACAAAAACATTCGTAAATCCATTCCTAAATGGTGTTTAAAACATTTAAACAAATAAAATCCATACCAGGAAACAGAGTAGCACACATAATTCATAGTAATGGAAGATGAACTGTACTCTAGGCCTAAAATAGAACGATTTAAATAATAAGTGGGCTTCCAAAAGTTATAAGGCGAATCCATTGCTAGCTAACCATTGAAGATGGACAGCCAGATCATATTTCTCAAGAACTGAAGCATGCTCGTATATACCCATAAAGAGAAGAGGAATCTAGCCGTTTACATTTTTAAATTTGAATTGGAGGAATTAAAGGAAGAGGTATTTCATACATAGCTGTGCCACGTGGAAGCAACGCTTAAAATAGACCTACTTTCTTTGTATAAGACATATACTCTTTACCATAAATCTACTTAATTATAAATTTATGTATCTTAAAAAATCAATATCAAAACAGTCCAAATAGAAATCCAATATCACATGCTTTTAATATTGTATGGGTGAATATTTGAGTGTTTCATGTTAATAGTTTCTTAAATATAATATCTAACACTTCTAATTATCCTTTTCACTTTGAGCATTGATAAGTATTATAACTTTTCAAACATTTTTAATCAGTTTTTAATAAGATAATTATGTAGTAAGTTTTTCCAACTATAAGATTATGATTTTGATCCATTTTGTCATATGAAGGGAGATGACAAACTAGGCAAACCTTATTATGAGAGGAAACACTGCTACATTTAAACATAGTCATCAATATGGTCATTTGCAACATATGAAATGCTTTCTTGAAGTTTTCCGTAAGATAATTATGGATGCATATCATATAGGAGCTTAAGTTTGTAGAGTTGGAGATATGGAGTCTTCACTTGTAGGCCATCTTGGAGCTTTATAGTATTTCTTGTGCACCATAGTTTCCCTCTTCTCTCTTTTTTATTATATTTTATAGACCTCTTGTTTTCTTACCGAGTCTACATACACCTTGCCCTAGCATCCTTATCCCATCCAATCCTTTCAAATCTCATCTAGTATCTTTTTTGTCTCCATTTGTCATTTCCTTGTATCTCTTTTTTCCTTTTTGTTGCCTCTGTACCCCTCCCTATCATTTTGGCATATATCACAAGAGAATGCTAGTGAAGACTTGGGAAAATAGCTTTATAGACAATAACAACCTTTTTTTTTTTTAAGTTTCTAATGCCTTCTTCGAAAAATCCATGTTAAATGTGACATGTAACATCTCTATTTACTTTTTTTCCAACCACTCACATCATTACCTCTCCTTCAACATTTTATACATGTGACTTCATTCTAGAGTAAAAGCCATGAATGACACACATAAGAGTCGTGAAATTTTACTTCACACTTGTTTGTTGCATAAGGTTAATTTCTTTAAGAAAATCCATTTTGTGCATATCTTGGTGTTTGTTAAGTCACAACTCTTTGAGGCATTTGTCGTTTGTAGGGAGTGGATTTTCGTGTGTAGTTTGTCAAAATGCCCATGTGTAAGGCAAGTTGAGACATTTTGACCTTTAATTTTTGTTACCTTTTATATAAATATTGATGAACTTTCACTTGTCTAGGGAAAGGAGGGTTAGTAAATTGTTTTATCTTGGAATTTTTTGTGTGGCCCCATGGGATCCACTTTTCTACCTTTATGATTTATTTTTTAATCTTTTCACCCTTTCCTTGAGAATGCGAGATTTGGATGTACACTTGAGAATTATGCCATCTTCTTCTTGTAAGCTCACCAATTTTACAAATTGTACCAAGGTGAAGATTTAAAAGTTAAAATTAAAATTTGTATTTATGCATATCATTTTGCATCTCAATTTTTTGATTTGGTTAACTTAATTTTTAAATCATTTTAATTTTTACATGAGACTTTCAAACTTCTATTAATTTATAGTATGTGATTTGCTAATACATCAATTAATTTCAAAAAAATTATTGATAAATCTTTGGAAAAATCACTGAATATCAAGTGGATTAAAATTAAAATTTATAAATTCATATAATCCGATAATTCAATTGATTGCATAATTTTACTTTTTTTAATTTAACAAAGTTGCATCTAGAATCAAATAAAGGCCATGTGTAAATTGCAAAGTGCAAATTACAACTTTTGAAAGATAAAATAGATTTAAATTATGTGACTCTACTTATTTATGCCTCATTTTAACTTCAAAATGGGGAAAATGAATTAAAATTACTTTGTAAACCAACTGTTGAAGTTTCTAGGAAGTTTGCACATAGTGTATTAGTTGATGACTATGAGTCAAAGACATAGATTTGCACTTGCAACCAAATCCTACTGCATTTAAACTATATATATTATTACATTGACATGTTTAAGCTTTAAAGAACCCCTTTAGAAACAAATATTAACTTTCTACACCATTTTATAAATTTATGAAACTATGAGTTGTGAGGGAATAAATATGCTAGAAAGTCCTTGAGAAGATACACCTATCAAATTGTATAAAACCCTATATTTTTTCCATTGATATCTAATTTTGAACACTTAACCACCTTCTCAATTTAGGTTGATGGGGAAGTTGCAACAAACTAAGGAGATTAAATTTCACTATGAGGGCACTTATGACTACAACCAAGAATTGATGACTTTGACTTGATAAGCAATTCAACACGTCAATATGATTATGTGTATTTATGTCCAAGAATTGATGATGTAAGAATTTATCTTTTTTAATTTGATCAAATTGAGGTGAAAAATAAGGTTCACATGCTACTTGGAATACAAATAAGACACTTAAGGGATGAACTCAATAATTCATATCTTTTCTATGAACATGAAAATTGAATTTTTTCAAGGTAGAAAAGAAGAATAAAAAATAGGCACCATTTAACATTTAGATTTTATAGGGTTTCTTGTCAAGTTTATTTCTAGATGAATTATGGGAGAATCCATAGATTCCTAGTAGTTAGACCTAACCAATGAAGTGAAGATGAGCTTAGAATCCTTTTAGGGCACTAGATAGAGACATAATTATGTCTATCCATCACCCCTATCACACATGACAAGCCGAACACTTATAATATCCCTATCCAAGATACAAAAGTTCAAGTTTCAACATGTACTATATATTGTACACATAAAAAACCAAATCCTTTAAAATTTTATAGTTATTTAGATCGCATTTGCACACAAGAGGTGGTTTTATCCCTTTCCTATATAATAGGTACTATTTCATGCATTTAGTATCCCTATATAGATAAAGGTACCACTCCTAATGCCCCTTTGCTAGAAAATAGCTCCTATATATCAATATTTTTGAGCTAGCACTCCTTGATCATCTCTTTAACCTATACAACCATTTTCTTTAGTTCTCAGGTGTATTTTATTCCTCTACCTCACTCATTTTTCGACCTTCTATTTTGTGTTTTCTTAACATTTTATTAACAAATCCATGATACTAAATTATGTCTCTAGTATGCTATATCTTATTTCTTTAGATTAAATTTACAAGTAAGGTGTTTGAATGCTTGATTTGTATCTTATTTAGAATTAGTTTCTATGAAAGAAAAAATGATTTTATTTACTCTAATAAAAATAAATAAATAGTTAAATTAGGTTATGTCATTTTGTGAACCTAATTTAACACTAAAACCTACATAATTAAATTTAATCCCTAAACCCTCAACTCTCAACTATCCATCATAAACCATCAACCCTAAACCCATAAACCACAAGTCCTACTCCCTAAATAATGAATAATTTAGAGATATTAAATGGAGGGAGGAGAGAGAGACATGGGAGAGAGATAGAGAGAAGCAAGATATAGAGAAGAGAGGAAGAGAAAGAGAGATATGTTAGATATAGAGAAGAGATATCTATATAGGGAGCAAGGGATAGGTGGGTGAGGGGAGAGGTAGGAAGGGGAAATAAATAGAAAGATGAGGTAGATAGAGGTATATAGTGGAGAGGGAGAGAGGATTAGATAGAGAGAAGTAGATCTAGGGGGAGAGAGAAGTGAGATAGAGAACAATAGAGATGGGGAGGAGAGTAGAGAGGTGGAGATTTGAGATGATATATAAAGAGGTAGGCAGACCCTCAACCCTCTATCATCGACCATAAAACCTGTTGCAAGTATGATGGTGTTGTCATTGATGTCAATAGGATGTCTACTGATTGGTGTTGTCATTGATTCCAATTGTGTGTTAAGGAGGTTGTTATTGAGAAAATTATGAAAAAGAGGAAAACAGGTTTTTGTAGGTTGTGCATGTATACTCCAGATATTGAGGATGTGTTGTAATGCCCCGCCATGCAACCCTAGAGGAAGTTTCAATTCACAATAAAAGCGTACTAATTTTTTTTTTATTAAAGTGAATTAGCCATACATGTTCATCTACAATTGATAACATCCCCTAAGGCTACGTAACCAAGATTACTTAATCCCAATTAACATACATCATTTAAAATTCATTGCATTTAATTACTCATGTATTAAGCATTAATTCAACATACATAAAAAACATAAGATAAGAAGATAAACATCCATAACATAAATTCATAACTTGAACAACTGGTTACATCACTCATTCCCAGAATGAGGCAATATTACAAAAGTATTACATTACAAAATTCCACCTCATAAATACAAGAGGGGTATAAAACTTATTACAATTGGAAATACAACAATGCTAAATTGAACAAGATCTGCGAGTTGTCCATCTGGATGTCTCGCCACCAAGTACTGAAGATCACGGGGGATCCAACGGTTTATGGTGCACGTTCCACCCAACCAAGTGGTACCCGAAGGCCCACCCCCCATGCTAGGAGATAGTAACCACGTAACATGGTCAATTGGCTTTGATTTGACATTACCTATAACATATTTTTGTAGCCCCAAATCTAATTTGTAATAGTTGGAGGCATTCTTTCTTGTAGGAGTGAAATTTTGTAGTGTTAGAAATGGATTCTTGCTTGTACTTTTGAATCTTGTTTTGTTGTTAATTTTCCTATAGCTTTGGTGTTGTTGGAGCTACATATTTGATGTTGAAATCAGATCTATTAAATTGCTCGAAGCATGTGTGTGTGGTATTAATCCCAGATTGCAAGTCCAATAGTTTCAACTCTGAAGGTTGATAAATCTTTCCTAGTTGAGGTTTGAAATAAGTTATGGAAAAAAATGAAAGTTTAAAAATTGTTGGAAGGGATCAAACACCAATGTTTAGAAATGGTTTTTCTCAGTTTTTAGCTTGGTTTTTGACATTGTTGAATTGGTAAATAAATTTTGAATCACTTGTTTTCCTGTAGATGAAGGTGGGAGCTTCTACTACCCAATTTTTCAAAAGAAATGGGGTTTGTTTGCACATTCAAAATAATCTCTGAAATGTGGTTTGCCAAAAGATTTTTGTGCACATTTAAAGAAGTTTAGTTTGAATCAAATCTCATAGCCTTTTGAGTTCATGCAATTTTTTTGGTTAGTAGGCTTCTTCAATTGAATTGATTAAAAATTTGAATGGTGGTTGTAAAGATAAACACCTCAATTTGGGGTCTTGGTCTTCAATTGCATCAAATGGTATTAGAGCAGGAAAATTGGCTGGGAAGTATTGTAGCAGTTGATTGGTAGGAAGAGTTGAAATAAGTTTGTAGTTGTTATCCTCTAGCAGAGGTTAAGGCTGGGTAGAAGGTGCACGAGAGAGGTGTGTCTTCCAGAAACCATCTGTTGGGTAGAGGATAAGCAAGAGTGAGTTTGTTGCAGGGAGGACATGTGATTGCAAAGGGTTGATACCCTGAAGTGAGATAGATTGTTGCAAATAGGACTTGTAACTTTAGAGGGACTTGTGAGTCTCTAAAGATATCTTTGAAGAAGAGGACGAGATGGGTGATGAGAAGGCCTATGTGGACTTTACCTATGGAAGAGTGGAAAGAAAAGAGGTTTACAAAATGGGTTATTAGAGAATTAAAAAAGATTGAGGCTAGATTAGATGTGATGGAGATGGCGTAGAGAAGAGAAATAGAAGAGGCTAAAAGAAAGCATGAACAAAGATTACGTGAAAAGGGTATGGTGGCTAATAAAAGATATAAAGTTGAAAAAATTGAAGAGAAGGTGGAGTGTTATCCTAAAGGAGGAGAAGAGTTGTGTAGTGCCCCTCTGCGTTTCACCTTGACAATGTTGTTCATTCATGATTTGGTTCATCTCTTTTGTCGCAGTATTGTCCTCCATTTCACTTGTGTGATTTGGTACTTCCTGGTATGTTGTGCATTTGATTTAATTTGGGTTGACTAGTACTTTGATCAATTATGGCATTAAAATAAAAGATTATCGAAATTAAAAGACTTTGGGATAATTAAAAATAAAAGCTTATATAAAATGGAGGTATTGATTAAATAAACATTAATAATGTCTTTATTTGATTTAAATAAATTTAAAATTATGATTTAATAAGGAAATATAAAGAATAAATATATTAAACTATGATATTGTACAAAAAAAATTGAAATGAAGGATTAAATTAATAAATTAAATATTTTAATTGTTGATTTATCATGTGTAAATAATAAAGCATAGTTAAACTATAAAATTAATAAAATACAAGGTAGTTGACGGTAGTGGGAAACAAAACAAAATAATTAATTTAAAGAAGAGAGGGCATGTAGTAACGGGCATTATGGAATAGTAAATAAATTGGTTATTTTGGCAAAAAAAAGGGGGGCTTTGGCAACTATTCTGAAAAAAACTAATCTTGTTTTGTTCTCGTGAATAAATTTTTTGGTTCCTGAAAAGCTTTATTTCTGGTTTTTGGGGGTTTTGGGGAATTGGGGATTCTGCAGTGGTTTAGGAGATTGGAAGTGTGTCGAAACGAAAAATTGGAGATAGCGAGCTTTGTATCAGCCTTCAGCTCAGCCAATCGAATTATCCCAAGTTCCTCTTTTCTATAATCTTCTTCTTTTAGAATAAATGCTTGAATTTTAGATTCTAATTTGGAACAAACGTTCCTGTATTTAAACTGGGTTTGAATTGGAACAATTAGTATATATATGTTAGTGTTGCTTCAATGCTCTCATCATATTGTTCGAACTTATTTTGCAATCTTGTATTCCATGTGGTTGTGTTTATTTTTCTTCTGTCATCAGTAATTGCTGAAATCTTTGAAGACTCTTCCATAGTACGAAACTCACCATCAATCGTTCCCATTTTTGTTATATTTTCTTAAGTCTTTTCAAAAAATCCAATTACACTAGACATCTTATCTTGACTACCATGGAAGCCTCAATTACTTCATCTTTTATACCTTCTTCTTCTTGAGGGCCATGTATCACATGTACATTGTTGGAAGTCATTCTAATCGAATAATTTTATCTCCATCTAATAAACCCTCAATGCAAGTACATATAGACCCACTCAATTCATGGTTTAGAGTCTAGACTGCCTATTATGTTACACAGTGAATAAATCATTCGATGCCATAATTTCTACTACTGTGATAATGATCAGAAGGGCAGAAATGAAAATATTTTATGTTTTGAGAAGTGTTTGGGACCCTCATATTTTTCAAGGATGACCTCACTCAATCTCATATGAGCTCAATCTACCCACTGTCATCTACTATCTTATAAAATTTTTCTTATGAATGGTAATCGAGGTTCTATGCTTGATAATTCAATTTTCATTCAAATGACTATATTGTTCTTATTACTCAACTTCACTCGATAGTTATAATTCAAGGTATTCAAGACTTGCAATGTGATGTACAAGTTTGGCATTCAGTATTTGAATTTTGATTCAATTTGATTGTATTTCTCCTTCAGTTATCTTTGCATAATTTGCAATCAAATTTATGTCTACTACTTAATGGTGCATCCTACCTCTTCACTTCCTCAGTCTTCATTTTATACTCTTTACCTTTCTCTGGTGCGAGTTATCGAGATTTTGGTGGTATATATTTGAATGTGGAAATCATTGTTTTAAAACAGAGACTCTTGTATAAGTATTTCATTCAATATGTGGAGTTTATTCTTGCAGAAATATAGGTAACCAATGTATATTATCACAATATATATATATATGTCATAGTCAGTATATGTATTTATGTATTTGGCATAACTATTACGTGATATAGGTGTTACAAACTGATCATATGCTTGTATATATGTATACATGTATTTTTATTGTAATGATAGAAAAAGAATAAATATGCTTGTATATTGTAACATCTTACCTTTGGGTTTCGTTTTGACTGATTGTAATGGTGTTTCAAATAGTAAATGATTTCGCCATGCGCATTATCGATAATTATCATGTAAATCTTGGTGGAATCGCTGCACACACACACACAAATATATATATATATGTATGTATGTTTGTGTGTCCAAGCCTTCATATGTTTCAATTATGTGCCGAATAGGTATGTTTACTTTTGTATGTTTTGGTAGTTATAGTATAACATGCATCCTTTGGTTCGTGGCTTCAATTTCCGATTGACATTCTATTACTTATCATTTGATTTCATGTAGTAAACCGTAGTCTTCATGCAATATATTTTTCTTGTCATTTGATTTAAATGCTAACTCATTTATTATTTATATATGTATATAAAATCATGCTTATGTGTGATTAAATATAGCTGTATTGTAGATTGTAATTGTAAATAGAATTTCGATATACACATATACATATATAAATATATGTATATATATAAGCATATACTTATATATTTGTATATGTTTCTTTTATAATGATGTTAAAACTGTAATGTTCTCTCTTTTGAATTTAGGGAAAGTAGTAAGTAAATAAATTTGAAAGAATATATTAAGGAATTTGAAATAGTAAATGATAAGGATTCATTGTATGAACTTAATATAGATTTTTGTGGAATTGGTTAAAGAATGAAGTTGATGAATCTTGGAATGAAAGTACTCTCATATTTTGTATTAGATGATTTGTAGATTCCTTAAATTATAGTTATTCAGAATACAAGTTATCGTGGTAAATGATTCTTTGGGCTAATTTATTGGGTGAGATAATGAGTATTTTGAAATGTGGAGAATGATTCCTCATAATGATGGAGGATATCCAATTAAATTCCCTATTATGTTTGAAACATTCATTCTATACACTAAGAATTATTTTTGAGATTGCGTATTGGTCCATTCATAGACAAATAGATTTATTTTGAATAGAAATCATGAGCTCATACAATAATATTTCTACGTAATGCAATTCACTAATGATGTAGTGTCTATGTATAATAAGGTAATTAATTAGATAAAAGAATCTTCCTTATCGATGTTAATATCTAGAAGTAACACCTTATCTAGGAAATGACTAATTAAATGCAACTAAATAATGAGGTTCCTTGTAAATATATTAGAATTTTATTTTAACTGATAATATTTATATATTTTGTTGTTGAAGTGAAAAATTAGATGTTGCTTAGAGGGAATATCTAAATCGTAAGATGGTATATATATAATATTTATTTGCGATGGATTCGAGTCATTCTTATCTCATGATTTGTTAGGAAAATTGACTAGATTCATGCCTTCCTCTGATGAAGTTAATTTGAATGTTAGCTCTACAAGCATTATCATTTTATGGAATTGGGTTATCGTGGATATTGTTCCTTGTGAGAATAATGGTGTAAATGGCTAATTAGACTTCCAGAGGCTAGGTGGAATTTTCTACTTGATGGATTCTATGTTAATTCATTTTGAGATGGTTGTTTATGTATTGAATGAGTATACGAGGGTCATTAGCCTTGCATGATATATTCACCACATTGATTGAGAATTGTGTGCGGGATGGTTTATGCCTCACCTCTTTATGTATGTTCATGAGGTTTTGTGATTGGTGCAAGTTGGATTTGCCCTACTGATTTCATTGGGTCTCCTAGCTACTAGTAGGGGAGTGGCTCTCAATGGGGGCCGACGCACAAAGTGGTGGCAAGGTAACCCATTGGGATTTTCGTAATTCAGTGATAACGTAAAATGAATTAGGGGGTTGGGTATTATTCACATTAATCAAGATAATTGAATGCCTCACTCATGGCTCAAGTGCTCGTTTAGGCTTGAGATGAGATGAGAAGGCCTGGAATGGTAAGACCAACTGCCTTGTCCTTGTGAGAGGTATGTTGATTCCGCATAGGTTTGTATGGAGGCCAAAGATCAGTAGAGGCTGCTAGGGTAACCTAGGATGGGGGTCGAGGACTAGGAAGATCTACCAAGGTAACCCATAGCAAGCTATGTGATGACAATCCTCCCTACTACAACCTAGTATTCCCTTGTCTTCTATCTCCCTTTGATGTTTGTGTGCCTCTGGAAGCGGTGTCACTGTTAGGTAATTTTATGTTATACTTTGCATGTCAGAATCCTATATAGTCTTGTTATGTCAGTTGGTTGTCACCTTGTGGTCACTGTGGTGGTGGGACCTTATTGCTATCTCCTAGCATGGGGGGTGGACCTTAGGGTTCCACATGGTCAGGTGGAATGTGCCTTGTACTCCATTGGGTTTCCCTTGTCCTTGTTCATGTTCGTGGTGGCTGCTCTTGATGATGTGGAATCTTGCACTTGTTCCAGTTAGTGTGGACTATCTTCCATGTTCTTGTATTGTACTATAAATCAATTGTATCATGTATTGTACTCAGATGTATATTCTTCCCTATTGATCTCGGGAAGCACTGTTGTAATTAATTGTGAACTCTCTCTCTTATTATGGATAATGTAAACGATCTATCTTGCATATGCGAATTAATTAAATGATCCTTGATGTTGTGATATTGATGACATGAAATGGATGTTCATATTGTTGATTATATAATGTGATGGATTTAATGTACTCCTTAATGTTAGATAAATCATGTTAATAGATTTATTCTTGTTAGTTTAGTTAATGGGATTATAGTAGTGTAGTCATGGAACCTTAGAGGACTTAGGTTAGAACACGAGCTATTGTTTCATTTGTAAATTTTAATATGTTTACACTTCAAAAAAAATGTTTTTTTTTTAGTGTTGTAGTGTGTTGTCCTCTAGGGTTGTATGGTAGGGTGTTACAAGTTGGAAATCTCTTATGAAATAGAAAGAATGGGTAAAGAGGGCAGCGAGAAGAAAGATGAAAAAATACATTATTACAACCCTATGGTTGCACGGTATATTCATATCTGATCTATATCAAATAGTCGCTCCAACTCAATTATCCCTTTCATAATACTATTATCTTTAGCTTGAGCTAGTTCTTCATCTTGAATCTTGCCATTAGGGCGGTCTATTTATTCAATTATTTGTGCTTTGAAGAAACCAAATTTAGTGATAAATTCCAATATGTGTCAATCATCTTCGAACACCTATAAATTTGTAACATTATCAGAAACAAAAGGTAACTGCACCATATCAATTGTAAATATTCTCAAATTTGAAGCATCTAAAGGTTCTAGAGCACTGGCAACAATGGCTAAAGCATCAACTCTTTGATTAAATCGTCATGGAATGTGAGTAATGTTGAAAGAATCAAAATCTTTGATTAAGTCCCACACTCTATGCCGGTAGCTGGACAATTGCTTGTAATGATAAATTTACTACTTTCGAACTTGTTTGACTACCAATTCTGAATCACCAAACACCTTAAGAATCTTGACTTTCTTCTTGATTGCGAGCATCAAACAATGGATGAGGGCCTCGTATTTTGCCACATTGTTAGTACATTGAAATTGCAATCTATAAGCATCAAGAACAAATTTACCTTGTGAATTGATGAGCTTAATTCCAATTCCAATTCGTTGTTTTGATTTAGATCCATCAAACCGAAGGATCTAGTCTTGATCACCGGTAGCTAAAAACTTACAATTCTTAAGAGTTGTTGAGTTAACATTTTTGGTCTGTGTAACCTACATTTTATCTTCATGTATTTCTGGTTCAGACCTTTTGATCTTAGTATGTTCTAGACAGTGTTGGATTTCAATTTTGTGAATGATTTCCATGTTTATCATGTAACTGACTTCTGAATGTACATAATTATGTAACCTGCACCAATCCTACAAAAAAAAACTTTTCAATGAATCTTTAATTTTCCTACTCTTTCAAGCTTCTGTAACAATATTCTTCCAAAATTTATCATAATAACCATTTTCTTCTTCGAAAGAATCATAATATGACTCAATTAAAATATTAGTTCTAGGAGTTATATGATTATGCTCTTCAACATTGAACTTGAATACTTCTTCTATTTTGACTCCTGAGCTTTGAATTTTATAAACCCCTGGTTCAACATCGATGTATAGAATTTTATTTTTTTGATCATAATCAATGATCATGTATTTCATACGTGGTTCCCTCTCAATTCTGATTTGATTATGAATTCCTTTCCATTGTTATGCCACACCATGCAACCCTAGAGGAGGTTGCAAACAACTACTTAAACAGGCTAAATTTTTTTTTGTTTAAGTACAATAAATAAGCAAGTTCACTAACTAATGCCAACAACCTCTAAGGTTACGGGACAAAGGTTATATAGAACCTCAACAAGAACATGAATTAAACCATGTCACTTAATTATTGAATAAATTAACACATACATTCCAATAAAATAATTTACATCAAACATAATGATAAATTTTAATTCAATAATCCATTCATTAAACAACAAGGTTACAACACTCATTCCCCGAATGAGGTAAGTCCAATAATTATAATTACAATTACAACTTCCACCTCGATAACAACTGAGGGGTAAAATAATACAAGATCAACTAAAATGCAATAAAGCAAGAACTAATACTGAATCCAATGAGCTCTCCAACTAGAAGTCTTGTCCACATGAACATGAAGATAGCCCAACGGACTTAGGTGCACGCCACCCAGCGAAGTGGAACCCAAAGGCCCACCCCCTGTGCTAGGAGATAGTGACCAAGAATCCTAGCCAAGACCATCTACCACTAGACATAGACTAACACAAATTGAACCAAACTGAAACCACCAATCACATGTACAACACAAGTACAACTCATATACCACACAAGTACAACACAAGTACAACTCTACATGGTCACATTGCTTCCATAAATAAAGCAGAACAAGTATGTTACGAGAACCATACACACAGAATCAAATACCAACTGTGGTTACATTAGGTATGTTACGGAAACCATACACACAATAAACATGTACCATCTGTTGTCCTAGATAGAGTGTCATCACACAGCTCATCATGGGTTGTCCTCTGGGAATCTTCATAGGCTCCGACCCCCATTAAGGGTTATCCTGGTGGCCTCAACTGAATCCCAGCCCCCACACTCACTCATGTGGAATCAAATACCTTTCGTATAGACAAGATAGATGACCTTGCTATTCCAAGCCTTCCCACTCATCCCAAGTCTAAACGAGCCCTTGTGTCTATGAGTGAGACATAATTATCTTGATTATTGTGAAGTACAACCTAATCTTCTAAGTTTTCTTATAGTTATCACTTGATTAAACCACCTCCGAAGGTTTCCCAGTTTACCTCTTTGGGCTCTGGCTCCTACAGAGGCCACTCTTCTATTTGACAACATACATAACATCTAAACTCCAAGGGTAACAAGGTGCAAACAACAAGATACCATGACCACTCCTTTCTCAGGAGGCAACATAAGTTCAAACCCTCTCCAAACACTGGAGGTAACAAGGCAACAAAGTCACTCCTGACAAGGAGGCACTGACCACATAATTCATTCCTTAACCAAGGAGGTACTACACATACCGTTCGTGAAAACTGGGTACTAACATATAACATCTCATGCACTACCCAAGGCAATCCCAAGGTTGACCATCACATTACGACAACCTACTACCTTGAAAACTCAACTGGAAGGCTGGCTAAATATTAAAACCCACATTTTCCAAATGATAACACACATAGAACAGATCGAAACGAGACAAGAGTCAAATCTACTTTGGGTTCCCTAAACCCATTTTTCACTAACATTCAGTAATCAATACATTAGGTAAACTGTATTTGATATGCAATTTAAAATAATTTTATTTCTACGATAGCATTCAAATGCATAAAACATTAACCCGTATCTCAATCATCTGGTTAAAAGCAAAATCCCATTTAAATACAATATTGTTTTTTTTCTATAACCAATAAAATCCATTTTTAAAAAGAAATAATTCCCTTAACAATATGATAATATAATGAAATTCCCATCTTCAAATTGTTGAGAAATTATGTCTCAACTTCTAGCTTGAAGTCCTCGATTTCATGCCTTGGTGTTTTTGTGTTGTTTTCAAAGTTCTGGCGGAGGCGGAACCAGGATGGAACTTGGCATTGTTCTGTTTGCCTAAGTTTTAGTTTTCTGGCGGAGGTGGAACCAGGTTGGAACTTGGCATTGTTCTGTTTGCCTAAGTTCCGGGTTTCTGTTCTCGTTCCAACTCCGACTCTGACTCCACTTCCTACCATCTGTTTCTTCTCGCTTTGTTTCGTAGGTTCTGGCAGAGGTGGAACTAGTTTTGGAAGTTGGCAATGTCCATTTGCCAGGTTCCTGTTTTAGTTTTAGTTTCGACTCCGAGTTCGACTCCTGCTTTTACGATCTAGTTCCTCTGGATGTTTGGATTCTCCTCGGGGTGTTTTCCTCTGCCTTGTCCTAGTTCTGGATTGTTGTTTCTTGCAGTTGGTGGAGGCGAAACCGGAACTGGATTGGTTCCTGATCTTGGACTTTTGGTGAAGTCTTGTTTTCTATTCCTATTCCAACTCCGACTCCGACTCTGGTCTTTTGTGTTCCCATCTTGGTTTGACCCCGGGTTGAATTACCCCGGTCAGAACTGTTTTCGATGAGTTCCTCTTTGTCGTGGGTGAACGCGGAACCGAAATGGTTCCTAAACCTATAATTTTGATGGAGTCCTGTTTCGACTCCTGTTCTGACTCCGGCTCCAGCAGTGTTAGAAATGACTTGAAGTCTTGGTCACGCCTGATGTCTATTTGACCGTTTTGGTTGCTCTATCAGTTGCGATTGCTGATGGGTCTTGGACGTGTGGCACCTGGTTGAATAGTGATTGGACGGATACCAAGATAGTTATTGTGGCAGTTGCATTTTTCAACGAAGGGTGGCGAGCTCAACTATTTTGAGTAATGGCTTTGAATGCAAAGTCGGCTTGTTGCAGGGAAATTTGTCAGGGCCAACTAGTTGCGTGATTTGAGGATGGACTTCATTGATTGTGTAGGACTCTTCTGATTCGGTTACATATGTATGAGAGATAGGTTATTTCTTATAAGTTAGAAGTCAAGTGTTGAGTCATGAGTTGCAAAGCAAGTTGAAGTTGTGAGCCGAAGAACAGAAGGACATGAGTTCTTGAAGAGGGTTTTGAACTATATGTTGTAAAAACATTGTAACAGTGAATCTGAAACTCTCTGGGCGATTGTGAGCTGAACAAAGAAGTCTAGATATTGTATGTAATTGATTCATTACTGTAATACAATAGATTTGACTTTGTGTGGTGGGTTTTTTTACCTGAAAGGGTTTTCCCATGTAAATACTGTGTCATCTTTGTTTGCTTATCTTTCTGGTTTCTCATTACCATGGTTGTATGCATCTCTATAAGTTTTAGAAATTGTTAGTTTTTTGTTTTTGCTTCTCTCCCCTATTGTAACGGTGTTAAGGGAATGTATTCCGCACTGTTGGGTCAGTAGATCCACATTCTTTTCCCTTCAAAGTGGTATCAGAGCTTGGCCAGTTCGTGTTATCCTTGCTAGGGCAAATTAGTTTTTTGCACTAATATTGGTTTAGTGGGAGACTTGCATTGTTAAACTTGTTTCGGTTGTGAGATGGCGAGTACATCTGGTAGGATAGATATTGAGAAGTTTAATGGTAGCAACTTTGAGTTATGGAAACTCAAGATAGAAGACTTGCTAGTGGATAGAGACCTTTGGATTGCAGTTTCTGGAAGTAAGCCACAAACTACGACCCAAGAAGCTTGGTATCTTGCTGATAGAAAAGCAAGAGGATTGATAAGACTGAGTCTAGCCGATTCTATGCTCCTGAATGTTCATGAGGAAACGTCTGCAACTTCTTTATGGAAGAAACTTGGTGATATTTATCAAAGAAAGTCCCTGGTAAATAAGTTGTTCTTGAGAAAGAAGTTGTACTCCTTGAAGATGGACAAAGGTGCATCTGTTGCAGACCATCTGAACTCATTTAATATGAGTGTTACTTAGCTGGCATCTATATGTGTAAAAATTGAGGAGGAGGATCGTTGCATGCTCCTATTGTGTTCATTACCTGACAGTTGGGATTATCTTGTGATGGCTATTGGAAGCACAACCACTACTTTAAAGACTAATGATGTGGTTGCTTCCCTTCTGTCTGAAGAAATGCAAAGGAAATATTTTGAGATGGCTAAAGATGCTCTTTCTGTTCGAGGTAGAACAAAGGAGAAAGGAAAGAAGAAAGACAACAAGTCGAAATCCAAGTCTAAAGAGAGATCAAAGTCTCCTGGTAAAAAGTTCAAGGTAAAGTGCTGGAACTGTGGGCAACCTGGTCATATCATAAAGGACATCAAGGAGAAGAAGAAGAAGAATGCTTCTGACAATGAATCTTCTCAAAGTGATGTAGATGCCTTCATTGCAGCAGCCTTGACAACTCAGGCATCTGATGATGTCCGGTTAGTTGATTCAGGTGCCTCTTTTCACATGACATCCAATAGAGATTGGTTCTCAAAGTATGAGAAGTATGATGGTGGAAAGGTATACTTGGCAAGTGATTCAATGCTGGAGATTGTTGGAAGAGGAAGGGTTAGAATTCAGTTTCCTGATAGGAGACTCAAAGGAATTGGTGGTGTTCTCCATATCCCAGGTTTGGCTCGAAATCTTCTTTCTGTTAGTAAGTTAAATGATACTGGTGTAGAAGTTTCTTTTTCTAGTAAGGGTTGTAGAATGGATAGAGGTGTAATGGTGTTACTTAAGGGTGTTCGTACTAGCACTCTATATAAGCTAGATGCACGACCTGTTCTTTGCAACAGTGCCTCTGTAAAGTCATGTAATTCTGCACCTATAGAGAAAGATGAGGACTTTTCTCTGTCTGCAAATGCTTTGGAGGTAAAACTCCCAGCAGAGAAGACTATGTTATGGCATCATAGACTTGGTCACATTGGTGAGAAAGGTTTAAAAACCTTGAAGAACAAAAACCTTGTAGAAGGGCTTGATGATTATAACCTTGAGTTTGATTTATGTGAACATTGTATCTATAGAAAGCAACACCGTGTTTCTTTCTCCCCTAGTCCTCACAAATCTTCTGGTATACTGGATTATGTTCACCCAGATGTGTTTGGTCCAGTTAATGTTCCTTCGTTATCGAAGTCTAAATATTATGTTTTTTTTATTGATGACTGTTCGAGAAGGGCATTTGTATACTTTCTTAAAAGTAAATCAGAAGTGTTCGGTCGGTTTAAAGAGTTCAAATCTTTGGTAGAAAATCAGACTGGAAGAAAAATAAAGTGTTTAAGGACAGACAATGGAGGTGAGTTTTGTTCTGCAGATTTTGAAAGGTATTGCACTGATCATGGAATCAAAAGGCATAAGACAACCCTCTACACTCCACAACAAAATGGAGTTGCTGAGAGGTTGAACAAGACGTTGATGGAAAAAGCAAGGAGTATGCTGAGTGGTGTTGGTCTGGAGCAGAAGTTCTGGGCTGAGGTTGTTGCTGCAACATGTTATCTAATAAATAGATCTCCTTGTTCAGCACCTTTGGAAGCATAGTCAGGCAAGAAACCCTCACTAAGGCATGTTTGGGTTTTTGGCTGTGAGGCATATGTTCATGTGTCGAATGAAAAGAGATCTAAATTGGACAACAAGACTGTGAAATGTATTCTCATCGGCTATGGAGTTGGTGTGAAAGGATACAAGCTTTGGAACCCTATTACTGAGAAGGTTTTGTATAGCAGAAGCGTGATATTTCGTGAGCTGAAACCTTTAGTAAGTGATCAACAGCTTGAGACAAATCAGAGTGACAAGAAGAAGGATGCAGTTGAGATTCCCCAAACTCTAGAAAGGGAAGAGTTATATGGTGTACCTGAGACTGAGGAGAGCTCAAGCAGCTCTGGGAGTTTTGATGATGAAGAACCACCTCAACCTATAAGGAGATCTACATGAGAAAGAAGGTAACCAGAAAGGTATGGTTTCTCTATGTTAGATTCAAATTGTGCTTATGCCTTAATTACTAGCACTGATGAGCCTAGGACTGTGAAAGATGCAATCAACATGGCTAATTCAAAGTCATGGCTGGAAGCCATGAATGAGGAGATGGATTCCTTGAAAAATAATGATACCTGGAAGTAGGTACCACTGCCTAAAGGGTGAAAGCCTGTTGGCTGCAAGTGGATATTCAAAAGGAAGACAGGCCTTGATGGCAGTGTAGAGAAGTATAAGGCACAACTGGTTGCAAAGGGTTTTTCCCAAGTTGAGGGAATTGATTATGGAGAGATCTTTTCCCCTGTAGCAAAGCTGAAATCCATTAGATTTCTGTTGTCATTGGCAGTTGTGTATGACTTTGAAATTGAGCAGATGGATGTGAAGACAACATTTCTCCATGGTGAGCTGGAAGAAGAAATCTTCATGTCCCAGCCTGAGCATTTTGTTGAAAAAGGTAAACAAAATCTGGTTTGCAAGTTAAATGAATCTCTCTATGGTCTAAAGCAATCTTCTAGAATGTGGTACCAGAAATTTGACACATTTATGTTTTCAATTGGGTTTGTTAGATCAAAATTTGATCATTGCATTTATTATAAATGTGAGAATGATCGTGTGCTTGTTATTACTCTGTATGTGGATGACATGTTTTTCATTGGTAATAGCAAGGCTATGATTTCTGACCTTAAAACTCAGTTGTCTGCTAAGTTCGAAATAAAAGATCTTGGAGCAGCAAGGTACATTCTTGGGATGGAGATAACCAGGGATAGAACAAGTAGAAAGCTTTGGCTCAGTCAGAGTAAGTATGTGAAAACCATTCTAGAGAGGTTTAACACGACTGATTGCAAGCAGCTAGTTGTTCTAATCATGCAAGGATTGAAACTATCTGCTGAAGACTGTCCAAAGTCTGCTACTGAGATAGAGGACATGACCAGTGTGCCTTATGCAAGTGCCATAGGCAGTTTAATATATGCTATGGTCTGCACAAGACCAGACATTGCCCAAGCAATGGGAGTTCTAAGCCGTTTCATGGCAAATCCAGGGAGATCACATTGGGATGCTATAAAGAGAGTGTCCAGGTATTTGAAGGGTACTTCAGATTATGCTTTATGTTACCATGGCAGTATGGTTGCATCACAAAGGGCTCTTTGCATTCAGGGATATGTTGACTCTGATTGGGTAGGGGACATTGACAGCAGAAGATCCACCAGTGGATACACTTTCATGCTTAATGGTGGAGCAATTAGTTGGATGAGCAAGCAACAAGCTATAGTTGTTTTATCCACAATAGAGGCAAAGTACATGGCAGCAACTCATGCTTGCAAGGAGGCAGTATGGCTGACGCGTTTGTGTTCAGACATTGGATTTAATGCTGGGCAGATTTCAATCTGCTGTGACAGTCAAAATGCCATTTGTTTGGCAAAGAATCCGACCTTCCATGCCAGGACCAAGCACATAGATGTGCAATATCACTTCGTGGGGGATATGGTTGAAGATGGCAAGGTCAATATGGATAAGGTTGACACCTTGAAGAATGTTGCAGATGCCTTGACAAAGCCGGTTAGCACAAACAAGTTCAGATGGTGCACATAATTGACGGGCCTTGGGGCCTATGATAGACAGTAAGGTTTGATGTTTTGAGGAAGCTGGAAGTGTTCACCAAGTGGGATATTGTTGAGAAATTATGTCTCAACTTCTAGCTTGAAGTCCTCATTTTCATGCCTTGGTGTTTTTGTGTTGTTTTCAAAGTTTTGGCGGAGGCGGAACCAGGATGGAACTTGGCATTGTTCTATTTGCCTAGGTTTCGGTTTTCTGGCGGAGGCGAAACCAGGATGGAACTTGGCATTATTTTGTTTACCTAAGTTCCAGGTTTCGGTTCTCGTTCTGACTCCGACTCCGCTTCCTACCGTCTGTTTCTTCTCGCTTCGCTTCACAGGTTCTGGCGAAGGCGGAACTAGTTTTGGAAGTTGGCAATGTCCATTTGCCAGGTTCCTGTTTCAGTTTCTGTTCCGACTCCTGCTTTTACGATCTAGTTCCTCTGGATGTTTGGATTCTCCTCGAGGTGTTTTCCTCCACCTTGTCCTAGTTCTGGATTGTTGTTTCTTGCAGTTGGCAGAGGCAGAATCAGAATCGGATTAGTTCTTGATCTTGGACTTTTGGTGAAGTCTTGTTTTCTGTTCCTGTTTTGACTCCGACTCCGACTCCGGTCTTTTGTGTTCCTGTCTTGGTTTGACCTTGGGTTGACTTACCCCGGTCAGAACTATTTCCGATGAGTTCCTCTTTGCCATGGACAGACGCGGAACCGAAATGGTTCTTGAACCTGTAAATTCGATGGAGTCCTATTTTGACTCTTGTTTTGACTCCGGCTCTGGCAATGTTAGAAATGACTTGAAGTCTTGGTCGCGCCCGATGTCTGTTTGACCGTTTTGGTTGCTCTGTCAGCTGCCATTGCTAATGCGTCTTGGACGCATGGCACCTGGTTGAATAGTGATTGGACAGATACCAAGATAGTTATTGTGGCAATTGCATTTATCAATGAAGGGTGGCAAGCTCAACTGTTTTGAGTAATGGGTTTGAATGCAAAGTCGGCTTGTTGCAGGGAAATATGTCAAGGTCGACTAGTTGCGTGATTTGAGGATGGACTTCATTGATTGTGTAGGACTCTTCTGAGTTGGTTACATATGTATGAGAGATAGGTTATTTCTTATAAGTTAGAAGTCAAGTGTTGAGTCGTGAGTTGCAGAGCAAGTTGAAGTTGCGAGCCGAAGAACAGAAGGACGTGAGTTCTTGAAGAGGGTTTTGAACTATATGTTGTAAAAACATTGTAACAGTGAATCTAAAACTCTCTGGGTGATTGTGAGCTGAACAAAGAAGTCTGGATATTGTATGTAATCGATTCATTACTGTAATACAATAGATTTGACTTTGTGTGGTGGGTTTTTTACCTGAAAGGGTTTTCCCACATAAATACTGTGTCATCTTTGTTTACTTATCTTTCTGGTTTCTCATTACCATGGTTGTATGCATCTCTATAAGTTTTAGAAACTATTAGTTTTTCGGTTTTGCTTCTCTCCCCTGTTGTAAAAGTGTTAAGGGAATGTATTCCACACTGTTGGGTTAGTAGATCTGCATTCTTTTCCCTTCACAAATGTTAAATATTAAAACATTTAAGTTATAACAATTATTCAAATTTTCTCATAATATTATCCCTCTAAAACATTTTAATACTATTATGAATCATAAGATTATATTATTAAATTCATTTAATATTATCATAAAACATAATATTAACATGTAATATTATATTGTGATAATAAAATATTAAAATAATTATAATATTAATATATTATAAAAATTATAATATTAAAATGAAATAAAATACCTATACATATATTTTTTAACCATTTGAAAAAAAATAAGGCACAACCTCGATTCACATGTAAACCCTAGGGTTGGACCACACAAACCTCGGTTTTCGTGCACGTTTTGGGGTTGAGGGGGGAAGTCGACTGCAGGTCTCCTTACTAGTCAACGACGGTTTGGCTGTGGCGGTCGTAGGAGGCGGCACCACCGGACAGAGGGAAAGGAGTGGGAGAACCCACGTGGGGTGCGACGGATGGGGAGGTGTCTCGGCGGAGGACCCGCTGCGGTACCACGTGGGCGGCGCCAACAACTTCGCCACCAACTGTGGTGGCTGCTGCCTTCGCAGTCCGCACGACTGTGGATGATGGAGGTTGGGCGCGGCCCCCCACTCCACCCCATAGGAGCGGCGGTGGGGTGAGCCCCCAACACCCTCTCTTTTTAATTTTTAATTTATTTTATTTTTAAACTATCATTGCCATTTTTTACTGTCATTTTATTTATTTTTTATTTTGATTTATTTTTTTTTAAACCAAAACCAGAACCTTAAAAAAAATATACAGGCTTCTATAAAATTTCCAACTTGACAAAATTAATAAAATTTTGCCAGCATAGCATTACAAAATGGAAATTTAAGCAAATATACCAAAATATGAAGTATATTCACATATATTTAAGGCAATATATGTGCATATACACATAATTTTCATTTAAACAAGAATGAAACTCAACAATTTGAGGAATAAAATTGAGAACAAACAAACTGAAAAAAGATAATTTGAAAACAAGAAATTATCTCCAACTTGAACAATCCTATTCCAATTTTGAAAGCAAGCTATCAAATAGATTTATTTTGCACACAATTTAAAGATTGTAATTAGTTTCCCATTCACACAACAACATTGAATCAACCAAAATTTTGGTTAAACAAAATGAGAACCTAATTCTCTTGAAGTATGCTGAAGGTCCTACTGGTGCTTTGAAACCCTTTTGAGCTTCACAGATTCCTTGAGCTTTTTGTCCAAACCCACAAAATTGAGCAACCTTCCTCTTCTCTTTTCAATTTTTCCCCAAAAACTCCATTCTTGATTTTGTGAAGAAATTTTTAAGATAATGCAAAATTCCTTCCAAAATCCTACAACAACCCTCATTAATTTCTGAAAACAGAATAGCAAAAGTCTTTCTTTTGAATTTTTGAACTTTTAAATTTCAAAATTGACTTTTAATTTATTTTCCTAATTTCCAATTCCAACTTAAATATGCATGCATTTCCAAAATAGATAATGTAAATCCTTTCAACATAAATAACTTAATTAATTAATAAAATGAATCTACCATAAGATTAAAATATTTATTAATTAAATTAAATTACTCAATAATTTAAATCACATTTCCAACATTATTCTAACTTACTAAATAAATTGAAACAAGGCAAATGGAACAAAATAGAATAACTGGACTACACTACGACCAACGACACACTATGACTAGGGTGACGACTCGGCATGGAAATCCTAGCTACTATCTCCCAATCGAATACCGTTGGGCATTGGACACGCTCAAACTTATGAAACTAGGTGGAGTCGGTGTCCTGTACCTGTCAACCTGCGAACAAAGAATATAACCACATGCAATAATATGTTATAAATAAGGCACGTCATTAAGAAGAAATCATGAGATCGCAGGGCACTCGCAAGCGAGTGATGCGATACCGTCCTCTTCACCAATACAGTAGTTCTAACTGACGCATCTAACACAACAGCATAATCGAAAGCATGAAACACCATACATTTATATATCCACTTATGCTAATTCCAAACATGCCATAATAATCACATCAAAATATAGTATCATCAAAACAATATACATCACGATAAAATAGTGATCCACTGTAAACAAGTACAATGTCAAAGTACAACAGAATACAAAAGCATAAAAGGGGAAACAACATAGTTTGTACAAAAGAGAAAAACGGAGGGGTATTCCATTCATGGTAACTACATGTGTGAGAAATCCGTGGCCATGTATCCATTCAAAAAATTTGACCAATTCCTACTCAATAGCATACCATAAGTATTAGGTATCTCAACAACCTGAATAATATAATACTGAATGCTGGGATCCGACACTAGCTACATATGAATAAATTAGTTAACTCTCTAACCACATTTACTTCAATTTTGTCAAGTTGAGTAACTTTCTTTAAGGAACTCGTCAGAGTTAACCCTTGCATTTGATAAATGGACAAAGGCATCACATTAGTAGACGCTCCATAATCTGCTAAACAATTATGAAGATTTTTACCAAATATCCTCAGTGTGAGAAAGAATGGCGGGGATTCTATTTTTCCTTATAAAAGGCTACTTGTGCATTCACCATGGGAACAATGTTTTTGTCTTTTTCCTTAATGAGGTTATCCTTCATCTGAGATTCTTTACATTTTCCTTATTTTGGAAGTTCTTCTAAAGTGTTCAAGAAAGCTTTCTGGATCATAGGTGTTTTGAGCAATTCTGATAAAGAAAGACTGATTTTTACCTTTTTGATCTTTTCTGCTAAATAATTAGTCAATGTATTTTGATTAGAGGAATCTACCTTTTCACTTCTTGAAACATTTGATGAATTATATTGAGAAGTCACCTTAGGTAACCTTTGAGTATTACTTGATCTATCATATGGTGGAGTGTTAAAGTCGTTGAGCGAAGTTGACGTGGTCAACGACTCATTGAATTTATTTCCACTATGTGTGTTGCTTCTCAGGTTGTGATTATGCCCTTTTTGATATTTTTGAGAAGAATGAATATTGTCAACTTTATCTTGAGATTCTTTTTCATCTTGATAAGGAAAAGTATAAGTTACTAAAGTCATGGTGGAACTGTCTCCTTCATATCGATGAGTATTACTCCTGACAATAACAGGTGACTCAACACATTCATAACTTTCAAGGACCAAAGAATAATCATATCCTACTATAATTAATTCATTTCCTTAGGAGGATGAGAGTCACACTGTTCGTTGTAGTGTGTAGCATCCAAGAAAATATCTGAAGCGGTTTTAAACTATGGATAGTCCACTTCAGAATGAACACTTATTTTATGAATTCTATACTAGTTATTTATCATAAGGTCAACTAAATACACATTTGACATGGTTCTATTGTTGGAGGGATTAATTTTATCTAAAGGTGAGAATACTCCTCCATTATTTGGTCATGTTTTCCAAGGTCTAGGTGGTATGTGAGTGTTGTATGATCAACTTTGTGAACTCTGATTGTTATTTTGAGAATAGAAATTTTGATTTCTTAATTGCGTAACCTTTGTGGTTAACCTTTTGAGTTTAGCTATGATTTCTCTAATTCCTTCCTTATCATTTGGAATTTTAACATTTTGACTCTCTAAAGTCTGTGAGAAGAAGGAATTTTCATTAGGATGCAGCTCTATGATAGCAAGACCAGGGTGAGGGAATAAAGGTTGATTATTTCTTGGTTGGAGAAAGTATTATGAGGAAACGTCCCATTCTGGACCACTGAAGAAAAAGAATTAGGAGTCATCAAATGATTTAACAAGACTCCATTCACATTTGGAGTAGGATAATTATTCAATCCATTTCTTCCATTCACTGACAATCCACCCCTGAGATGTTTCATTTCTAGGTTGACACTTACGACTTCAACATAAATTTCTAATAAGGTAGTGGGAGGATTTTCCCTTCTTTTCACAAACATAGCAGTTAAAGGATCTACTGTTGTATAATAAACTACAATGAAAGAAAAATATTCCACTACATAGGGTGCTTGTAACCTAGAATAAGCCTTTTGAAACCTATCATTGAAATAATTTATAGGTTCACCATCAAACCTCTTGATTTGAGTGAATTGATGATATAACAAGGCTAAATCTGGACAAAATTGATTTTCCAAATCTTGCCAAATTGAATTATGAGGTAGGCCAATATACCATTGGTAGACTTCATCACTTAGAGTGTAAGGGAGCAATCTACATACAACATCCTCAGGTTATATTCTTGCTTTGAAACATGTATCCTCAAAGATACTGATGTGTTCTTCTATGTCCTTATGAAGATAATGTTTAGGACATAACTTGTTGGGATTTTTAGGAAGATCATTATATACAAAAAATTGGATCGGTGACTCTACGTTAAAGAAAACCATCACTATGGGAGGTGATGGTGGTATAACAATAGTCAGATTTTGTGAATTTGTACTTACACTTGTAGACTTTTGAGGTCTAGATAACGTTCGACTACTAAGCTTGACTAATGTCACATGAGGATCACCAGACCAAGATCTAGTGACTCAATGGAAATCTAGTTTCAAACCTAACGAAACCAATAGAACAATGAAGAGGCCCTCCTTCTAGTGCCAGTTCCTATTGATGACAATGTTAGTCACAACAATAGTGCAAATAAAATCCTCACATGAAAAATCGTGAAGAACCTATCTTTACTTGAAAGACTCAACCAGGGAAACCTAAAGGTTGACTTAGCTTAATCCCAAGGCTCTGATAGTCAGGTCTTGACCATACTAGGCTCACTTAAGGGTATGATGTGATATTTTTGTTAATCTCAAGGGATCTATGGTTATTATTAGTTCTTAAAGGAATCTTAGATATCAAATGCAATATTTTAAATTCGATCATTAAATAATTTCATGAAATCAACAGATTTGCAATAATATTTCATTAACATCAAACAATTTTTCTATCACTTAAGTAGATTTATCTTTAAGCATTCAAAAATTTCATAGAAACGAAAGATTTTCAATAATATTTCCATTCATTCATCTCTTTTTTGGAGCATTTTCGGAAATCTAAACATCTAATCTAAAATAAAGCATCAAAATACTTGAAAATTAAAATTGCTCTTAGGTATTCTCCATGCATGCCCCAAGAATTGATCAAATCAAAGAAAACCACTTTATACTTCATTATATTGCTTCACACCTAGGCATAAAACCATGTGGGATTTTAAAGAAGGGATCCAAGTAGGTTCTATATGCACCCTTAAATGGTGTAGCACACAGTCTTGTCCGACGGAATGGAAAAACCAAATACAAAAGATACATGAGATAGGTAGCTATCAAATTACCTTCGATATTGATTAAGCTCTATGTGCATACAATTTTTTAATTTGGAATGATTCAGAAAATAGGAAAAAAGAACAAAACTTAGAGAAGTTTTCGGTCTTTCAAAATCCACAAATTTTAAACTTAAAATAAAAGTAAAGTAGTAAATGGAATTTTATATGAACAAGACCCCAAGAGTTCAAAATTAAGGTCTATCAAGAGAATCAGAAACAATAAATCAAAATGTAGCACGTGGCAGATGCCAGTTATCATTAGAATCTTCTAGAAAAAGTCAAAGCTTTGACTTCTTCAACAACAACAATCTTCAACTTCAAGCTTTGGTACACAATACTCCATCCAAAAAAAGGCCATTAGTACTCCTTAGAATACTAGATGAGAAACATCCACTGGGACCAGGAACAACCTACAAAATTAACTTCAAGAATATGTCTTTGTAATACTTCCAGTATTTGATATCTGGTGATTCATTGCCTTGTCTCAAGTTCTATGTCTGGGAACCCTTCTCCACCTTTCTTAAATTGATACTCTCGGAAAGTAGTTAATATCTTATGCATACGTTCTTTTGAAATTCCTTGGATCACTTTCCAATTGTACTTGAGCTTGGTGTATTCTTCTAATATCTGGAGGATGTTTTCATTCTTCTGCATTTTCTCTATTTCATACTTCACCATAGTATTTTTGCAATGTATGATTTCATTAATGAATTCCTGGTTTAACGACTAAACAAGATCCTTATTTATTCTTTCCATCCATTCCTTAAATTTTTTCACTTTTTTACCCTCCTATCCTAGTGTCCGGGGATCATAATCCTATCATGCTAGCATTTCAATAAAATATTGATCTTTATCTGTCAACTTAATGCACTTTTCGATGACCTCAAATCCTTCTATACATTGTATCAAAGTGTCACCTTCTCACTTTAATTGTTTCTTCCATTTTTCATAGAGTGAGAGACTTTCCAAGTATCACAAAGCCTGTTAATGTTGTCTGCAGGGATTGTCAATTTGGAAAACAAACAAGGAGTAGTTTCAAGGGAATGGAACAATCTTCTACCAGACTACTCGAATTAATTCATATAGATCTTTGTGGTCCTACAAAAGTGAGGCGTCTACAAGGTGAAGGGTACTTTATACTTTTGATTGATGATTACTCTAGAATGACATGGGTTACTTAGAGAAAAATATGATGCACTAGATAAATTCAAGGCATATAAAGCTATGGTTGAGAATGAAATGGATTTGAAAATAATTTTTTTGAGGTTTAATAGAGCTAGTGAATTCACCACTAATGATTTTAACATGTTTTGTGAAGTTCATGGAATAAAGAGGCATTTGTCTGCCCCTAGTACTCCTTAGAGGAATGGAGTTGTTGAGAGGAAAAATTGAACGATTCAAGAAGCTGCTAGGATTATGATGAAAGAGGAAAATATTTCGAAAGTATACTAGAGAGAATTTATTCATACTATTGTTACTTAATAGAGTACAACCAAAAGCTAACAACATAAAGAATCCCTATGAGTTATGGTATGGAAGGATTCCTACTATTGACAAGAATCATTCTGAAGATCAAATCATTAGAGATAAAAGGAAAGATGTGTTGACAAGAAGAAAAGCTACTGAAGTTGAGGTAAAATTGTAGCTACTTTATGAAGCGAAACCTAAAACAGTGAGTGGAGCATGTAAAGATGAAAATTGGATGAAGGCAATGGAAGAAGAACTTATGAAAATTGAGAAAAATCAATCTTGGGAATTGATTCCTTGATTGAAAAACAAGAACATAATTGAAACTAAGTGGGTATTTAGAAACAAGTTGAATGAGAATGGAAAAGTGATAAGAAACAAGTCAAGACTTGTGTGTATGGGTTACTCACAAGAGGAAGGTATAGAATTTGAGGAGACTTTTTCTCCTGTGGCTAGGATGGAAGCTACCAAATTTTTTTTGGCATTTGTAGCATATAAAGACTTTAAGGTTTATCAGATGGATGTGAAGTCTTCTTTTATGAATGGTGAATTGGAAGAAGAGGTTTACATGGAACAATCGAAAGGATTTCAGTTATCAAATAAACCAGATATGGTAGGTAAATTGAAGAAGGCACTATATGGGTTGAAGAAAGCTCCCAGAGCTTGGTATGCAAGATTGGACAAATATTTGATACATCAAGGATTTCGTAAAGGCACCACAAATAGTTAGAGGTGACTATATTCAAAATATTTTGTTTTGGATCGTTGGTGAGAAGAAGTTGTGTTTACCAATATGTGAACTGGTTTTGCAGTATTGTATAGAGCTATTGGGGAGAAATGTATTTGCTCCACATTTCTCTGCAGTTGTTTTCAGGACTTGTGGCTTTGAAGGATAGTTAATGGTTTTGTTCTCTTTCTTTTTTCAAGAGGATCTGTGGTTAACTATATCAGAAATTTTGGAAGTGTGTACATAATTTTTAATTTGTTTTCACAAGTAATGGCCAACCTTTACATTAAGAAATGTTCAAGTATTTATGGAAGTGTAGCATGGTGTGTGAGATTGAATTTTGGATCCTAGTTAAGTGTTGTTTTGGCCCCCTTTCATTTCTATCCACCATGGTAATGTTTAGGTGCTGACCTATTTTTAATTTGTAAATATAACAGATAATTTTCGACCATGGAGAAGGTGTTTTGAGGTTGAGGTTGATAAAAATAAGAGTGGAATTATTGTGAATTTTAAGAAAGAATCAAGAGAGAAGCAAGATAGATGCAAGATCAATTCAGGTGATGTGTGTGATGAGAAGTTGAGTAGAGTAGTGCGAACTTCAAAGTGTTGGATTCCTAAAAGTAGTGAGTTGAAGGTATCCATAATATTTCAAACAAGGCTACGAAAGTGTTGAAGCAATTTTGGACGTGGATTCTTGTTACATTGAGAAAGTGTTCTTTGTGTAACATTTCTCTTCTATCTTCTTGTATTTCTTTCTGTGGAAACAAACCTTAGATGTGAGCCTTTTTGGGCAGTGTGTCATATTCTGGCAATGAGCCCTTTTGTACTAGTTTTGCAATTACTTATATTGTGAGCTAATCTTCACCGTGGTTTTTCCCTCATTGGGTTTTCCATGTAAATATAGTGCTCTCTTGTGTATGGTGTTTCTATTTTAATTTCTATTATCTACATTTCATGTTTAATCATTATAACAAAATAAAAGGTTTAATGAATGTGTGTGGATCTGATTACTGTTGAGGGTTTTGATGTTTTGATTAGATACAATTGATTCACGCACTCTCAGTTGTCTTGTTCATTGAATAAAACCCTACAGCCTAAACCCTAAACAATAGGAGATGCACCTAGAACCCTATACACTAAACCCTAAATATTCACATTAATAATTAACACTAAAACCTATACCCTCAACCCTAAATAATATACTCTCAACCATCAACCCTAAACCCTCAACTATAAAATCTTAATATAAATGCGAGAACATTAGAGAGAGAAAAATAGAGTGAGAGAGTGGGAGGGAGAGACAAAGAGAGGGAGGGAAATAAATATGGAGAGAAAGATAGAGGAAATTTATCCTTTTTATCTTCATAGGAACATGTGAACATATTATAACACAATTTCGCTTATGAAGATGACTTTCTGAGCATGGGGGAGACATTTTCTTACAAGAAACATGACCAAATTATAACCTAGATGAAGACATATTGATAGAGATAAAGAGGTAGAGAGAGTTAGGAAGAGAGGGAGGGAGAGATATAGATAGGTAGAAAGAAAAATTAGAGATAGGGAGAGTTAGGTACAGAGAGACAAAGAGACACATGGGAGAAAATGAGTAGAAAAGGGAGGAAAATAGGGACAAAGAGAAATTGAATATTAATAAAATTACCACCATAATTTCACACATCTTCTAAGCTTTCTAACCATGTATTTTTTTTTAGATTTGAACTACATTTAAAATACATTTATTTTTAATTTCTTTCACTAATGTTTTCATTGTTATCAGAGGCATATATATATTGAATTTTTTAATAAATTTTGACCTACTTGTCCAAATTTGAAAAAAACTATATGATATTGTTCTACACTTCATTCTTTACACATTGAAACATTAAAATTTACATTTTTGAAAATACTAAATAAAAAATTCCAAAAAAATGCTTCTAGTACTCACTCTTAACTATATTTCTACCAATGGGTTTTTGAAAATACTAAATGCAACTAAAAATTGAGGGGTGCACATGAGACACGATGTTATGTTTTGCTAAAAAAATGGGAACACTTTTGTGTGTGTGAAACATTTGATCTTCTTAATCTTATCTATTTTTGAAAAACTATAGTAATTTAGAAACTAGATTTAGAGTACTACAATTCTTGTTCTTTTGGTATCTTAAAATTTTGAGTTCAAGAATCTTAAATTTCTCCTTCAAGTTTAGGTTTAATTGATTTCAGAAAAAAGTTACCACTTTTGACCCCATTTTTGTGCACCATCTTGGTGCACTTACCCTATTATAAAAAAAATAAAAAATTGGTAAGTATCGCATTATGTTTTTAATAAATTAAAAACAAACTATATCATGTAGAAATAAATAAAAATAATTATAATGTAAAAAATTTAAAAACACTTATAATTGGGACATTAAAATTTACATTTTTGAAAATAATGTAGCTGACATTTCTTTTCAGGTGCTCTATTCAGTTTCTTGCAAATTTTTTCTTTTTATAATTGAAAACTTTCATTTGCAAGAGATTTGATATATGAAAATAGGTTAGTCAATGTACATAAATTATGAATTTGGGCATCCCTTATATTTGATTTATGAATGTAGGTATCCCTTATATTTGATTTATGAATGTAGGCATGGATTATCTTTGGTTTTTTATTGTGATCATGGATTATTATGATGCAAACACAACAATGCTTCGACTGCAAGCTAGATTTAGACAAGATGTGGCACTAAGGATATCTGCAAACAGGACCATATTTCTCAACTAGGGATTATATGGTGAACCAGGATACTCTCTATGACCAATAAGGCATCCATTATTTTCTCAATTGCACCATAATGGGCACTGTAGACTTCATTTTTGGCAATGGGAGGTCTCTTTATGAGGTAAAATCCAAGAAGAGGATCTAATGTTACTTAAGAATGACTTTTAATCAAGATTACTACAAATTTATTTGCATGTAAATATCTTAATGCATAATGGTTGTGTTTAAAAACGACACTCCCACTGCTAAGCCAAACATTGACACAAAAAATGGCACTATTGCTACTTAAGAAAATGGAATTTCCATCACTAAGCCAAAGGTAGCTAAAGAAAATGGTGCTTTCATAGGTAAGTCCAAGGTCGCTAAGCTGTGTGGGAGCCCAACCTTATTAGATCACATATCCCCAAGGCCAAGACGCACAGAAAATGGCCCTAGCACTACAAGGACACGATTAGTTTTTCCTCCATGCTTTAGCGGCTCCGCTACTTATCTCCTCTCTTATGAATAGAATAAGGTTTTAATATGGGAAGTTTAAGAGGGCTTTCAAATTTTAGTGTATATGCTTGTCAATGTCATGCTAATCATTTGTGGCAATCACTTCATTTAAATTTTTATGATGTTGTTTTGACCATCTTCTGTAGAAAAATAAAAGGGAACCTAACAAGAAGAAAGAAATCAAGTTTGATGGGTAGAGAAAAATTTGTTCACAAAGTTTGTTGGCTTTTTAAGATGAACTAAAAGAAAAAATATAAAATTAAGTCAAAAGGATAGAACAACACAACAAAATGAATAGACACAACAACAATATGACCTTTTGAAATTGGTTACAGTCTTAAGATTTCTTGCCTGCAGGGAGCTCCAAGCTATTGACCACTCTGCTCATCCTTTACATTAGAGTATGCTATTTATAGTGTTAATTCCTAAAAAAATTGTTATTTTTAATACCCATTTGATATGTAATTAAAATTTTGGTTTGATGGTGAGGATGGCGGGTGTTAGTTTTTGTGTGGGAAAAATGGAAAATAAGGGTTTTAAGGCCTCTCGACCTTGAAATATTGCATAATATTCATGTGGGAAATGATGGGTTTAGATGTTGGAAAATGTTGGGCTTTTTTGGGTTTGTGAAATTCTTGGATTTTGGAATTTTTAGGGTTTGATAGTTTCATATATTGATCATTGTAGGTTATGGCCTATATCGTGAAGAGGAATTTATTTATTAGGTTTGAAATTTTTGATTTAGATGAAAATATTGATGCCATCTGACCTTGAATGTGTTGATGAATTTGTGGTGTTATGTTGTTTAGGATGTGAAATTTTAGGTCTTTATCAAAAGTGTGGATTTTTATGAATCTACGAAAGAATTTTTTGTCAATATGTTTAGGGTTCTCAAATATTTGGTTGCTCGATTATGTTCTACAATACACTACGTGTGGGACCCCTAAGATGGTATACATAATGGAGTATTGTTATCAATGCAACCAATTTTAGTATAAAAGTTGTTATAATATTTGCTACTGGTTCTGAAAACCCTTTATTAAATATTCTTATTCTTTATTTTTTTTGGTTCAGATTCTTTTGAGCAAATCAATTATTAGAGTATAGTATTAGCAGGAGGTTTTGAGAGATTGTGGCAGCAGAAATATCACTATAAATCCAAACCTTTTATTGATCAGCTGTAGAATTCATGGATTTCATTAGATGGCAATGAAGGTGTTCTATGGAATGTTATCTTAGGCACTATACGTCTTGTTGTAAAATTCTTTGTCACTATTCAGATGCAATCATGTGTTGTTCATTGAAGGTATGAGTTGCATACGAAACAATATCATAGTATCCCTATCATTTGCACTCTATTTTTTATTATTCAAATATTGAATCTAGCCCAAATGGTGGTCAATGTGTAGTCATTACTAGTTTTCACATTTGTAAATCAGGGATGCCTGGATATGCTAGAGACTACATTGGTTGCTTTGCAAGATATATCACTGGAAAAAATACTTGATGAAAATGGCCGCAAAATTTTGTGCACTCATTTTGCTCTAATTATGCAATAGGTCAGTATTCATATCAATTTTCTGTCTCTATACAACCTGTGTGATACATGCTTGGTTAGTTTTGTTTACAAGACTGAGTAAATGAATTCATTAAAGTTTCAAATATTTTCTAAAACTTAAACCGATATCAGAAATCATGTGTTGGACAGGGTTATGATTATCTAGTTTTTGGGATATGTGTTTCAAGTATGGGTAGGCCCATGTCATATGATCGAGTGATAACTTGGAAGGTTCTAAATGATGAAGATAGCACTCACTATCTGGTTTTCATGTTTATGAGTTGGTCTTTTATGTGACCATTTTGTTAATGCATCATTGTAGATGGATTCTCAGTTTTGTGGAACTTAAGTTATCCATTAAGTTATCACCTTATAAGCTTATATACCTAAGATTGATACTTATGCACTTAAAGAACTGGGATGGTCGATTACCAATGCAACATTGTGCTTGCATTTTCTTATATTTGAACTCTTGGAAAGAGAATTTTCATGAAACTATAATGTTTTGCTTTCAATTATATATAATGACCACTATTTATATACTCATGGTTTTTTGGTGCATTATAATTGTTACTTTTGAATGAATGAATGAAGTTGGGATTACCTGATAGCATTCATTAGTAATTTACCAGGAGCTTTGGTTTCATTCCCATTGCTTAGTTGGATTCATCTTACATCACTATTCATATTAACATTGTGAGCTAATGAAATGCTTCCTTTTCCCATCCCAGAGGGGTGCATGAATCGTTTATCTTTCCCTTTGGCACATTCATAGGGAAGAGAAGTAGTTGCATTTTCATGTATTTTTAGATGGTTAGACGCATCTTATCTTTTAATATAAATTAATGTCATGTTTCATTCCCACTCACTGGGTTATGAAAATCAGTTATAGAGAGCCTTAATTTCTTAGATCTTGTTGATGACTTGTATTGTTATAAATTGAGAATTTGATTCAAATAAGAAGATGAACTTTTTTTTTGATTTAGTATTTGTTACCTGACTGATGTGGCCCTTATTTGGAGTAAGATTATACTAATGGAAATGAAATATTATATCTTATGATTTTGTCATGCTCCTATAATCCTTGATTGCAACGTCACACACCCTCTATTTAGAGAGATAACTTGTAGTCAAGGATGTGATGCATAAGTTCATATATTTTATTGAAAATAGTAGTTGTCAGGTGAATTAAGTGCTTAGGGTTCATGGTTGCTATGTGCTATCTCTACTTACACTAAAATACTATAAAATATGTTCTACAAAATGAAGAGAATGTTGTTGTGGATGGGAATAAGGATTTTACGACTTCAAGGAGAGGTAGGGGCAGAGCTAAAACTAAAGCTAGCTTCTGCGTAATACCCCTCTATTTTGCTCTATTGTGTGAACCTTGTTGTTTCCTCTTTTATGCTTTAGTATTGTGTTGTACTTTGACTATGTACTTGGTTACAGTTGATCACTGTTCTATCATGATGTATCTTGTTGTGATGATACTATATTTTGATGTGATTATTATTGCATGTTTGGAATTAGCATAAGTGGATATTAAATTTATGATGTTTTATGCTTTGAATATGTTGCTATGTTAGATGCATTAGTTAGTACTACTATATTGGTGAAGAGGACGGTATCGAAGCACTCGCTTGCGAGTGCCCTGCGATTTCGTGATTTCCTTTTCACGATGTGCCTTATTTATGACATATTATTGCATGTGGATATATTCTTTGTTTGCAGGTTGACAGGTACAGGACATAGACTCCACCTGGTTTCATAGGTTCGAGCATGTCTAGTGCCCAACGACATTCGATTGGGAGATAGTAGCTAGGATTTCCATGCCGAGTCATCACCCTGGTCATAGTGTGTCATTGGTCCTAGTGTGGTCCAGTTATTCTATTTTGTTTTGATTGCCTCGTTTTAGTTTATTTAGGAAGTTAGAATAATGTTAGAAATGTGATTTAAATTATTGAGTAATTTAATTTAATTAATAAATAATTTAATCTTGCAGTAGATTTATTTTATTAATTGATTAAGTTATTTGTGTTGAAATGAGTTACATTATTCATTTTGGAAATGCATGCATATTTGAGTTGGAATTGAAAATTAAGAAAATGATTAAAAAGTCAATTTAGAAAATTCAAAATTCAAAAATGAGATATTTCCTATTTTGTTTTCTGGAATTTATGAGGGTGGTTGTAGGATTTTTGGGGAAAAATTTGCATTATCTTTGAATTTCTTCACAAGTCTTGTTAATGGAGTTTTTGGAGAAAAATTGAGAAGAGAAGAGGAAGGATTGCTCAATTTTGTGGGTTTGGATTAAAAGCTCAAAGAATCTGTGGAGCTTAAAAGGGTTTCAAAGCACCATTAGGATCTTCAACATACTTCAAAAAAATCAGGTTCTCATCTTGTATTAATTGGATTTTTTGTTGATTCAAAGGCATTGTGTGGATGGAAAACTATTTGCAATCTATAGTTTGTGTGCAAAACAAATCTGTTTGATATTTTGCTTTCAAAATTTGAATAAGATTGTTTAAGGTTGGAAATAAATTCTTGGTTGCAAATTGTTATGTTTATTCTATTTTGTTCTCCTTTTGTTCTTCAAATTGTTGAGTTTCAATCTAGATTGAATGGAAATTATGTGTATATGCATATATATAACTTTGTATATATATGTGCATATACTTCTTTAGATTTATATATTTGATTTAAATTCCTTTTTGTAAAGTTATGCTGGCAAACTTTTATAAATTTTTCCAGGTTTGTCCTTTTAAATTTTATTATTATTTTATTTAAAAACAAAAATTATTAAATTTTTGATGGGGGCTAGGGCTCACCCCATCGCAGCTCCCTTGGGAAGCGGAGTGGGGGAGCGCGCACATCTTTCCCCATCTGCGGCTCGTGCGGACTGTGCAGCCCGCACCACCATAGTTGGTGGCTGACTCTACTAGCACCGCCGCTCTTCACCCTCCGTCGTGTGTTCAATGCCCCCTCCAACGTCCGTGCCCTGCAACCTACCCTCTTCGCCTGTGCCTCACATCTCCTGTGGCCTCCATGAAATAAACTGCCACCGTCGGCCATGGAAGCCATGACCGACCTCAACCAAACCTGCGTGCAGAGCTCGAGGTCGTACGACTCAACCCTAGGGGTTGGCACACAAATCGAGGCAGTGCCCTTGGCTTTTGGCCTTTCAAAAAAATATATTATAATAAGTTTTTTTATTTTAAATAATATAAGTTTTATAATATTATAAAATTATAATTATTATAATATTTTAATGTTACAGATTATGATTATATTTTAATATTATGTTTTGTTATAATATTAAAATGCTTTTAAATAGTAGAATATTATGTTTTTTTTTATATAATATTATGATGCATTTAAATAATGATAATAATATTAATGTTTTATTAACATATTAAAATGTGAGAATTTCATTTTATTATTATATTATTTAAAGGGGAATATTGTTTTTTTTAGAAAATGAGTTTTATCGAATATGGAATAAATATTTTTATTTAAAAATGGGTTTTTTCTTTTATCTAAATTATTGAGATACGGGTTAACGTTTCATGTATTTAAATGCTACGTGGAAATAAAATGTTTTTTTTAAGTGGCGTATTTAATTCAGTTCATTTAATGCATTGATTACTGAATGCTAGTGAGGAGATGGGTTTAGTGAACCCAAAGTAGATTTGATTCTTTCGTTGTTTTTGAGTTGTTCGTATGGCCATTTGGAAAATGTGGGTTAATATTTAGCAAGTCTTCCAATTGGGTTTTCAAGTTGTGGGTTGTCGTACTGTGTAGTTAACCTTTGGATTACCTTGGGTAGTGTGTTTCACCATTTTGTTCCCCGATTATCACGAATGAGATTGTGTTGATTGTATGTCATGGTTAGGGATGTGGTACCCTTATGTCGCACTTGTGTACCCTTGGGTTGTGGAGTTGTTCCATGTGTCGTCTTACAGGAGTGGCTTGTAACGAGGGCTAACACACAAAGTGGTGCCAGGATAACTCGTTGTAAGTTAGTTAATCCAGTGATAACTTAATTAACTGTTTAGAGGATCACGTAGTATCAAACACTTAATAAGATAATTATGCCTCGCTCTTGAACACAAGGGCTTGTAAAAACTTGGGTTGAGACGAGAAGGCCTGGAATGGCAAGATCGTTATCTTGTCTCTATGAAAGATAATTGATTTTGCATTGGTTTACATGAGGGGCCGGAATTCATTAGAGGTTACCAGGATAACCCTAGATGGGGGTTGGGGCCTAGGAAGACTCACTAGGATAACCCATGTAACATATTGATGACACTTATCCTAGGTCGATAGTATGTTCACATTAGTGATGCAGTTGAATATGTAGTTTCTAGAAGTATTCTAACCTTGTGTTAGTGACGTTACTGTATTTATTTCAGTATGGTTGTGTTAGTCTATGTCTAGAGGTAGATGTTCTTGGTTAGAAATTCCTGTTACTATCTCCTAGCACGGGGGGTGGACCTTTGGGTTCCACTTGGTTGGGTGGAGCGTGCACCTTTCTCCGTTGGGTCTTTCTCCTTGTTCGTGTGGATGAGACTTCCAGTTGGAGAGTTCGTGGTTTCTGTTGCAGTTCTTACTTGATTTCATTACAGTTGTTCTTATAATTTAATACCCCTCATTTATTTTGAGGTAGAATTTGTAATTGTAACTGCATTCTTCGGACTTGCCTCATTCGGGGAATGAGTGTTGTAACCTTATTATTAATGAATGGATTAATTCATTTGAAAGTTATCTATTATGCTTGTTGTAAAATCATCTTACATGGAATGTATGTGTTGTTTTATTATTTAAATTATTGACATGGTTTATATTCTTTTTTTTTGTTGAGGTTCTATATAACCTCTGTCTCGTAACCTTAGAGGTTGTTGGCATTAGTTAGTGAACTTACTTTTTAATTATACTAAAAAAAATAAAAATTAGTCTATTTAAATAGTTCTTTGCAACTTCCTCTAGGGTTGCGTGGTAGGGCATTACACATGTTATCAGAGTCTAGGTTTAAACACTGGGTACTCTGGGATTATGATGGAACCATTAAGTTTGAGTTGTATATCTTGCCTAATACCTTGAAGTGTGTGTTCAGGAATATGCCTCCCAGACGCGAAAGAGGTAGAGGGTGTGTTCATGACCGTATAGGCGGTCGTGGTGAGAGTCAGCATGACTCTCCTCCTTTAGTTTCTTTTATCCCAGATCAGGAGGAACAACAAGCATCTCAGAATGCACTTGGGGTTGGTAATCATCAGCAGGATCCAATAGGGATCAAGGCAGTGCGTAGAGTGCTTGAGGAGGCTTTGGCGCTCCTTAGTCTGAGGCAGATAGTGGTTCAAGTGAATCCAGTGGTGAGGGAAGCTCCAGCCCAGTCTGAGTCTCGCATGAGGGACCTACTCAGGGGGAATCCTCCATTATACGATGGATTAGGTACTAGGTTAGAGGCCGAGACTTGGCTCATAGATCAGGGTTGCCAGTTGTTTGTTGTCACAGTGGATGACTTGGATCTAGGTAGTGGAGAAGAGAAAGTCTCTCTTGATAGTCACCCCATCCTTTAGGAGTATTCTGATGTCTTTCCAAACGATATTCCAGGGATGCCACCTCAGAGGGATATTGACTTCAAGATTGATCTTATACCTGGTTCACAACCCATCTCTCAAGCCCCCTATCGTATAACTACCCAGGAGCCGAAAGAGCTTCATTTACAACTTGAGGAGTTGTTAGAGAAGGGCTTCATTCGCCCTAGTGTTTCACCATGGGGAGCACCAGTCATCTTCATGAAGAAGAAGGATGGTTCACTTCGGTTATGTATTGATTATCGACAGTTGAACAAAGCGACCATCAGGAACCGATATCCGCTTCCTAGGATCGATGATCTATTTGATTAGGTTAGGATTCAGTGGGATCTCAGGCATGACACATCATCCACATGGGAAGATGTAGCTAGAATGAGGGAACTTTATCCCTATTTGTTTGCATGCTTCCAGGAGTAAGCCTGACCCTAGGGGGGAGGATGTAATACCCCTCCGTTTTGCTCTATTGTGTGAACCTTGTTGTTTCCTCTTTTATGCTTTAGTATTGTGTTGTACTTTGACTATGTACTTGGTTACAGTATCGTATCACTTGCTTGTGAGTGCCCTGTGATTTCGTGATTTCCTCTTCACGGTGTACCTTATTTATGACATATTATTGCATGTGGATATATTCTTTGTTCGTAGGTTGACAAGTACATGACATCAACTCCACCTGGTTTCACAAGTTCGAGCATGTCTAGTGCCCAACGACATTTGATTGGGAGATAGTAGCTAGGATTTTCATGCCGAGTCGTCACCCTGGTCATAGTGTGTCGTCGGTCCTAGTGTAGTCCAGTTATTCTATTTTGTTCTGATTGCCTCATTTTAGTTTATTTAGGAAGTTAGAATAATGTTAGAAATGTGATTTAAATTATTGAGTAATTTAATTTAATTAATAAATAATTTAATCTTGTAGTAGATTTATTTTATTAATTGATTAAGTTATTTGTGTTGAAATGAATTACATTATTCATTTTGGAAATGCATGCATAGTTGAGTTGGAATTGAAAATTAAGAAAATGATTAAAAAGTCAATTTAGAAAATTGAAAATTCAAAAATTCAAAAATGAGATATTTCCTATTTTGTTTTATGGAATTTATGAGGGTGGTTGTAGGATTTTTGGGGAAAAGTTTGCATTATCTTTGAATTTCTTCACAAGTCTTGTTAATGGAGTTTTTGGAGAAAAATTGAGAAGAGAAGAGGAAAGATTGCTCAATTTTGTGGGTTTGGATTAAAAGCTCAAAGAATCCATGGAGCTTAAAAGGGTTTCAAAGCACCATCAGGATCTTCAACATACTTCAAAAAAGTCAGGTTCTCATCTTGTATTAATTGGATTTTTTGTTGATTCAAAGGCATTGTGTGGATGGAAAACTATTTGCAATCTATAGTTTGTGTGCAAAACAAATCTGTTTGATATTTTGCAAGATTGTTTAAGACTAGAAATAAATTCCTGGTTGCAAATTGTTATGTTTATTCTATTTTGTTCTCCTTTTGTTCTTCAAATTGTTGAGTTTCAATTTAGATTGAATGGAAATTATGTGTATATCCATATATATAACTTTGTATATATATGTGCATATACTTCTTTAGATTTATATATTTGTTTTAAATTCCTTTTTGTAAAGTTATGTTGGCAAAATTTTATAAATTTTGCCAGGTTCAAATTTTATTGAAGTCTGGTGTTCTTTTAATCTTTTAAAGTTCTGGTTTTTTTTTTAAATGACAGTCCTTTTTAAAATAATTTTTTATTTATTTAAAAACAAAAATTATTAAATTTTTGAGGGGCGCTGGGGCTCACTCCACCACCGCTCCCATGGGAAGCAGAGTGGGGGAGCGCGCCCAGCTTTCCCCATCCGCGGCCCGCGTAGACTATGCAGCCCGCGCGACCATAGTTGGTGGGTGGCGCTACCAGCAACACCGCTCTTCGCCCTCAACCGCGCGTTCAGTTCCCCCTCCACCGTCCGCGCCTTGCAACCCGCTCTCTCTGCCTACGCCTCACACCTCTTGCAGCCTCCATAAAATAAACCACTGCCGCCGACCATGGAAGTTGAGGGGGGCTGGGGCTCACCCCACCACCGCTCCCTTGGGAAGCGGAGTGGGGGAGCCCGTTGCTCTCCGCCCTCCGCCGCGCGTTCAGTGCTCCCTCTGCCATCCGCACCCTGTGCGCCTTGCAACCCGCCCTCTCTGCCTGTGCCTCACACCTCTTGGGGCCACCATGAAATAAATTGCCGCCACCGGCCATGGATGCCACGAACGACCTCAGCCAAACCTGCGCATGGAGCCCGAAGTTGCGCGACTCAACCCTAGGGGTTGGCATGCGAACCGAGGTAGTGCCCTTGGCTTTTGGCCTTTCAAAAAAATATATTATATTAAGTTATTTTATTTTAATTATTATAAGTTTTATAATATTATAAAATTATAATTATTATAAGTTTTATAATATTATAAAATTATAATTATTATAATATTTTAATGTTACAGATTATGATTATATTTTAATATTATGTTTTGTTATAATATTAAAATGCTTTTAAATTGTAGAATATTATGTTTTTTTTAATATAATATTATGATGCATTTAAATAATGATAATAATATTAATGTTTTATTAACATATTAAAATGTGAGAATTTTATTTTATTATTTTTCTTATTTAAAGGGAAATATTGTTTTTTTTAGAAAATGAGTTTTATCGAATATGGAATAAATATTTTTATTTAAAAATGGGTTTTTGCTTTTATCTAAATTATTGAGATATGAGTTTATGTTTCATGTATTTAAATGCTACGTGGAAATAAAATATATATTTTTTTTAAATGGCGTATTTAATTCAGTTCATTTAATGCATTGATTACTGAATGCTAGTGAGGAGATGGGTTTAGTGAACCCAAAGTAAATTTGATTCTTTCGTTGTTTTTGAGCTATTCATATGGCCATTTGAAAAATGTGGGTTTTAATATTTAGCAAGTCTTCCAGTTGGGTTTTCAAGTTGTGGGTTGTCGTACTGTGTAGTCAACATTTGGATTACCTTGGGTAGTGTGTTTCACCAGTTTGTTCCCCAGTTATCACGAATAAGATTGTGTTGACTATATGTCATGGTTAGGGATGTGGTACCCTTATGTCGCACTTGTGTACCCTTGGGTTGTGGAGTTGTTCCATGTGTCATCTTACAGTTTCGCACCATCAATCGTCATCTTACAGTTGCGCACCATCAATCGTTCCCATTTTTTTTACAGTTTCTTAAGTCTTTTCAGCAAATCCAATTACACTAGAAACCTCAATTACTTCATATTTTATACCTTCTTCTTGAGGGCCATGTATCCCATGTACATTGTTGGAAGTCATTCTAACCGAATAATTTTCTCTCCATCTAATAAACCCTCAATGCTTACATATAGACCCACTCAAATCATGGTTCGGAGTCCAAAGTTCCTATTATGTTACACATTGAATAAATCATTCAATGCCATAATTTATACTATTGTGATAATGATTAGAAGGGAATAAATGAAAATATTTTTTGTTTTGAGAAGCGCTTGGGACCCACATATTGTTCAAAGATGACCTCACTCAATCTCATACGAGCTCAATCTACCCACTATCATCTACTATCTTATTAAATCTGTCTTATGAATAGTAATCGAGGTTCTATGCATGATAATTCGATTTTCATTCAAATGACTATATTCTGCTTATTACTCGACTTCACTTGATAGTTATAATTCAGGGTATTCAAGACTTGCAATGTGATGTACAAGTTTGGCATTCGGTATTTGAATTTTGATTCAATTCAATTGTATTTCTCCTTCAGTTACATGTCCCTCTTTTATCTCTACATAATTTTCAATCAAATTTATGTCTACTACTTAATGGTGAGGCCTGCCTCTTCACTTCCCCAGTCTGCATTTTATAGACTCTTTACCTTTCTTTGGCATGGGTTATCGATATTTTGGTGGTATATATTTGAATGTGGAAATCATTGTTTTAAAACGAAGACTCTTGTATAAGTATTTCATTCAATATGTGGAGTTTATTCTTGAATAAATATAGGTAACCAATGTATATTATCACAATATATATATATATATATATATATATATATATATATATCATAGTCAATATATGTATTTATGTATTTGGCATAACTATTAGGTGATATAGGTGTTACGAACTGATCATATGCTTGTATATATGTACACATGTATTTGTATTGTAATGATAGAAAAAGAATAAATATGCTTGTATAATGTAACATCTAACCTTTGGGTTTCGTTTTGACTGATTGTAATGGTATTTCAAATAGTAAATGATTTCGCCATGCGCATTACCGATAGTTATCATGTAAATCTTGGTGGAATCACTGCATATATATATATGTGTATATATATATGGTGGAATCAATGCATATATATATGTATGTATGTATGTATGTATGTGTGTGCAAGGCTTCATATGTTTCAATTATGTGTTGAATAGGTATGTTTACTTTTGTATGTTTTGGTAGTTATAGTATAACATGCATCCTTTGGTTCGCAGCTTCAGTGTTTGATTGACATTCTATTACTTATCATTTGATTTCATGTAGTAAACCATAGTCTTCATGCAATACACTTTTTTTGTCATTCGATTTAAATGCTAATTCATTTATTATTTATATATGTATATAAAATCATGCTTATGTGTGATTAAATGTAGCTTATTTTTAGATTATAATTATAAACAAAATTTTGATATATGTATATATATAAGCATATACTTATATATGTGTATATTTTTATATACATATGTATATATATTTGTATATGTATAGGTATATTTACTTGTCTATGTATAGGTATATTTGTATATGTTTCTTTTATAATGATGCTAAAAGTGGAATGTTCTCTCTTATGAATTTAGAGGAAGTAGTAAGTAAATAAATTTGAAAGAATATATTAAGTAAGGAATTTGAAATAGTAAATGATGAGAATTCATTATATGCACTTATTATATATTGTTGTGGAATTGGTTAAAGAATGAAGTTGATGAATCTTGGAATGAAAGTACTCTCATATTTTGTATTAGATGATTTGTAGATTCCTTAAATTATAGTTATTCAGAATACAAGTTATTGTGGTAAACGATTCTCTGGGCAAATTTATTGGTTGAGATAATGAGTATTTTGAAATGTGGAGAGTGATTCCTCATATTGATGGAGGATATCCAATTAAATTCCTTATTATGTTTGAAACATTCATTCTATACTCTAAGAATTATTATTGAGATTGCGTATTGATCCATTCATAGACAAATAGATTTATTTTGAATAGGAATCATGAGCTCATACAATAATATTTCTAAGAAATGAAATTCACTAATGATGTAGTATATATATAATATTTCTACTTGATGGATTCTATGTTAATTCATTTTGATATGGTTGTTTATGTTTTGAATGAGTATATGAGGGTCATTAGCCTTGCATGGTATATTCACCACATTGATTGAGCATTGTGTGTGGGATGGTTTATGCCTTGCCTCTTTATGTATGTTCATGAGGTTTTTTGATTGGTGCAAGTTGGCTTTGCCTTGTTAATTTCATTGGGTCTCCTAGCTGCTAGTACGATAGTGGCTCTCAATGGGGGCCGATGCATAAAGTGGCGCCAGGGTAACCAATTAGGAGTTTCGTAATTCACTGATAACGTTAAATGAATTAGGGGGTTGGTTAGTATTCACACTAATCACGACAAGTGAATGCCTCACTCATGGCTCAAGTGCTTATTTAGGTTTGAGATGAGATGAGAAGGCCTGGAATGGAAAGATCAATTGCCTTGTCCTTATGAGAGGTATGTTGATTCTGTATAGGTTTGTATGGGGCCTAGAGATTGGTAGAGGCTGGTTGTAATGCCCCTGCATTTTGTCCTTTTGATCGAACAGTGTTCTGCTCTCTTATGTTGTACTTTCTGTTAGTACCTTGACTATGGTACCCGGTTGTTATTTGTTCGCTATCTATAAAGCGTCGTTAATGTTATCTTTTGATGTGATGGTATTTTAATATGATGTTATCTTTATGTCATGTTTTGAATTAACATAAATGGATATTTAAATTAATGATGTTTATGCTTTGGATTATATTAATATGTTAGATTTGTCAGTTAGTTACACTGTTTTGTTGAAGGGGACGGTATCGCATCACTCGCTTATGAGCGCCCTGTGATTCCGTGATTTCCTCTTCATGGTGTGCTTTAATTATGACATATTTATGTATGTGGATATACTCTTTGTTTGCAAGTTGACAATTACAGGACATCGACTCCACTTGGTTTCACAGGTTTGAGCATGTCCAATGCCCAACTGTATTCGATTAGGAGATAGTAGTTAGGTTTTTCGTGCCAAGTCGTCACCCTAGTCATAGTGTGTCATCAAGTGTTAGTCGGGTTAAGTTGCCTTAATGTTGTCATCTGACTTTGATTTCAATTTAAAATTGCAAGTTAGAAAAAGGTTAAAATATATATGCTTTTGTAGTTAAATTGTAATTTAAGTATATCTGGTTAAATGTTAGAAATATGATTCAATTTAGTAATTAATTTAATTTAATTAATAATTAATTTAATTTAATTAATAAATAATATAATCATGGATTAGATTATTTTATTAATTAATTAAATTGATTATGTTGAAATGAGTTATGTTATTCATTTTAAAGTTATGGATATATTGTGGAAATTGATAAATTAAAGAAAAGGAATTTGTATTTCTTTTAGAAAATTTTGAATTCAAAAATTGAAATTGAAAGATATTTTTTGTTTTCTGTTTTTGGAAATTTATTATGGTGGTTGTAGAGATATTTTCAATTTTTTTGGTTATTATTGATTTTCATGGAGTTTTGGGAGAGCTTGAAAATTTTGAAAAACAAGGAACAAAAAAATTGTTGGTTTTGATTTTGGATTTGGAGAAGCTGATTTGGAATTTTTGAAAGGATCTGGAATAGAGGAGAAGGCTTTGCTTCTTTATCAGCTATCAAGCTTCTAAAATCAGGTTCATTTAATTAGAAGTTTCATTTTGAAGGTTACACAGTTTGATTATGCTGTTGGAAATTATTTAAATTATGTTTGTGGATTGCAAGGAAAAAACCCATGTTGAATATGAATTTTGTTTGCAAAAAACCCTATTTAGAAATGAATTTCTTCAAAGAAATGGAAATATGACAATTATAATTCTTCCCAAAATTTATTTGCCTAATTAGATTTATGATTTGAGTATTTTTTTACAAAAAGAAAACATATATATAAATAATTATATATGGGTATATATGCATTGAGGAATATATATACATATATATATATATGCATATACACATGATGTTAAAAGTTTTGTTGTTGAAGAAAATCGGAATAAAAAAATGGGCGTATTTCTTTTAAAAATCCACAATCGAAAAACGAATTCATGTCTTTTTTTAGGGTTTTAAATGATAAAAAAAATTGGGGGAGGTCGTTGGGGGCTCACCCCCACTGCGCCTCCCATGGGAGGCGAGTGGGGGGAGCCGTGCCTAGCGTGCTCCCCTCTCCCCTCCATGGCCATGCCCAACAAGGATGACTGTGTTTACACACAGTCGCTCCCATTAATGGGGGTCAACTGTGTGTAAACACAACCACCCATTGTGTATGGGGCGCGCGTGCGGACCGAGGTTGCATGTGGGTTTCTTTTCACTTTGTTTTTTTTAATTATTATAAATATTAATATTAATATTTTAATATTATATATTTATAATATAAAATATTAACATATATGTATACTACATATAATATATATTAATATTTATTATTATAATATATATAATATTGTAATATTAATATAATATAATATATATTATTATTTGACATTATATTTTATAATATTAAAGTATTAATATATAAATAATTATTTTTGGTAATTTGATTATATAGTTTTGTATATATTTCACTATGGCATATTTTTTTTTAAATATTAGTTTAAATCAAAGGGATTTTTTAAATGTACATGTGAGAATTAGAATATGTAGCTTTTAGTCAAATTATCAGTTTAAATTTTAAATGCATATTTGAAAGGTTAAACATAGAATTGGCAAGAAATGTGCTTAGCATCGTAATTATTTAATAATTTATTTTGCAATAAACCTATTGTAATTTCTAAACGTTATGTTATGAAACATAGAAATATAAATTATTGCCTGTTACCATTAAAACAATTAGTGAAATTAAACTTTTGGTTTGAATTTCATCCTTCAACTGAAAGAGACGATATTTAATTCAGTTTTCTTAAGGCTATTAAGTACTGAATGTAAATGAAAGATGTGGATTTAGGAAATCCGAAGTAGATTTAATTCTGATTAAACTACTTGTTTAAAAGTAATATCTTATGTTATCGCCTTGGGGAAAAATGGTCGGAAGGGTTGTTAAGTCTTCCAGATGGGGATCTTATATTATGTGGGTTGTCGTGTCATGTTGTCAACCTATTTTGAATCCCTTGGGTAGTACATGGGAAGTTATTAGTTATTTACCCAGTTTCCACAAACGGGGATGTTTTGTGCCTCCTTGGATTAGAAGTGGTTTATGTGAGTTATGTCTCCTTGTAAGGAGTGACTTTGATATTTTGTTACCTCCAATGTTTGGAGAGGGTGTTGACTTATGTCGCCTCCTAAGAAAGGAGTGGTCATGTTGTAATGCCCCGCCAAGTAACCTTAAAATAAGTTGCAATTAACGTCTTAAGCGAACCAATTTTTTTTTATAAAGTGCATTTAGCATACACATTGACTTAATAATTAACAACCTCTAAGGCTATAAGGTTAGGATTACTTAAACCCACACATACATATTACATATAACCATAGCATTATACACTTTATGAAATAAACATCATACATCATAAAAATACCACATAACATAGTAAAGTAAGCATCCAAGATACAATCTCATAATCATTATCTAATAGTTACATCACTCATTCCCAGAATGAGGCAATAGTACATAAGGTTACAATTAAAGAATTCCACCTCATAAACATAAGAGGGATAAAATAACTTATACAAACTGAAGTATTACAAAGCAAGAATAACACAAAAACTCGAGCCATCCATCTGGATGTCTCACCACCAAGTACTGAAGATAGATGGGGACCCAACGGTTTTTGTGCATATTCCACCCAACCAAGTGGTACCCAAAAGCCCACCCCCCATGCTAGGAGATAGTAACAAAGTAACATGGACAAAAATTCTATTACCTCTAACCAAAGGCAGACTCATACTGACTCATACTGTTATAACCAACCAAATGAATTAACAAGTACAACTCATTCACCATACAAGTACAATACAAGTACAAATCAAGTACAACATTCACATCACTGACATAGGTCACATTGCTTCCAGACATAAAATAGAATCAAGTATGTTCAAAGAACCATACACATAAAATAATTAACAACAGTTGTCCTAGATAGAGTGTCATCGCATAGTAGTCATAAGATCTCCTTTGGGCATCTTTCATAGGCTCCGGTAATCTTGGTGGCCTCAACCGAATCTCAGCACTCATACTCACTCGTGTGGCATCAAATACCTCTCGTACTGACAAGATAAATGACTATGTCATTCCAGGCCTTCTCACTCATCCCAAGTCTATACGAGCCCTTGTGTCTATGAGTGAGGATTAAATTATCTTGATTAGTGTGAATTGCATCTTAATCATCTAAGTACATTAATTTAATTATCACTTGATTAAGTCACTTCTGAAGATTACCCGGTTTGCCACTTTGGGCTCCGGCCCCTAACAAAAACCACTCTTCTATTCGACAACACACACCCAAACAATCCACCAAGGGAAACACAAGTGCATATCAACTAGGCATCATAATCCACTCCAAAACAATGAGGAAACAAAAGATAGAACTCACTCCAAACATCTTGGAGACAACAATCACATAGCCCACTCCTTTCACAAGAGGTACAAAAGATCTTCGTTCAAGGAAACCGAGTAAACTGAAAGGACACCATGCACTACCCAAGGAAAAACAATTGGATGACATAAAGGTTCAACAACCCTCGTCTTCTACGTTCTCCTAGAAGACTTATAATTTAGGACTAACACGAAATCCCAACACCAACAATGCAACTTGACGACATAGCAACAAAAGTATTCAAGTCATTAATCAAATCTAATATTTGGATTTCTTAAATCCATACTCATCCAATAGGTAGTGTTGACAAAGTCAAAGACACGATAACTAGATCATCTAAAATAATCATAACCCCTATTTTCCCTTTCATTATTGGAAATCTAAAACAATTAAACTTACTTCCCTTTACTGAATATAGAGAATTAAATCCTTTAAGATAATCATGAGAAAGATACTACTTTTGGATATACTAAATCCATATCTTTTTCATAATCCAATTACAATGATTCAATTAATCTAAATAAAAATTAATAAATAGCATAATTGATTGTCTCATCAATAAAACAACTTCTTAATTTACTTTTAAATCGACACAAATCCATGCAAGTAAACTCTTTCCACTTCCTAACCAAATCTTACATTTCATTCAATTTCCTATTTAGAATATGCAATCACTTTAATATAATAAAATATCGTTTCTCTATCCACTCACCCATATACACTAATCAATCCATTTTAAATCTCTATTCAACTTCCTATTTAGAACATGCGATTTTTTTTTAATATAATAAAATATCGTTTCTCTATCCACTTACCCATATACACCAATCAATCCATTTTAAATCTCTATTTAATAATATATTGTATGCATCTTATTAAAACGAAATACGATAATGAATTTACCCTTAACATATTTTTATATGCTCCATATTATATATACACTAAACATATATATTAATAAACTCAATTATATAGATTCTTTAATATTTCAATCACAACGATTAATTTGCTCTATGGAAATAAAACATAAAAACTATTGTCCTTTCAAAATTAATTGAAAAAAACTAAATAAGTGCCTTTATAATAAAGGATAAACTAGTTCAAATAATTTAAGTTGAATCCATTGTTTTCCTTTAAAATTAACATAAATCTTCTACAATAATTCTTTTCAATTTCCTAACCCAAACCTTATATTTCTTCTAGTTTTCCAACAACACCCTATGTTAATCTCATCTAAAAGTTTCTCTTTCCAAACTCTTATTACATATATCCATTTATTCAAACCATAAAATATACATTCTCAACAAATAAATTGTTCAAATAGAAAATGATTAAATTAAAATAATTAATTGTCTCTTCATAATAATCAATTTTTGCATTTACTTTTAAAATAATATGATCCCATGCACTACCAAGAGAATTCACAATAGGTTGACATCACAACGACAACCCTCACAAACAACAGACCATCTTGAAAACTTCTAAACTAACAGGTATTCAACCCATTCTCAAAGCATAAACACGAAAGACATAATCATTGAAGGCAATAGAAGAAACTACATTCGGATACTCTAAATTCATTTCTCATTTCATTACGTAATTCATTATATCGATAAAACTGAATTAAGAATTCATCTTTTCAGATAGGGGAGAAATTACACTAATATTTTATTCTCTAATTGTTCTTAACAAAATAAGTATTTTCAACTATAACTCAAAATATTTCGTTTTAAATTAAATAACCAATTGCCTTTGCAAATTAAATCATTATAAAATTAATCAAATTAACATTTGGTCTCTTCTGTAACTTATTGTGTTAAAATAAGATCAATATTTGAATTATAACCCAATATCATATATATATTTTTCCAATTAAATCAAATTAATAACTGGACCTTTTACACATGAATTTAAATTCCACAATTAAATTTTAAATTATGCATTCTTTAAATCAAATATTTTACTCCTTCAATTAAACTTTAACATGCCATTTTAAAATAAACAATAATTTATCCATACGTTTATAATTTTAATTCCACTAATCTAATATACAAATTTTATTTAAAATAATATAAATAAATATAATACTTTAATATTATAAATTATAATATAAAATATTATTAAATAATATTTTTATATTATAATAACAATACATAAAATATTAATATTTATAAATATCAATTTATTATTATTTAATTATCAGAGCAGCCATGAGAAAATAACTTAACAGTAGTCTCGTGTTTCAAGTATAACTCAAAAACTACAATCTGGGTATTTGCGATTTTCTGACAGGGATAAGAAAATTTCAAGATGCAGAAATCCTTTAAATTTCCTGACAACCCAGTTTGTGTAAGTGGAGTTATATGTGACGCAACCAGACCATTTTATCATGAAAAATATAACTACCCTGCGGATTTTAAAATCTGATTTTTAATAATAAACAGAGCGTTTCATTTTTTTAAAACATTCTAAATGCATTGTTCAATCTCGATGTTTGATTTCAATAACAACATAATCGATTTTCCCAAATAATTTAAATTCAACTGAGGTTTTCACAATTTTCACTCAAGAATTTTCACAAGCAAAGGCTGTAAATTTATTTAATTTTTTTTTTCTAATATCAAATTTGTTTTCTAAAACAGATTTAACAAACAAATCTTTAATCACTACTATTTAAAAAAAAACAATCATGAACAATAAAACACAAAGAGGAAAACCTGGTACAAAAAGCTACAGAAAAAGATGAATTTCTGATGCAAGTCTCCTCCAAAGATTTCCTGAATTTTCTTCAATCCTCCAATGAATCCAATCCAAAACCCAACAAATGCAAACAATCTTTCCTTCAATCAATTCTACCATCAAAACTTTTTTCAAACCCTTCTTGTGCAATTTTCCAAAAAAATTTCTCTGCTGTAAAAATGTATTTTTTTCTAAAACTTTCTCCCTGCCCTAAAATTAAAACATGCATTCATTATAAAACAAAAATACCTAATACAACCTTAATTCACATTACATGCAAATTAGATATTTCAATTTCAATTTCAATTTTCGAAAACCTACTTTCAATTTAAAATGCAATTTCAAATAATAAATTAATTTCCAAAGTTGAAACTCATTTCCCAAGTAAACATTTAATTACAATTTCTAATTTAATTCCCACACGTTGAAATTAAATTCCAAAATTAATTTTAATTCTTTTATTTCCTTTCATTCTCTTGCATCACTTTTAATTAATTAATTTAATTATTTAATAACTAAATTCAACCCCTTTGGATTAAATTTAATTAATTAAATAATCTAAATATAATTAATTAATTTAAATATAAACTTTTATCCACATTGTATTATTTAAATTAAATAACCATCAACATGATTTAAATGCAATTATTCTAAATATCTATTTCCAAATCAAGAATCCTTCAGAATTAAATAACATTAAAACAAGACAGACAATGACTCGACACACTAAGGCTAGGGTGTAAACTTGACACACGTTACCTAGCTACTATCTCGCGTTCAACTTAACCGTTGGATCGACATGCTCGAACCTGTGAAACCAGGTGGAGTCGATGTCGTGTACCTGCAATCCTACAAAAAACAAGTAAACAACATCATACAATATATCCAGCATATAATACATACCGTGAAGAAGAAATCACAGATTCACAGGGCGCTCGCAAGCGAGTGATACGAACCTGCCTTCTTCACCAATACACTCATCGAAAGTGACACTTCCATCATAATCCAATAATCTCATAATAACATCTCATGTTAACTTTACAACATCATTAATCCATAAAAGCATGAGAAACAATAATTAGATCAACACATCACACAATAATAGTTGTCGCTCAATAGTAGCGATCAAAATATCATAACAAAATGTATTCAGTATCAAAGTAACTGCAACCAAACATAGCATAAAGCAACTTGAACAAGAAACCAAACAGAGGGGTATTACACATGTTATCTTGTTTGTTTGCACTTTGGTACCCTTGGTGATTGGATGGTGTGTGTGTTGTCAAGTAGAAGAGTGGCTTCCGTTAGGAGCCAGAGCCCGTAAGAGGTAAGATTGGGTAACCTTCGAAAGTAGTTAATCAAGTGATAATTAAATCAATGTACTTAGAGGTTAGGTGGTATATCACACTAATCAAGATAAGTTCTATCCTCACTCATGTTCACAAGTGCTTGCTTAGACTTGGGATGGATGGGAATTCTTGGAATGGCAAGGTCGTCTATCTTGTTCTTATGAAAGGTATTTGATTCTGTATTAGTAAGTATGAGGGCCAGGGGATCGGTTGAGGCCACCAGATTAGTCGAAGCCTATGAAGATCTGCATTGGGTAACTCATGATGAGCTGTGTGATGACACTCTGTCTAGGACAACAGTTGCTATTTGATTTTGTGTGTATGGTTATCGTAACATACTTGATCTACTTTGTATATGGAAGCAATGTGACCATGTAGAGTTGTACCCGAGTTGTACTTATGTTGTACCTGATTTGTACTCATGTTGTACTTATGTTGTACTTGTGAGGTACATGTGATTGGTTGTGTTAGTTTGGTTCAGTTATGTGTTAGCCTATGTCTAGAGGTACATGGTCTTGGCTAGGATTCCTTGTTACTATCTCCTGGCACGGGGGGTGGGCCTTTGAGTTCCACTTGGTTGGGTGGCATGCACCTTAATCCATTGGGCTTTCTTCATTTTTGTATGGATGAGGTTTCCAGTTGGAGAGCTCATGGGATTTAGTTTCAGTTCTTGCTTTATTTCATTTCAGTTAATCTTTTGATTTATTTCCCCTCATTTGTTATCAAGGTGGAAGATGTAATTGTAATCTTATTCTTTGGACTTTCCTCATTCGGGGAATGAGAGTTGTAACTATATTGTTTAATTATGAATAATGAAATTGAAAGTTATCTCTTATGCTTGTTGTAAATTACCTTAATTGGAATGTATTTGTTTATTTATTAATTAAATAATTGTCATGGTTTAGATTCATGTTTTTGTTGAGGTTCTATATAACCTTTGTCTTGTAACCTTAGAGGTTGTTGGCATTAGTTAGTGAACTTGCTTATTAATTGTACTTAAACAAAAAAAAATTATTAGTCTGTTTAAGTAGTTGTTTGCGACTTCCTCTAGGGTTGTGTGGCGGGGCGTTACACTAGTAGGGTAACCTAGGATGGGGGCCAGGGCCTAGGAAGATCTGCCAGGGTAACCCATAGCAAGCTATGTGATGAAAATCCTCCATACTACAACCTAGTATTCCCTTGTCTTCTATCTCCCTTTGATGTTTGTGTGCCTTTGAAAGTGGTGTCACTGTTAGGTAATGTTATGTTGTACTTTTCATGTCGGAATCTTGTATAGTCTTGTTATGTCAATTGGTTGTCACCTTGTGGTCACTATGGTGGTGGGACCTTATTGCTATCTCCTAGAACGGGGGGGGGGGGGCTTAGGGTTGCACATGGTTAGGTGGAATGTGCCTTATAATCCATTGGGTTTCCCTTACTGTTGTTCATGTTCATGATGGTTTCTCTTGATGATTTGGACTCCTGCACTTGTTCCAGTCAATGTGGACCATCTTCCATGTTCTTGTATCATACTATAAACTAGTTGTGTCATGTATTGTACTCATATGTATATTCTTCCCTATTGATCACAAGAAGCACTTTTGTAATTAATTGTGAACTCTCTCTCTTATTATGGATAATGTAAATGATGTATCTTGCATATGTCAATTAATTAAATGGTCCTTGATGTTGTGATATTGATGACGTAAAATGGATGTTCATATTGTTGATTATATAGTGTGATGGATTTAATATACTCTTCATCTTAAATCTCACCACCAAGGTGATCTATTTATTCAATTATTTGTGCTTTGAAGATACCAGAGTTAGTGATAAATTCCAATATGTGTCGATCATCTTCAAACACCTATAAATTTGTAACATTATTGGGAACAGAAGGCAATTGCACCATCTCAACTATAAATCTTTTCAAATCTGAAGCATCTAAAGGTTCTAGAGCACTGGCAGCAGTGGCTAAAGCATAGACTCTTTGATTAAATCTTTGTGGAATGTGAGTAATGTTGAAAGCATCAAAATCTTTGATTAAGTCCCACACTCTGTGCTGGTAGCTGGACAATTTCTTTTAATGACAAATGTATTGCTTTCGAACTCATTTGACTACCAACTTTGAATCACCAGACACCTTAAGAATCTTGAATTTCTTATTGATTGCGGGCATCAAACCATAGATGAGGGCCTCATATTTTTCCACATTGTTAGTGCATTCAAATTGCAATCTATAAGTAGCAAGAAAGATTTACCTTATGAATTGATGAGCTCAATTCCAATTCCAATTCCTTTTTTGATTTAGATCCATCAAACCTAAGGGTCTAGGCTTGATCACCAGTAGCTACAAACTTTAAACCATTCTTAAGAGTTGTTGAATTAACATTTTTTGTCTATGTAACCTACATTTTATATCCATGTATTTTTGGTTCAGACCTTTTGATCTTAGCATGTTCTAGACAGTGTTGGATTTTAATTTTGTGAATGATTTCCAAGCACATGATGTAATTGTCTTCTAAATGTACATAATTATGTAACATGAACCAATCCTCCAACAAAAAACTTTTCAGTGAATCTTTAATTTTCTTGCTCTTTCGAGCTTCTGTAACAATATTCTTCCAAAATTTATCATAATAACCATTTTCTTCTTCGAAAAAATCATAATATGACTCAATTAAAATGTCAGTTCCAAGAGTTATTTGATTATACTCTTCAACATCACACATGAATACTTCTTCTAGTTTTACTCCCGAGCTTCGAATTTTATAAACCCCTGGTTCTACATCGATGTATAGAATTTCATTTTTTTGATCATAATTAGTGATCATGTATTTCATACGTGGTTCCCTCTCAATTCTGATTTGATTAGGAACTCATTTCCATGGTAATTACATGTGTGAGAAATTTGTGGCCATGTATCCATTCAAATATTTTGACCAATCCCTGCTCAATAGCATACCATAAGTATCAGGTATCTCAACAACCTGAATATCTATATAATAGTGATTCCTGGGATTTGACACTAGCTACATATGAATATTAGTTAACTCTCTGACCATATTTACTTCAATTTTGTCAAGTTGAATAACTTTATTTAAGGAATTCGCTGGATTTAACCATAGAGTTTGATATATGGACAAAGGCATCACATTAGTAGACGCTCCATAATCTACTAAATAATTATGAATATTTTTACCAAATATCCTTAGTGTGAGAAAGAATGGTGGGGATTATATTTTTCCTTTATAAAAGGCTACTCACACATTCGCCATGTGAACAATGTTTATGTCTTTTACCTTAATGAGGTTATCCTTCAACTGAGATTCTTTAAATTTGCCTTCTTTTGGAAGTTCTTCTAAAGTATTCAAGAAAGCTTTCTGGATCACAGGTGTTTTGAGGAATTTTGATAAAGAAGGAATAATTTTACCTTTTTGATCTTTTCCGCTAAATAATTAGTCAAATTATTTTGATTAGAGGAATCTACCGTATATTTTCACTTCCTGAAACATTTGATGAATTATATTGAGAGGTCACCTTAGGTAACCCTGGAGTATTACTTGATTTATCATCTGGTGGAGTGTTAAAGTTGTTGAGCAGAATTGACATGATCAATGACCCATTAAATTCATTTCCACTATGTGTGTTGCTTCTCAGGTTGTGATTATGCCATTTTTGATATTGTTAAAAAGCATGAATTTTGTCAACTTCATCTTGAGGTTCATTTTCATCTTGATAAGGAAACGTATAAGTTACTAAAGTCATGGTGAAATTGTCTCCTTCATATCCATGAGTATGACTCCTGACAAAAATAGGTGACTCAACAAGTTCATAACTTTCAAGGACCAAAGCATAATCATATCCTACTGTAACTAATTCATTTCCTTTAGGAGGATGAGATTCAGACTATTCGTTGTAGTGTATAGCAGCCAAGAAAATATCTGAAGCAACTTTAAACTGTGGATAGTCCACTTCAGAATGCACATTTGTTTTATGAATTCTACACTAGTTATTCATCGCAAGGTCAACTAAATTCACCTTTGATGTGGTTCTATCATCAGAGGGATTAATGTTATCTAAAGGTGTGGATACTCCTCCATTATTTGGTTTTGTGTTCCAAGGTCTAGGTGGTATGTGAGCGTTGTATGCTCAACTTTGTGAACTCTGATTGTTATTTTGAGAATACAAATTTTGATTTCTTAATTGTGTAAACTATGTGGTTAACCTTTTGATTTGAGTTGTGATTTCTCTAATTACTTCATTATCATTGGGAATTTTAATATTTTGACTCTCTTGAGTCTATGAGAAGAAGGAATTTTTTTTAGGATGTAGCTCTGTGATAGCTAGACTAGGGTGAGGGACTAAATATTGACTATTTCTTGGTTGAGAGAAAGTATTCTAAGGAAACGTCCCATTCTGGACCACTGAAGAAAAAGAATTAGGAGTCATCAAATGATTTAACAAGACTCCATTCACATTTGGAGTAGGATAATTATTCAAACCATTTCTTTCATTTACTGACGATCCACCCTTGAGATGTTTCATTTCTAGGTTGATAATTATAGCTTTAGCATAAAATTCCGATAAGGTAGTGGGAGGATTTTCCCTTCTTTTCAAAAACATAATAGTTAAAGGATCTACTATTTAATAATAAACCGCAATGGCAAAAAAAATGTCCACTAGATAGGGTACTTGTAACCTAGAATAAGCCTTCTGAAACATGTCATTAAAATCAGTTATAGGTTCACCGTCAAACCTATTGATTTGAGAGAATTGATGATATAACAAGGCTGAATCAATCCATGTTCTAAATCTGGCCACAAATTGATTTTCCAAATCTTGCCAAGATCTAATTGAATTACGAGGGAGGTTGATATACCATTGGTAGAATTCATCACTTAGAGTGTAAGGGAACAATCTACATATAACATCCTCATGTCGTATTCTTGTTCTAAAACATGTATCCTCGAAGATACTGATGTGTTCTTCTACGTCCTTATGAAGATAATATTTACGACATAACTTGTTGGGTTTTTTTGGAAGATCATTATATACAACAAATTGAATCGGTGAATCTACATTAAAGAAAACCATCACTATGGGAGGTGGTGGTGGTATAACAACAATCGTATTTTTTGAATTTGCACTTACACTTCTAGACTTTTGAGGTCTAGATGACGTTCGACCACTAAGCTCGACCAAAGTCACACGAGGATCACTAGACTGGGATCTAGTGACTAAAAACAAATTCTAGTTTCAAACTTGATGAAACTAATAGAACAATGAAGAGGCTCTCCTTCTAGTGCTAGTTCCTGTTGATGATGATGTTAGTCGCAACAACAGTGTAGATAAAATCCTCAGAGGCAAACCGTGAAGAACCTATCTTTACTTGAAAGATTGAACAAGGGCAACCTAAAGGTTGACTTAGCTTAATCCCAAGGCTCTAGTAGTCAAGTCTTGACCATACTAGGTTCACTTAAGGGTATGATGTGATATTATTGTTAATCTCAAGGGGTCTATGGTTATTATTAGTTCTTAAAGGAATCTCAGGTATCAAATGGGAGATTTTTAGTTTGATCATTAATCAATTTCATGAAATCAACAGATTTGCAATAATATTTCATAAACATCAAACAATTTTTCTATCACTTAAGTAGATTTAGCTTAAAGAATTCAACAATTTCATAGAAATGAAAGATTTTCAATAATATTTCAATTCATTCATCTTTTTTTTGGAATATTTTCTGAAATTTAAACATCTAATCTAAAATAAAGCATCAAAATACTTGAAAATTAAAAGTTCTCTCGGGTATTCTCCACGCATGCCTCAAGAATTAATCAAATCAAATCAAACCACTTGATACTTCACCAGACTGCTTCACACCTGGGAATAAAACAATGCAAGCTTTTAAAGACGAAGTCCAAGTAGGTTCTATATGCACCCTTAAATGGTGCGACACACGGTCTTGTCTGATGGAACGAACAAACCAACTATAAAAGATAAATGAGATAGGTAGCTATCAAATTAGATTTAATATTGATTAAACTCTATGTCCATATAAGCTTTTAATCTAGAATGATTCAAGGAAAATTTAAAATAACAAACTTAGAGAAGTTTTGGGTCTTTCGAAATCCACAAATTTTGAACTTAAAATAAAAGTAAAGTAGTAAATGATCTTTTATAGGAACAAGACCGCAAGAGTTCAAAGGTATCTAGGATGAGTGTCCAACATTGATACTTGTTATGTTATACTCCTTAGGTTTTATTTCATGTCTATTTTTATCTACTATTGGAGTAGCTATATGGAGTGTTCTGCCTCCATCTACATTCTTTTGTATGACATGTTTCATTTTAGATCTCTGTCTAGGCTTAGGAGTCTCTACTTCCTGCATTAAACTTTTGAGATCTAGAGGTACTAATTCTACTTCCAATGGGGAATCTAATTCTCTACTTAACCAATCAGGTGCATCTTCATTATATTCTACCTTTGTAACATTTATCTGTTCTTGGTTTTGATTATTTTCAAGAACTTATTCTCTTACATTTTCAACTTTATCTGTCATATCCTTCAAAACTACAAAATCTTCAACACTCACTGGCATGGATTCTAGATTACTTGGATTCAACACTATCTCTTCAGTTCTGAGACTTGTATTTTCCTGTCTAGCCAATTGTTTGGTATCAATTCCTAGGACATCACCTTCTTCATATCCTGTCACATCGGGATTCTCTTCATCTCTAACCCCATCACTTGAAGTTTGTGAAGGTTCTTTATCTTCAATTTCAACCTAGTCTTCTTTTGACTTTTTAGAAACCTACGATTGTTCAACATCATTCTGATCATTCCCAAGTGAAGGCTAGGATTCAAAGGTATCTTCAATAACAATAGTATCAATGGTAATATATCCTACAATCTCCCCTATTTCTATTTCAAGAACTTCAAGGTTTTCCGCCTCTAAGGTGAGTGTTCCTCTTATGAATTCTTCTTCTTCAACATTCATTGGAATTGACCCTGTCTCTGGAATCTCTTCCACCGCTGGATGTACCATGGGATTTTCTTTAGACTTCTTTTCTTTTACTCATTTCCACATGGAACCCAATTTCTCCATTTGTGCTTTAATTAGAGCTTCATCTAGCTCAAAACTTTCATCTAAAATCACAGGAGTTTTTCCCAGTTTTTGTTTTAGTGTGACTATATTGACTGAAGGGGGAAAATTAAATAATGTTGCAACTCTCTGAGATGCAGACCTTGTCTGTGCATACACATTTCATGTCATTCTTGTCTCTTCATTAGTCATAGGTCGAGTCTTTGGCTTTGTTGTGGAAGAAGATGACACCTTTTGGTTTCACTTTTATTTGAACCTTACTTGGTTTGACTTCTTTACGTTGACGAGCTAGTTTTAATGAAACATCTTGGCTTGAAACCTCAGGCATTCTTCCTTCAATATGTATATAAACAACTGCTTTACCATATTTTCTCTTTTTCTTAGCAGGCTCCTCATGCTGAAGCTCATTTTCTTCCCTTTGTTTCTTCTTTATATCAAGTGAGTATGTGGGCCTTATTCCAGGTTTTGTTAAATCTTTACAAAAATCATCAATCCATCATTGAGTCTGCATTTGAAATTGGTTCATAAAATTCTTCAACAAATTTTATTTCTCTACTTTCATAATTTGGATCTGGGATAGGTTCATCAAAAAAATTGTTTTCATTATAAGTCGGATTCAATACTTCACCATCATCTTCCTCCAATTGATATGGAATGTCATGAATCTTAAGAATTTGCACATATTTTAATGAAAACCTTTCATATTTTCTTTTCCTTACTTTATATTCATCGTCACAATTGAGCTAGTAATCTTCTAAATGGAAAACATGAGCATGTTTAACGACTATCCACTTGGCAATATACCCTTTTGGGTCATAGTTTTTTCTTTGATGTGGAAAATACTCCACCTTGTATGTCTTTAACTCCTCTTCACACAAATCAGCTGCTTTACTTGCATTGCATTTGTAGTTCTCCATTACAATAGGAAATTTGAGAGAAACCTTCTTATGTGCCGAACTATAAAGAGCTTGAGACGGCTTCAACTGTCTTACCAATTCCAACAATACTAATTTATCTGTAGGGTACTTGGGAAACATGAAAGGATATCCTTCAAACCCTTCCATCCTAATATAGGTGAAAGTGAGAATCTGGATGTACTAGCCTCCAACCTATTTAATATTTATTTGTGCTTCCAAAGATAATCTTTTAGCTTTATCGCCTTCTATTATTCTCACCATATTCATGGAAAACACATCATCAACTCTCCGATAATGTTCCATGTATTCATGAATAGTAATTTGAGGTAAATGAGCATATATCAAACTTTTTCCCACTTCTTTGCCTAGAGTACCGACTCTATTCAACCCTTGCTTATTTGTCCTTAAGGCACATGAATAGATCACATATGAGGACATAGAAAAACATCTTGAATTTGTAAATACCTTAATTTGGTCATGCACTTTGTCGCTGATAAAACCTCCCCAAAGTATTTGCACATGGCCTTCCATTAATTTAGCTATGATTACAAACATCCACAATTCAAACTTGTTGGCATCTCGTAGTCTAGCTATCCTACTTATCATGGTTATAATATCTTGAACATCTAGGTTGAACATAGATCTTAGAATTGGCTTAGTTTGTTTTGTAATTTCCTCCTGACAACATTTTGTACTCATGATTCTTTTGTTTTGTTCTTTTATGCTGAGGTAGACTTTAGCCTTCATATTTATATCTATAGGGTTCATCTAAGTAAACGTAAGAAGCTCAAATGTATATACATTTCCTTTTTCAGAAATATCTGCATAGATTCTTCCCTTTTTCTCAACGACTCTTTTTTCTAGGTTGTAGTAGTTTAAACATTCCATAACTAGTTCAAGGGCCTCCATTGCTGGCGAAAACCCTCCTGCTAAATGTAACCCACTTACTATAACATTCCTTGTACATTGAGAGGCATTTTCTTGTCTGGCCTATGCGAGGAATTCGACATCAGAGAACCATCATGAATGAGTATTGTTAGCTATTCCACCAATTGGTATAGCTTGTGAAGTGTCGTATTTGAATTCATTTTTTGGTCTTGCTTCAGAAGTACTCATTTTAGCAGGCATGTTCTGCATTTTTAGATATGTTCTTTATTTGTGAGTTAGAGTTAAATTTAACCAGTTATCTTTAACAATTCATAAAAAAATTCAATTCACCATTTGGTTAAATTTACATTAGAATAATCACATTTCAGTTATTAAGGGAAATACCATAATCTCAAGACTTACATGCGTAAAATGGTTAACATAATTTATGTTATTCGAGACATACCTGGTTTTGCTACTGATAACAATCTTTTAAAATATAAATTTGAAACCCTCAGTAGCTGTGTTCTTGGTTTCTCAAAATTTACCTTTCCTTACATGCCACAATATCAGTCTTGTTCATTCAATGTCCTTTACAAATTTGTAATATAGTACGAGGTTGAATGTTATAAAAGCAATTGCATGCTCGAGGTGGTGCGAAGTACGTGTGTGTAGTTCACCACCTTCATTAATTACCTATTACAATGCATTAATTTCTTGAATAAAGGTGCAATCATAGCTGATTAGAGCTCAAATTATGAACAACTTGGTTTCTGTACAAGCCCACCACTAGAGAAGAATATGACACAGAAAGATTGTATGGCACTCTTGTGTCACTTATTTTTACGAGGCAAAGGAATTTTTGATACATGATCATTGGTGATCACCTGGATTGACAACCTTCGATATCAAACCTTGCTAAGATTATCGGGAACTGGGACACTTACCTCCAAGCGTAGAAAAAAAACTGGGAGTAGAGAGTGGAACTAGGAACCGGGTTCAAACAAGATCAAAAGTGATTCAAATATTTTGTAATGGAACCTCCAATTTTTGACCTCTGGTTAAAGAAAAAAAGATTAATCATCAGGCTATCCAATGAAGAAAAGAACACAAACACCGAGATGGATCATCCGAGTGATGACTTACCAGGCGGGACTAGGAACAATCAAAGATACAACATCTTTGACACAACCGCAACAACCCTGAGACTCCGACTTCTGGTAAATTAATAAAACTTTATAAAACAACCGAAACACCAAATCCAAGAAAGAACAAGGACTTTAAGCAAAGAACAATAAAATTTAAATAAAGCTTTCATTTTACCAACTCCCCCAAATCACACCAAATAAATTGAAAGCAAGAGGAAAGAAAGAGGCATAAAAATAAGGGGGGTCCATATTTTTCCGAGGAGAAAAATTGGGCGTGTTGTGAGACCACACAACAGTTACATTTCTTATGCAATGGTGACATTGTCTTGTCTCTTTTCTATTTTTTCATTGTGTTCATGTAACACTTGTGTGCACATGGTTATGCAAGTGTGACATGTGGTTGTTGCATTAATTATGTTGTTGTCACTGTCTCAAAAAAATTGTTTCTTCATATTTTTTTTTGAGCATGTTAGCTTGGGACATTAAAAATTTCCTCAATGTTTGGGTAGTGAACTAGAGGTTGCACTACCTCCTACTACTATGATCCTTCTTGAAAATTTCTATCACTTGTACCTTCAACTCTCTTTATTGGTGGCTGAAAAATTGGTTGTTCCACTTATTTTTTTATTTTTTATTGTTCCTCGCCAATAGGTCCCTGTACATAAGGTCCTACAACTCTTAAAACTAATTTGTTAGGAACAAATAAAAGAGTGTTAACATGATCCAACTGTTAGAATCCAAGATCACCTACATGCAATCACCTGTCACATGCAAAAGACATGCAAAACCAACAAGATGTTCTGTAAACCTCAAAGTGTAAAATGCATTATGAGAATCTCAAATATTACAAAGAGATCAATCCTTATGAAGGAGATCAAAAAACCTTAAAATGGAAACCCTAAAATGAAACCCTAGTGTGCACACTTAATAATTAATAAATAATTATTAATGCGCCTAAGTTTAGCTTAAGCAACTAGAGGAATAAGTGACTTAATTAATTAACCAGTATGATATAATTAATTAAGCATAATAACTTATTAGTCTAACACCAACAATATATATATTGATAATTGAATTGTTAATCTATATGAATTCTCCTTTGTAGTTGGGTTCATGGAGCTTTATTTTTCTCTCTCCAATGAAGATCCTACACCAATTTTATTTTATGAATTCAACTTCTATATCAGATAGACAATTCTTGAACAAATCCCCAAATTTATCATATTAATTCTCATAAGTAGACCTTTTTAGCCTCTTCCTGACTTGAAAAATCAAGTATTTTAGGTACACATTCATTTCCTTCACCACTCTCATCTTATATACTTGCAATTTATATTCCAAGAGCTCCAATCCTTCTTATGAATTAATTATGAAGTTAAAGATAACTATTATTGGTGGGAAGAATGAACATTTCTTATGGTTCCTCAAATGAAGCTTATTCAATTCATTCAATTTCCATAATATTTCAAGGAAATTCTTTCTAGAACCCAATTGGGTAAAACAAGTGGCTCCACATTTTCATCATAGACCCTAATAGTTATTGAATTTGAGTGTAGGGACTAATCACCCTAATTATGGTTGTATCCTTCCCCATGTTTCCTTTCTAGAGGTCTTAATAATTTCATGACAATATTAGATAATCTTGATCCTTCATATCTCAACAATTTAAACATCTTATGCACAAAATACCTCTCAAACATGAAATAATTTGGTGTATTATAATGTGAATCCCAAATGTGAGTTTTTCTTTGAACAGGCATGAGAGCTCCTTTTTGGGTTTGATGTTTTAACTATAGGTATTTATCCTAGATATTCTTGCCATTATGTAGCATAATATGACATAACATTAAATACCACTTGAAATGAGGGGTCTTATTATTTGCCATGAAAGATACTAGTTCATTGCGAATTCCCTTAGCAATAAAGGATGCATAATCATAATCCCTATTTAGATCCCTATGTTGAGTGTTAGTTGCCATCTTCATCAAATGAATTGTATTTGAGGCCTAAAGTCTTTTCCCAACACCTAGCACAAAGCATGATATTTTTTTTCTTAAATAATCCTCAAATGTATCTTCATTGAAAGGTTCCAACTCACTTGTTGCAATTGGTATTGTTTGAAAAGAGATCCCCTTCCTATGATGTGGTAACCAACAAACCATGTAAATGAATATATCTCTCTTATACTCCTTATGCAACTCACCAAATTTGATCTTAATATTTTCCCTAAGATTGAGGTTGAATACTTGATTAATTCTTTATTCATTATAAATAGAGCCACATTCTTATAATTATACAATTTCCTAATATTGGAACTATATTTACATGTAGCATGAATTAGCTCAACATTTACAAAGACATTAGGGGCTACTAGCTTTCCCACATCATATTGTCAAATATTTGAAATAGGGTATTCTTTTATACTATGATTGTAACATAATTTGAACAATTTCCACCTTGGGAACAATATAATTATGTCTCTAACTGATTCAACTTGGTCATATATTTAATCGTAGAGAATTCTTGTGTGTTGTGCATATTTTAAGCTCTTGGTAGAGCCAAGAAGCTGACTTAAAATGTCTTTCTCTAAAACCTTTTTCCACTACTTCTCTACATAGTTTGACTCATCTCCTGATATGATATTCTTAGTTATAGTAAGGAGTTCTCAAATCATGTAGGCACAATTTTGTAACTACAATAAATACTTAATTCTCTCAAAAATAAAAACCCTAACACTAATAAAACATTTGCAAGAACAAAAAGAAAAGCTTTAACATGCCCATTCTATGAACAATTTGGTTTTCTTGAATTTGAAATCATAGTAGAGGACCTCATGGAAAGTCACATGTCACACAATTCTTCACTTAAAATTCTTCTTCATAGATTAGAAATGGTACCCTAAGCATCAATCACAACCTTATAAGAAATGAAATCTTTCACCACCTTTAGAATTAAATGCTCATACAAGTGAAACTATATGACATTCCATGAACCATTTATTTTCTTTGAATATGGACCATTGATCTCTTATAAATTCCAAATCAATGGCTAGTGAATTAATATTTGAAAATTCCTCTTGTCAAGTTAAGCTACAAAGATAATGCCTACTGCAATGATGGGATGACACATATAAAATTCACCTGCATTCCTTTTCGTTCACCTGTGACAAAGTCTAAGCCCAATAGAAGAAAACCATGGCACTTGCGTCCATTCACCATGGAGGGAACACGTCAAAAAAGTGCATCATCACTAATTTGGGAAGGGAAAACTAACAAAAAATTGCACTGCAAAGAATTTATATACTATGATGAGAAACTTCTATGAGTACTATCCCACCATTATTACAATGAATAAAATAACCCCATCAAGATTAGTGCAAAAATGGAATGTGGGCACAGTCATGAAACTACATTGTGAAGGATTGTTGCACTAAAATATAAAATTACCTCTTGTCACAGCCCTATTGGAACCTTCAAATTTTGGCAAAATTTGGAGTTCCAATGATCAAAAAATGGATTGCAACACTAAAAAATGCATCTATGAAACCTACCCTACTAACCTACTTTAAAAAATCATAACTTGATACTTGTTCAATTTTATGCCAAATCACTTTGCAAACATATTTTATCTACCATATATAAATGTGTATGTTTTATTTCAGCCTCCTACAATCAGATTTGACAAGGTTTTGAAGCACCAAGTTGGAGGGTTCTAGAAGAGTTGGGTTTTTGCACAATGTTAGATCTGCTAGGGAGGTCAATTTTGGAGGCCAATATTTATGAGCTCGATGATTTCATGAAAAAAAAATGAGTGCTTCAGATTTTCCCCATGTCAATATGCATCCATGTCATTTTTCAAAGCCTCGCCATCTCATTTGCTATTTTTTCAAAATCAAAAGCAAACGGAATTTTCACTGTTTTGATGACTGCATTTCCAGGGAGACCAACTTTGAATTTTAATACTTTGTGAAGGAAGTATATTGGTGAGAAAACCTTTTGTACACATGTTCATTGGACTTGAATGAACAATAATTCCCGCAGTGGCGGCTTCCCAAAAAGAGATCTGGTATTTTTTCAAAGGGGTGATTTGGTGAGTTCCAGTTGGTTTTTTAATAGGTGCAGTTTCAGAAACCACTGAGTAAGCAACTCTGAGCATTGATATCTTATAATCCTTATGGCTTCATGCAAATACATTTGGAAACCACGCTCCCATATCATCAATCAACATGGAAGTACATTTTTATGGCTCTGGGAAAATGTTTGATTAGTTTTCCAAGGTGATTCTGGAGGCTACTTGACTTATTTTGGTCACAGTGCAAAATATCAAAAAATAAATTTTGAGGACTACCCACTTCAGTTTTGGATGCATTTTACATTTTTATGGTTGTTTCACACTCTTCTTTCTCTTTTACTCCTATTTCAGTGGCATTCATCAATGCCAATTTTCTAGAGTCTGTTTGCTAGTATGGTCATGACAGTAGACATGGAGGAAAACTCCAATCATGGAGAAGACATTCAAAGTGTTATATCAAGAAAACATAAACAAAATCAAGAAAGAACCATTTAGTCAAATAATTTCTCTTTATTGTTTGAAGAATTCTTTGATGAAGCTGCAAGTAATAAAATAAAAGGTTAGATGGATCATTTAATCTACAAATTAAAGATGATGCAACCTTGACATAAGCAATACAGAAGACCCCCTGCCAAACTAAAACACATTCATGTAGCATCTTGAAAGTGGATCATCTTTTGAGGATATTGTGACTTTTCTCTCTTCATTACCCGCATCACCAAGGAAATTAGATCAATAAAGGGAAATTGAACATTCAAGATCGATAGGAAAATTGATGGCAGAGGAAGTTACAAAATTTATAAAGGAGCCATTTGGTGAGACATCTGTGTTTAAGCAGAATTATGATCACGTTACCAAGGAGACATATTTTGTCTTATAAAAGGAGGTAACTCATGGCAATCCAAATTAATTTTTAATATATGGAAATGGAAAGACAGCTGCACGAGTTCAAGATCACCTTCATCTTAATGGTGCATATCATTGGCACCATTACATGAAAACACCTAATGAGATCAAATTGGAAGAAGCAGTGGTATTACACCACACTTACACAAAATTCAACGGCCTGACTTCTACAAGTATGAAGGGTGATTCAAACTGAGAACAAGTTAGTTTAAATGAGGAGTACGATGATGGATTACATGCTGAAGAAACTGAGGAGCGAACAAGATATTCAAAATATTGCAATCAAGTGTTTCTCGCACCCCACATGAAGGCAAGCAAGAAACCTTAAAGTGAATACAGTATTGTGGCATTTCTCCCACACTCTCGCAAAGAACCAAGCCATCAACCCTAAATGTCATGTGGTAATACGGTAAAGCCATTAAATGATATATTGTTGCATTAAAATGTGATTAGTATTTAAGGAGAATTTATTAAATCACAACATTTAATTACCTTGGGGAGATATATTTCATGCTAGCATAACTTAACAAATGTGCAGGAGAGTGAGTAATTTAAAATCTTCTCTGTGTCCCCGCAAAGTCTCAGATGAAAAATTTAATTTGGATGTGGTAATGCATTAAAGAAAAATGGGGAAGCATAAAAGGTAAAAACACATAAAAGTAATCACAACATGAGTGTAAATTTATTTTAGGGAATGAAGTTTAAATGTAACATGCAATTATAAAATATTTTCACCGAGAAGTGAAACAATTTCACCGGAGGAATTAAATGAGTATAAAATTCTTGGAGTGGGTAATTATTTTTACCCAAAGGATATTTTTTATTATCAGATTGGGTGAAAGTGCAAACGTGAAATTGTCAGCAAACGAAGGGTAATGATGTTAATCATTAAAATTATTTTTCATGGGATGGAACGACAAAAGGAAGTTAAAATAAAATATTTTATTTCTTGAAGATAATTAATGAAGCATTGCACTAGATAGATATGTGAAGGGTCATAACCCTTGGAAATATTTAATGTATATATCATAGAAATAAAAAAGCGAATAGAGAATAGGGTTGAAAATAGAAAATCATTTTAGAAACAAAGACTTTTGATATGAACAGTACAATCTTTTGAAGCAAATCAATGGAGAAGAAGCTTTAATCTGGTGTCCAATATTTTGGTGTTCAATTATTTGTTGATATTGATTCATATATGTTATCTTTGTTGTCTCTGAAATGGTCTTTTCTTGTTATTCAAATTGAATATATCAAGTATATACTTAATAAATGTCAAGACACACTTGTTGCCTCTGTGTGATTTTCTTGACTGGTTTATGCAAGAAGAGGATTAAAATTCCTTTTAAGAGATTATTTTTAATTGGTTTCTACCCAGAATTAAAATAATTTTAAATTAATCATCTTAACTGGTTTCCTTCAAGCAAGAATTTAAATCCTTTCAAATATCACAATAACTCAGGAAAATATCATTGGGATTTGTAAGAAGAGCTTGATAATTGACAACCTTGCACATTTATACAAGGTATAAACATCTAAAAAGTGCCAAATAATTTGAGTTAAGCTAGAAGGGAGGACACATCTATCATACACATCTTGACTTCACTTTCCAAAGTAGATAGAAAGCACTAGTCATATTCATTATAAAATAATACCTCATAAAATCCTCATTCACACATTCAAATTTCAAACATTAG